>CM076584.1:1344869213-1345205997 GCA_034641835.2 Pinus albicaulis | reverse complement strand
CTTATCAAACCAATTGGTAGCAACAATGATCATGCAGGAATCCAATCATAATGAGACCGGGGTTGTTGTGGATCATCTGCATATCCTTTTAATTTTATATTAAAAATACAAAAAAAATCTAAATTTGAAATAAACGCAAATATGTTAAATATGTTAAAGTATTATACTCTTTTAATGATCCAACCCGCAGGCACTGACAGCACAAGAGTTAATGGAAAGGGGTGCCCCCTTAGTTGACTGGGTTGACTGCAGTGGTGATGAAGATCAATGATGGATATCGACTAAGAGGGCACAAGCCAGAGTTTTCAGTCGTACCCCGAGACCCCCCGCAGTGACGTCATATGCTAAATGGAGAACAATTGTTTTATGTGTCAAATTAGTCCAACGGTTAGGTGACACGTTGCATAGACATTTAACAAAAAAACCGTGCCACCTATTTAGGGGTCTTTTTCATTTCATTTTCAAAATACTTCATAGTTTATCGCGTTTTGACCTATTGCTCCCTCTCGTAACCTTTCAGTTTTAGTCACCTTGCAAAAGTATTCCTTCAGCACCTTTTTTAATCATGGCTAAAAGGTCTTCCTTGTATCATTCATCAAGTCACATTCCTCTTATGGATAATGAGAGAGACATTCAAGATACTGCAACCTCAATAATTCATCTTCCATTCCATCAACAAGTCGTATTGAACAATGATAATTCCCCTGTCTATTCCACCATGAAAGCATCCAGGGTCCTTTCTTCATGTGTCCCGAAGACACATTTATTCCCAGGGATTATTTATTGGTTGGTTACCGCATTGTATCCCAGAAAGTGTTTCATAATGAATTCCCAAGGGGAAAATATTATGCAGCTGTCTACCCAATTAATCTGAGAAACCTTGTGTTTTCCTGAAGCCGAATCATCAGTTCAATTTTTAGAAGATTCACTGGTTACTTACTATGAAAGCCTTGCAGGAGAAGAATTCAATCAGCTCATGTTCCATTTTAAGCCCAATATGAAGTAGTTTTAGCTAGAATGTGGAGAATTTGCTATGGGAGTTTTCAACAAAGACACTCGACCCGTATTAAGCAGTATTGATAAAATCTTGGGCAAAGAAGATGACGTTACAGTGGACAAGTTAGTCCTAGGAATGTTCACCATGATGATGAAGCCAAGAATGGTCCTCGATATTCCATCCTTTTGGCAAGAAGCAGTCAATTCACAGTTGATGAGTCTCTCACTAACAGGTTCTTTTAAATTTCCCTCACTGATTGTCTATTTATTTTTATACGAAAGTGTTGAAGAATTCATGCAGTTAGGTCTAAATATAATGGATCTAAATAAGCAAAGATAATTAGTTGTCTTCTGGACAGATATAATCAGAAGGGAGAAAAATGAAGAGGGGTTATTTGATTTTTCTAGTCAGTATATGCCCATTGCATATAAAATTTTGAATGGAGTTCATCCCCCTTGTTTTTTACACAAAGCCGAGGAGTTTCTACATTTAGGAACTAGCTATAAATTTGGGGACTAGCTTGTGTTTGAAGAATATTCAGAAATAAGGTTGTATGGAGCAGCTATTGAACCTTATAGGCTCCCAACGTTTGTACGAATGAGGCTTTTCACCTTAGAATTTATAAGAAAAATATTGAATGTTGATAATGTGCACTTTGTCCCTATGAAGAAGAGCCATATGTATAAATTTCCTATCAGTGTAGGACCTTTCATAGTTAATATGAGGCAGGTGTTTGAGGAAGTAAAAAAATTGTTGGAGGAAACACATTTGCTACTAGGAGAAAAATGGGCTTATGATCCCCATGGTATAATTTCATAGAGAAGAATTGAGAATGGATACTTAGCTTTCATTCGTGAAATTAGACCTGAGCAGGAAAAGGTGGCAAACAAAGCAGAAAACATTTCGGTAAATACAAGCATTCAAAATCCTGTTATAATTGAGAAAACAAATAACATAAGTAAAGAAGCTGTTATTGAATTGTATGATGAGACACCAAGAGATGAGAAAAGGAAAAAATTTGTTGAGGATCATTCCTCTAATTCACCTATTTTTTCCTTGCATTTAGGTGAACAGCAGAATGCTCCCTCTTCCCCTGGAGGTCAATAATCCTCTCATGAACAGGTACCCTTAATCAAACAGGTATTTTCTCAAATTGAACAGAGAAATCATAGAATGAAGGCCAGTATGGAGGCCCAAGTAGACCATCAGGTTACTACCGATCAGACAAGGTTGTTGACTGTAATGGATCTTGAAAAAGATCAATTTAGGATTTTTGTGTCACATCCCACAGGAATGTCAATTGGTTCCTCAAACAGTTTTTATACTGTAAATGTGACTATGGATGTAAAGAAGATTCCACTAATGGACAAAATGAGTTTTCATATGCAAACCGGGAAATTCATTGTTAATTATCTCACAAAGACAAATTCAATGGCAGTTAAAGCTAAAAACATGTTAGGGAAAGTTATCAAACAATTGAAGCTAGAAAATTCCAACTCAACAGCCTTAACAGTCCAAAATTAAGATTTGAAGAAGATTATTATTAAGATTGGTGTAGACCCTAGTGACAAGACTGTTGTTCAGAAATTCTTGCAAAGTGTTGAAGTAGAGATATCTACATTAAGGAAGAATTGAGGTTACCTACTGGTGAAAACTCAATGGCTGCAGAGATTCTAGAGGTAGAGAAGGAAAAAGAGAAGTTGTTGTAGCAACTTATGCAGAAGGATGAAAAACTTTCCAAAGTGAAGCAGACTACAATTTCTTTACAAAATTACAGTCATAATCATAACTGTACTTTTGTTTTTCCTACAGGTGATGAAGATCCTCAAGCACAAATTATTCAATTAAATACTGAGTTGCAGATGGCTAAAAGACATATAAAGAAGGCTAAAACAGATTTGGAGACTACTACAAAATTGATGAAGGTCATAGAAAGCGAAGAAGATAAGTACAAAATGGATTTTAGAAATGCTGAAGATGAGATCAAGAATCTCAAAGAAAGAATGAAAGATAATGTGTCATTAATAAAAGCTAAGGATATCATTTGGACTGATATAATCTCAGAAATTAAGTCCAATTGGTGCTTCCTAATGATTATTGCACAAGAAAAGAGCCTTATTATGGAATGTGAAGAACCGATTATGTCTAACAAGCAAAAATGGATTAAGAGAGCCATTTGGGCTAGAAGATTTATTGATTATATCAATTCCAAATTAGATCAGGAATTAGAGGAAAATGATATGCTGGATAGAATGTTGTATGGAGTGGAAATTAATAAAATGATTATCAGGAATGATCTCAGAAAGGCTGCAGAAAAGAAACTAATAGAAATCAAAGAAGAAGTAAGTGAATTTGATAAATATTCTGATAAAATGACAAGGGTAGGCCTACCATCATGTTTGGGAGCTGAGGGGAATCTTCTACCATGGTGCTCTTATGAGAATTTACTGGTGATGACAAAAAGCAAGATTGGCAAAAGGCATGAGAAGACTCAGGTACTAAAAGGAGAGACGATGGTCAACTTCTTGCAAAGACATTTTCAACTCTTGTCGATGGTAAAAACTCTTTTCTCTAAAAGTCCATCCTATGACCGAATTACTGCATTCATATTGGAGTATCACAATCTAACACATTCGTCCAAGACGAAGGTAGAAAAATGAAAAAAATATAGAGCCTAGAATATTGACTTTCCAAAGGGATCAACAACAAAGAAATACAAATCAGTTAATCAAGGAAAAGAAGCCACTTCGTCAGCAATTCCTATAGATTAGGATATTTACTTTATGTTATTTTCTGAAGTCAATGTAATTGTTAAAAGACATTTTCAAGGCATGTAATAGATAGCCTTCGAAGTCATGAAGTATTTTTGGTAGTTAGAATTGGTTACAACAATTCCAAACTGATTTTTATTGTATTTAATGTAATTTCCAAGAGGAAGGAATGTTTCGATTTTTGGACCTCCTTGACTAATATTTTGTACTCAAAGATTCAAAGATTAATGAATGAGTAAGCAAGATTCTGGCAATTTTTTTATGTTGAAATGTATTCCAGTTTTCATTATGTATTTCCTTCTATGAATAAAACAAGGTTATGAGCAGCAGGTCTCTTCTTACTTCTGTGTATGAGAGTCAAAAACCTTAATTGGTGCTCCTTTGTTTTAACTATTTCTTTCACATGTTTCTTCCGAATTTTGGAATGGTATTTTCTGTATAAAGAAGCAAATCAGTCTAGAATTCTCCTTACATTCTCTTCCAGACATTTCATTCAACATTAACAGATGGTAACATTGCAAAGCATTCATTATATTTGATATTTAAGGGTGTGATTATAAATACTTGAGGGTTAATAAAAGAGAGACATAAATAATTTGTGACATAATTATATAATGTCTTAAGCACTAATTCCTTATCATAGCTAAAGGATTGTCTCTTAAGGTACAACATTAATTAGCGTCGTTGCCGGCGAGTGAAGATTCGAAGTTTTCCCTAGGTTTTGTTCGTATTTCCTCTGGTTGTTCAGAGAGGAGGAAATAATAAGTTGTGCTTCTTTAAAATAATTCTGGCTCCTAAGATGCCTCACACGAGGTCAGATACCTCTCAGCAAGAAGCTCCTATTTTTTCTGATCCATAAAAGTTAGTTTTAAAGAAGGGCTAGAAAACAAAAATATTTTCTACACCTAATGCCACACTTCTTGCACCAGGCAGCAGTTCACATACATTTTCATCCAAGGATATTTCTCGGAAACTCATTTTCCTGGAAAAATAATCCTCACCTTCACCCATTCATTTTCAAGAACCAATGTTAGAAGAACAATATTTTGATTTTGTATCATTCCCTCTTACAAAAACTCAACTTCATACAGTTGTCAGTTCTTATGCTATTGTCCATACACCTATTCAGATATCATTTGTTCCACCTCTTTCATCCCCACCCACAACTGGTATCCATTTTACCCTCGCTCAAGAAGCAGTCAATCAGGGCATAAACATGGCAGCCCCTGCTTTCTTGATGAATAGATATAAACCATTAAATCTACCCCAAACAATGAATGAAATGCCTCAGGAGTATCTCAAGTTGCTCCCTAGATTTACTGGTGAAGATGAAATAACTACAGAACAACACTTGCCCTTGTTCTGCACATTTGCTGAAAATTTTAATGTAGAACATCTAAATGTTGTGATGAGACTTTTTGTGCAGTCTCTAAGTGGAGAGGAAAGAAAATGGTTCAAAGGATTACCAAATGGTTCAATAAATGATTGGGATGAATTAGAAAGAAATTTCATCCAGAGATGGGGAGAAAAAGGGGACCATGGTTATTCTTTAATAGATTTCAATGCAATAAAGAAGAAATCAAATGAAAATATGAATGATTTTGTCAAAATATTTAATAAGTTGTGTAATAGTTTGCCCCTGGAAATGAAACCTCCTCCTATTGGAGCAAGGGTTGTTTTCGCTGGATAATTTGAGCCAAAATTTAGTTTTACATTGAGAGAAAGAATATCCCCCACCCTTGAACAGATTCAAACTGATGCCTTAGATATTGAGGCAAATATGTCTGCTACTGGGAAAGTTCGAGATAAATAAAAAGCCAAAGAAGAATCCTCATCTCAAGATCAAAGGATTGATGATATGACTATGGTCATAAAAAAATTTTCTAACAAATTGGTGAAGATGGAAATAGACAACAATTAACCTGCAAAACAAAATAGAGGGGGTTTTAATCCCCAGTTCAGAAAACAACCCCTGCAGATTTTGCAAAGAGAAAGAAAGGATCAAGATCAAGTGCAAGATCCTTTGTATATAGAGGCAACACCATCATGTTCTGTTGATCATAATGAAAAGGAAGATGAAGATCAAACTCTGCTGTGTATATGGAGGATGGTGAATCAAAAGGAGAAATTGAAAAAGAATATGAAGAGGAAAGTAAAGAAACTGATATCTCATTTGATCAAGAAGAAATGGATGATTACTATAAACAATTTACTGTTTTTATGTATTCAGAATTGCATAAAAAATATGACTTGAGGTCAAAGAAGAGATTGAGAACTCAAGATGATGAAGAGAAAGAATTAGAATCATTACTTACTCCAATGGCGACTCCACTACAGAAGAACCAGATTAAAAAATCAGATAAGGGGAAACAAGCCATGAATCAAGATAAATAAAAAGAAAAACAAGTTGAGGCTTCCCAAATAAAACATAATGATCCTAATATGTTGGAGAAGATTGTTACTGTTCCTGATCAAACTTCAAATTCAAACAGAAACCAAGAAGAACCTAAAAAGTTGACAAAATAAAATCAAACTTTCAGTTTGTCAAAAGAGTTAGAAAAAGTGAAGATTCAAATACCACTTCTTGAATTGGTCAAAACCCCTGGTTATAAGAAGGAAATTGCAGATTTCATTAATTTATCTCAGTCTGACGAGGTGGGTGATATAGTGAACCTACAAGAGGAGAAAGCAATGGTTACTTTTGGACCTCATGTTGAAGAGGTAGATTCTTCTGTTCCACCTTTTTATATATCATTTTTTCTACATGATTTCATTTTACATAATTGTATGCTAGATTTTGGTGCATCACATAATCTAATGCCACTGTCTGTGATGAAAGAGTTAAATTTAAAAATTACCAAGCCATATAGAGACCTTTATTCCTTTGATTCAAAAAGGGTAAAGTGTGTGGGTCTTATCAAAGATATGGTTGTGTCCTTAGCCCAAATTCTAGCTAAGAGTATTAGGATGGATGTGGTAGTAGCAGATATTCCAACTAGATTTGGTATTTTTTTGTTTAGATCTTGGGGGGGGGGGGACTTCGAGGATTTTTGAAATTAGATTTCACATATGCCATCATTCCTATTTTTAATGGGGAGGAAAGGAGGTTATATAGAGAAACCAGATTTTTGAAAACTACTACCAAGAAAGATGCAGGTAATTCCCCCATTTATGGTCAAGAGAAGGAGGATCCCTCTTGTTTCATGTTGCATGAAGATCTAGAATTTGCTGAAGATTCACAAAAGAAGGTCTCTTCAGCCATTGTACATAAGGAGATGTAGTCAAATAAGCTTTGGAAGTTTTATTTCGATGGTGCATTTTCAAAGGAGGGCACCAGAGCTGGATTCATATTTGTATCTCCTAAAGGTAACCTTGTACCTTTTTCTTTCAAACTGGAATTTGAATCCACTAATAATGTAGCTGAATACGAAGGATTGATTTTAAGTCTGCAAATAGCTAAAAAGATGGGAATTGAGTCTATCTCTATTTTTGGTGATCCTGAATTAATCATAAGGCAAATTAAAAATTGGTGTCAGACTAAGCATCCTAGGTTGAGGTCCTATAGAAACGAGGTATGGGATCTAACTGAAAATTATTTTGAGGCCTTTAATTTATAGTTTATTCCAAGAGAGGAGAATGGAATGGCAGATTTGTTAGCAATTGCAGCCAGTAAATTCAAACCACCAATCAATCCAAGGTTGAGATATGAGATTGAGTTGAGACACAGGCCTTCAATCCCTGATAATGTAAAGCATTGGCATGTCTTTGAGGATGATGAGTAGAATAATCATTTCTTGATGATGATTGGAAATTTTGAATACAGTCAAATTGATTTAGAAGTGGATGAAAATGATCAAGGTGAAATGTCTAAAAATATGATGCAGACAATTGGAGACCAGAAGATAATTCAATTGAAAGATAATATTTTTCCCAGAGGTTTAGTACCCCTTGAAAGACTGTTTTATGCTAACGATGTGGCATTAAACCAGAAAAAGGTAGCCCAGGATGGAAAAATGGAGGACTGTAATTTAGGAACTTAACATGAGCCTAAAATGGTCAAACTATTAAAAGGAGTACCAAAGGAATACAAAGAGAGGTATGTAAATATTTTCAAGAAGTTTATGGATGTATTTTCATGGTCATATGAAGATCTGAAAACTTATGATAAAAGTATTATTTAGCATAAAATCCCATTGAAAGATGGGATTAAGCCTCATAGACAGAAGCTCAGAAAAATTAACCCATTATTGTTGGCTCCGATTGAAAAACAGGTAAAGAAAATTTTACAAGAAAAGATTATAGTTCCTATAAGATATTCAGATTGAATTTCCAATATTGTACTGGTTAGGAAGAAAAATGGAGAGATAAGACTATGTGTATATTTCATAAACTTGAACAGAGCTTCACTGAAGGATAATTATCCTTTGCCAAAGATGGACTTTGTCTTGCAGAAAGTAACAGGAGCATACAAGTTATCCATGGTTGATGGTTTTTCGTGGTATAATCAGGTTGCTGTGGAAAAGGAAGATCAAAAGAAAACTTCTTTCACTACACCCTGGGGAACATTCATGTATGCTAGGATGCCATTCGGCCTCATGAATGTAGGAGCTACTTTCCAAAGGGCAATGGATATTGCTTTTGTAGGGGAGAAATTTGTAGTTATTTATCTTGATGATGTTACAATTTTTTCAAGTTCTGGTGATGAGTGCCTACAACATTTTCAAAAATCCTTTTTAAAATGCAGGAAATATGGTTTATCATTGAATCCTAAAAAATCCTTGTTTGCTCTAGAAGAAGGAAAATTTTTGGGCCATATAGTTTCAAAGAAAGGAGTGAAGATTGATCTAGCAAAGGTCAAAGCCATACATACAATTCCCCTACATCGAAGTAAGAAGGATATTCAAAGATTTCTTTGAAAAATCAATTTTCTAAGAAGATTTGTTCCAAATTATGCTGAGATTGTTAGGAAAATGACAGATATATTGAGAAAGATTTTGAAGTAAAGTGGGACAAAGATGCAAGGGAATATTTTGAAATAATTAAAGAAGCTCTCCAATAAGCTTTTGTTTTAATCAGTCTAGATTACTTGAAGCCATTTCAAATTTTATCATTTGCATCTTCTTCTACAATTGCTGCTATGCTACTACAAAAAAATGAAGAAGGAAATGAGCAGCCTGTAGCATTTTTTAGAAAAGTACATCGAGATGCAGAATTGAAGTACAATATCTTGGAGAAAAAAGTATATTCTCTGGTTAAATCATTGAAGGCTTTCAGAACTTATATAATTCATTCTCAAATTGTAGCATACATGTTGAATTCTGTTGTAAAGGATGTATTAGTACAGAGTGATGTTGAAGGGAAGAGAGGGAAACAGATTGCTAAAATCCAAGAATACGATTTGGATATTAAACCAAAAAATCTAGTCAAAGGATTATGACTGGCTTAATTGTTGACAGAATCTAATTTTCAAGCTTTGAGAATCAGTTTACTTGCACTTGTAGAAGAAATCACTGAAGAATCAAATCACATTCAGACAAGAGCAACAATTAAGTATAAATTTCTTTGTTCAAACTGCTACAAAGATATTATTCATTATTTTTGTTTCCTTTCTTTTCCACCTTCAATCAACAGAGCTAGGTACAGAGCCTTGAAACTTAAAGCTCAACCTTATGTTATAATTGAAGCTAAGTTGTATTGGAAAGATCCTACTGGTGTGTTTTTGTTATGTCTAATAGAAGAGGAAACCATAAAGATGATTAAAGAGTATCTTGAGTGCTTATGTGAAGGTCATTACAGTTGGAAGGTAACTACTCATAAAATTCTTAAATTAGGTTTTTATTGGCCCTCTTTATTTGAGGACGTATACAGGACTGTTAGAAGTTGTCAAAAATGTCAATTGTTTGCAAAAAAGAAAAGGTTAGCTCCTTTACCTCTTCTCCTTGTTTTTGTTGAAGAACCTTTCAAACAGTGGGGATTGGATTTCATTGGGGAAATCAATTTACCATCAAGTGGGAAATTTAAATGGATTTTGACTGCAACAGATTATTTTACAAAATGGGTAGAGGCAGTCCCTTCCAAAAAAGCAATTTATTCGATTGTAATGAAATTTTTGGAAGAAAATATTTTTAGCAGATTTGGATGTCCAGTGAAAATTGTGACAGATAACGCTCAAGTTTTCAACTTAGTCAGGTTTATAAAAAAATTTCAAACTTATAATGTGATATTTTCCCACTCCACAACATATCACCCTCAAGGAAATGTATTAGCAGAATCCTCTAATAAAATGTTGGTGAAAATCTTGAAGAAGACAATAAATAAGAACCAAAAGAATTGGGATTCAAAGTTGTTCTTTGCTTTATGGGTAGTGAGGATGACTACTAGGAGATCCACTGATAAGTCACCTTATGAATTAGTGTATGGTACCCAGGCGTTGTTTCCCACTCAGTTAGTAAGGCCAGTAATATCTTTCCTTCAAGATTCTCAAGAGGAACCTAATGCCTTGATTAGAAGAATGAATAAAGTGATGGAATTAAGTGAAAGAAGAAATAAGGTTAGGGACAATTTGGTCACTTATCAGGAGAAAATGAAGTCCATTTTTGACAGGAAAGCAAGAGAAATCATGTTTCAAAATGGAGATCTGGTACTAAGATGGGATACAATAAGAGAGAATAAAGGGAAGCATGGAAAATCTGATCCTTTATGGTATGGTCCATATAAAATCATTGAAGCCAGATAAAATAACACTTTTATGTTGGAAAGTCCTGACAGAGAAGCAGTAGAACTGCCTGTTAATGGGCAGTATTTGAAACACTATTTCCAGCACTAGAAGCAGCTATTTCATCATTGTACATATCTGGTTTTCTATCATTGTATATTTCTCATCAAGAAATTTTTGACTCCATGCCCGAAGTGAAGGAACTGATCTGCAGGTTCTTAGTGTTTTGTGGCAAAAAACACTATCCCCAGGTGGAGCCAAATGTTGTGGATCATTTGCATATCATTTTAATTTTATATTAAAAATACAAAGAATATCTGAAATTGAAATAAATGCAAATATGTTAAATATGTTAAAGTATTATAGTCTTTTACTTTGGCATAAAAAGGAAATTCTTTTTTTGATGTATTAGAGTTAAATTGTTTTAAACTTTATACAAGTGGGTTTTATATCTGAAGATTAAAGGCCGATTGATTTAACCGGTGGAGAGTGCCAATATTTAAAAGTAAACTGGATGACCCAACCCGGAGACACTAACAGCACAGGAGTTAATGGAAAGGGGTGCCCCCATAGTTGACTGGGTTGAGTATGGAAGTGATGAAGATCAATAGTGGATATCGACTACGGGGGCACAAGTCGGAGTTTTCAGCTGTACCCCGAGACCCCCTGCAGTGACGTCATATGCTAAATGGAGAACAGTTGTTTTTCGTGTCAAATCAGTCCAACAGTTAGGTGACACATTGCATAGACATTTAACACAAAAACCACAACACCTATTTAGGTGTGTTTTTCATTTCATTTTCAAAATACTTCGCAGTTTATCACGTTTTGACCAATTGCTCCCTCCTGTCACCTTTCAATTTTAGTCACCTTGTAAGAGTATTCCTTCAGCACCTTTTTAATCATGGCTAAAAGTTATTCCTTGTCTAGATCATCAAGTCACATTCCTCTCATGGATAATGAGAGAGACATTCAAGATAATGCAACCTCAGTAATTCATCTTCCATTCCATCAACAAGTTGTATTGAACAATGATAATTCCCCTGTCTATTCCACCATGAAATCATCCAAGGTACTTTTTGCATGCATCCCAAAGACACATTTATTCCTAGAGTTTATTTATTGTTTGGTTTCCACATTGTATCCCGGAAAGAGTTTCGTAAAAAATTCCCAGGGGGGAAATGTTTTGCAGGTGTCTACCCAATTAATCTACCAAGCCTTGTGTTTTCTTGAAGCTGAATCATCAATTAAATTTTCAGAAGATTCACTAGTTACTTACTATGAAAGCCCTGCAGGAGAAGAATTCAATCAGTTCATGTTCCATTTGAAGCCCAAATGAAGCAGTTTCAGCCAGAATGTGGAGAATTTGCTATGGGAGTTTTCAACAAAGACACTTGACTCGTATTAAGAAGTATTGCTAAAATCTTGGGCAAATAAGACGACGTTATAGTGGACAAGTCAGTCCTAGGAATGTTTGCCATGATGGTGAAACTAAGAACGGTCCTGGATATTCCATCCTTTTGGAAAGAAGTAGTCAATTCATAGTTGATGAGTCTCTCACTAACAGGTTCTTTTAAATTTCCCTCACTGATTGTCTATTTATTTTTATACCAAAATGTTGAATAATTCAAGTAGTTAGGTCTAAATATAATGGATGTAAACAAGAAAAGACAGTCAGTTGTCTTCTGGACAGATATAATCATAAGGGAGAAAAATGAAGAGGGGTTATTTGATTTTTCTAGTCAGTATATGCCCATTTCATATAAAATTTTGAATGGAGTTCATCCCCCTTGTTTTTTACCCAAAGCCCAGGAGTTTCTACCTTTAGGAACTAGTTGTAAATTGGGGACTAGTTTGTGTTTGAAGAATATTCAGAAATAACGTTGTATGTAGCAGCTGTTGAACCTTACAGGCTCCCAACGTTTGTACCAATGAGGCTTTTCGCCTTAGAATTTATAAGACAAAGCCTGAATGTTGATAATGTGCACTTTGTCCATATGAATAAGAGCCATATGTGTAAATTGCGTATGAGTGTAGGAGATTTCATAGTTAATATGAGGCAGGTGTTTGAGGAAGTAAAAAAATTGTTGGAGGAAACACATTTACTACTAGGAGATAAATGGACTTATGATCCCCATGGTATAATTTCACAGTGAGGAATTGAGAACAGATACTCAGCTTTCATTCATGAAAGTAGAACTGAGCAGGAAAAGGTGGCAATAAAGGAGAAATAAGTTTAGTAAATACAATAATTCAAACTCCTGTTATAACTAAGAAAACAAATAAAAGAGGTAAAGAAGCTGCTATTGACTTGGATGATGAGACACCAAGAGATGTGAAAAGGACAAAATTTTCTGAGGATCATTCCTCTAATTCACCTGGTTTTTCCTTGCATTTCGGTGAAGAGAAGGATGCTCCCTCTTCCCCTGGAGGTCAATAATCCTCTCATGAACATGTAACCTTAATCAAACAGGTGTTTTCTCAAATTGAAGAGAGAAATCAGAGAATGAAGGCCAGTATGGTGGCCCAAGCAGAACATCAAGTTACTACCGATCAGAAAAGGCTGTTGACTGTAATGGATCCTGAAAAAGATCAATTTAGGATTTCTCTGTCACATCCCACAAGAATTTCAATTAGGTCCTCAAACAGTTTTAATATTGTAAATGTGACTATGGATGTAAAGAAGATTCCACTAATGGAAAAAATGAATTTGCATATGCAGACTAGGAAATTGATTTCTTATGATCTCACAAAGACAAATGCAATGGAAGTTAAAGCTGAAAACATTTTAGGGAAAGTTATCAAACAATTGAAGCTAGAAAAGGCCAACTCAAGAGCCTTAATTGTCCAAAATGAAGAGGTGAAGAAGATTACTAGTAATATTGGTGTAGACCCTAGTGACAATACTGCTGTGAAAATATTCTTGCCAAGTGCTGAAGTAGAGATATCTACACTAAGGAGGAAATTGAGGTTACCTACTGGTGAACACTCAATGGCTGCAGAGATTGTAGAGGTAGAGAAGGAAAAAGAGAATTTGTTGCAGCAACTTACACAGAAGGATGAAGAAATTTCCAAAGTGAAGCAAACTGCAATATCTTTACAAAATCACATTGATAATCATAATTGTACTTTTTTTTTTCCTATAGGTGATGCATATCTTGAAGCACAAATTATTCAATTAAATACTGAGTTGCAGATGACTGAAAGAGATAGAAAGAAGGCTCAAACAGATTTGGATACTACTACAAAATTGATCAAGGTCATAGAAAGCGAAGCATATAAGTACAAAATGGATTTCAAAAATGCTGAAGCTGAGATCAAGAATCTCAAAGAAAGAATGAATGGTAATGTGTCATTAATAAGAGATAAGGATATCATTTGGACTGATATCATCTCAGAAATGAAGTCCAATTGGTGCTTCCTGATGATTATTTCAGAAGAAAAGAGCCTTATTATGGAATGTGAAGAACCGATTATGTCTGACAAGCAGAAAGGGATTAACAAAGCCATTTGGGCTAGAATATTTATTGATTATATCAATTCCAAATCAGATCAAGAATTAGAGGAGAATGATACTCTGGATAGAATGTTGTATGTAGTGGAAATTAATAAAATGATTATCAGATATGATCTCAGAAAGGCTGCAGAAAAGAAACTAATAGAAATCAAAGAAGTAGTAAGTGAATTTGATAAATATTTTGATAAAATGGCAAGGGTAGGCCTACCATCATGTTGGGGAGTTGAGGGGAATCTTCTTCCATGGAGCTCTTATGAGAATTTACTGGTGATGACAAAAAGCAAGATTGACAACAGGCATGAGAAGACTCAAGTACTAAAAGGAGAGATGATGGTTAACTTTTTGCAAAGACATTTTCAACTCTTGTGGATGGTAAAAACTCTTTTCTTTGAAAGGTCGTCTTATGAGCAAATTACTGCATACAAATTGGAGTATCACAATCTGACACATTCATCCAAGACAAAGGTAGAAATATGGAAAAAGTGCAGAGCCTGGACTATTTACTTGCCAAAGGGATGAGCAACAAAGAAAGACAAATCAGTTAATCAAGGAAAAGAAGCCACTTCGTGAGAAATTCCTATAGATTAGGGTATTTACTTTATGTTATTTTCTGAATTCAATGTAATTTTTAAAAGACATTTTCAAGGCATGTAATAAACAGCCTTCGAAGTCATGAAGTATTTTTGGTAGTTAGAATTGGTTACAGCAGTTCCAAACTGCTTTTTATTTTATTTAATGTAATTTCCAAGAGGAAGGAAGGTTCCGAGTTTTGGACCTCCTGGACTAATATTTTGTAGTCAAAGATTCAAATATTAATGAATGAGTAAGCAAGATTTTGGAATTTTTTTTATGTTGAAATGTATTCCGCCATGAAAGCATCCGGGGTCCTTTCTGCATGTGTCCCGAAGACACATTTATTTCCAAATTTTATTTATTGGTTGGTTTCTGCATTGTATCCCGAAAATTTTTTTGTAATGAATTCCCAAGGGGAAAATGTTCTGCAGGTGTCTACCCAATTAATCCGCCAAGCCTTGTGTTTTCCTAAAGCCGAATCACCAGTTCAATTTTCAGAAGATTCACTAGTTACTTACAATAAAAGCCTTGCAGGAGAAGAATTCAATCAGTTCATGTTCCATTTGAAGCCCAATATGAAGCAATTTCAACCAGAATGTGGAGAATTTGCTATGGGAGTTTTCAACAAAGACACTCAACCCATATTAAGCAGTATTGCTAAAATCTTGGGCAAAGAAGACGATGTTACAGTGGACAAGTTAGTCCTAGGAATGTTCGCCATGATGATAAAGCTAGGAATAGTCCTGGATATTCCATCCTTTTGGCAAGAAGCAATCAATTCGTAGTTGATGAGTCTCTCACTAACAGGTTCTTTTAAATTTCCCTCACTAATTGTCTATTTATTTTTATACCAAAAAGTTGAAGAATTCATGTAGTTAGGTCTAAATATAATGGATGTAAACAAGCAAAGATAGTTAGTTGTATTCTAGACAGATATAATCAAAAACGAGAAAAACGAAGATGGGTTATTTGATTTTTCTAGTCAATATATGCCCATTGCATATAAAATTTTGAATGGAGTTCATCCCCTTTGTTTTTTACCCAAAGCCCAGGAGTTTCTACATTTACGAACTAGCTGTAAATTTGGGGACTGGTTTGTGTTTGAAGAATATTCATAAATAACATTGTATGGAGTAGCTGTTGAACCTTATAGGCTCCCAACATTTGTACCAATGAGGCTTTTCGACTTAGAATTTATAATACAAAGCCTGAATGTTGATAATGTGCACTTTGTCCCTATGAATAAAAGACATATGTATAAATTTCCTATGAGTGTGGGACCTTTCATAGTTAATATGAGGCAGGCTTTTGAGAGAGTAACAAAATTGTTGGAGGAAACACATTTATTACTAGAAGAAAAATGGGCTTATGATCCCCATGGTATAATTTCACAGTGAATAATTGAGAATAGATACTCAACTTTCATTCATGAAAGTATACCTGAGCAGGAAAAGGTGGCAAAAAAAGGAGAAATAAGTTCAATAAATACAAGCATTCAAACTCCTGTTATAACTGAGAAAACAAATAAAAGAGGTAAAGAAGCTGTTATTGACTTGGATGATGAGACACCAAGAGATGAGAAAAGGACAAAATTTGTTGAGGATCATTCCTCTAATTCACCTGCTTTTTCCTTGCATTTAGGTGAAGCGCAGAATGCTCCCTGTTCCCTTGGAGGTCGAGAATCCTCTCATGAATAGGTACCCTTAATCAAACAGGTGTTTTCTCAAATTGAAGGGAGAAATCAGAGAATGAAGGCCAGTATGGTGGCCCAAGAAAAACATATGGTTACTACCGATCACAAAAGGTTGTTGACTGTAATGGATCTTGAAAAAGATCAATTTAGGATTGCTCTGTCACATCCCACAAGAATGTTAATTAAGTGTCCAAACAGTTTTAATACTGTAAATGTGACTATCGATGTAAAGAAGATTCCACTAATGGACAAAATGAATTTGAATATGCAGACCGGGCAATTGATTGCTTATGATCTCACAAAGACAAATGCAATGGCAGTTAAAGCTGAAAACATGTTAGGGAAAGTTATCAAACAACAAAAATAAAATGAAAGTTTAGAAGATTGTATTAATATGGTGGCAAGACCTAAGCTGACAGTATACATGTAGAAATTCTTGCAAATTGTTGAAGTAGAGATATCTACATTAAGGAAGAAATTGAGGTTACCTATTGGTGAACACTCAATGGTTGCAGAGATTGCAGAGGTAAAGAAGGAAAAAGAGAATTTGTTGCAACAACTTATGCAGAAGGATGAAGAACTTTCCAAAGTTAGGCAGACTGCAATATCTTTACAAAATCACATTGATAGTCATAACTGTACTTTTGTTTTTCCTACAGGTGATGCAGATCCTAAAGCACAAATTATTCAATTAAATACTGAGTTGTAGATGGCTGAAAGAGATAGAAATAAGGCTCAAACAGATCTGGAGACTACTACAAAATTGATGAAGGTCGTAGAAAGCGAAGCAGATAAGTACAAAATGGATTTCAGAAATGCTGAAGCTGAGATCAAGAATCTCAAAGAAAGAATGAAAGGTAATGTGTCATTAATACACGCTAAAGATATCATTTGGACTGATATCAACTCAGAAATGAATTCCAATTGGTGCTTCCTGATGATTATTTCACAAGAAAAGAGCCTTATTATGGAATGTGAAGAACCGATTATGTCTAACAAGAAGAAAGGGATTAATAGAGCCATTTGGGCTAGAAGATTTATTGATTATATCAATTCCAAATCAGATCAGGAATTAGAGGAGGATGATATGCTGGATAGAATGTTGTATACAGTGGAAATTAATAAAATGATTATCAGGAATGATCTCAGAAAGGCTACAGAAAAGAAACTAATAGAAATCAAAGAAGTAGTTAGTGAATTTGATAAATCTTTTGATAAAATGACAAGGGTAGGTCTGCCATCATGTTGGGGAGTTGAGGGGAATCGTCTGCCATGGAGCTCTTATGAGAATTTACTGGTGATGACAGAAAACAAGATCGACAACAGGCATGAGAAGACTCAGGTACTAAAAAGAGAGACGATGGTTAACTTCTTGCAAATACATTTTCAACTCTTGTGGATGGTAAAAAATATTTTCTCTGAAAGGCCATCTTATGACCGAATTACTGCATACAAATTGGAGTATCACAATCTGACACATTCATCCAAGACGAAGGTAGAAATATGGAAAAGTGCAGAGCCTGGACTATTTAATTGCCAAAGGGATGAGTAACAAAGAAAGAGAAATCAGTTAATCAAGGAAAAGAAGCCACTTCATGAGCAATTCCTATAGATTAGGATATTTACTTTATGTTATTTTTTGAATTCAATGTAATTGTTAAAAGACATTTTCAAGGCATGTAATAGACAACCTTCAAAGTCATGAAGTATTTTTGGTAGTTAGAATTGGTTACAACAGTTCCAAACTAATTTTTATTGTATTTAATGTAATTTCCAAGAGGAAGGAAGGTTCTGAGTTTTGGACCTCTTGGACTAATATTTTGTACTCAAAGATTCAAATATTAATGAATGAGTAAGCAAGATTCTGGAAATTTGTATATGTTGAAATGTATTCCACTATGAAAGAATCCAGGGTCCTTTCTGCATGCATCCCGAAGACACATTTATTCCCATATTTTATTTATTGGTTGGTTTCCGCATTGTATCCCAGAAAGTGTTTCGTAATGAATTTCGAAGGGGAAAATGTTCTGTAGGTGTCTACCCAATTAATCCGCCAAGCCTTGTGTTTTCCTGAAGCCGAATCATCAGTTCAATTTTAAGAAGATTCACTGGTTACTTACTATGAAAGCCTTGTAGGAGAAGAATTCAACCAGTTCATGTACCATTTGAAGCCCAATATGAAGCAGTTTCAGCCAGAATGTGGAGAATTTTCTATGGGAGTTTTCAACGAAGACACTCGACTCGTATTAAGCAGTATTGCTAAAATATTGGGCAAAGAAGACGATGTTACAGTGGAAAATTCAGTCCTAGGAATGTTCACCATGATGATGAAGCCAGGAACGGTCATGGATATTCAATCATTTTGGCAAGAAGTAGTCAATTTGGAGTTGATGAGTCTCTCACTAAAAGGTTCTTTTAAATTTCCATCACTGATTGTCTATTTTTTTCTATACCAAAATGTTGAATAATTCATGCAGTTAGGTCTAAATATAATGGATGTAAATAAGCAAAGACATTCAATTGTCTTCTGGACAGATATAATCAGAAGGGAGCAAAATGAAGAGGGGTTATTTGATTTTGCTAGTCAATATATGCCCATTTCATATAAAATTTTGAATGGAGTTCATCCCCCTTGTTTTTTACCCAAATCCAAGGAGTTTCTACATTTAGGAGCTAGTTGTAAATTTGGGGACTAGTTTGTGTTTGAGGAATATTCAGAAATAAGGTTGTATGGAGCAGCTGTTGAACCTTACAGGCTCCCAATGTTTGTACCAATGAGGCTTTTCACCTTAGAATTTACAAGACAAAGCCTAAATTTTGATAATGTACGCTTTGTCCCTATGAAGAAGAGCCATATGTATAAATTGCCTATGAGTGTGGGACCTTTCATAGTTAATATGAGGTAGGTGTTTGAGGAAGTAACAAAATTATTGGAGGAAACACATTTGCTACTAGGAGAAAAATGGGCTTATGATCCCCATGGTATAATTTCATAGAGAAGAATTGAGAACGGATACTTAGCTTTGATTCATGAAATTAGACCTAAGTAGGAAAAGGTGGCAAACAAAGGAGAAATAATTTCAATAACTATAAGCATTCAAACTCCTATTATAATTGAGAAAACAAATAAAAGAAGTAAAGAAGTTGTTATTGACTTGGATGATGAGACAGCAAGAGGTGAGAAAAGGAAAAAATTTGCTGAGGATCATTCCTCTAATTCACCTAGTTTTTCCTTGCATTTAGGTGAAGAGAAGAATGCACCCTCTTCCCCTGGAGGTCAATAATACTCTCATGAATAGGTACCCTTAATCAAATAGGTGTTTTCTCAAATTGAAGAGAGAAATCAAAGAATGAAGGCCAGTATGGAGGCCTAAGCAGAACATCAGGTTACTACCAATCAGACAAGGCTGTTAACTATAATGGATCTTGAAAAAGATCAATTTAGGATTTCTCTGTCACATCCCACAGGAATGTCAATTAGGTCCTCAGATAGTTTTAGTACTGTAATTGTGACTATGGATGTAAATAATATTCCACTAATGGACAAAATGAATTTGCATATGCAGACTGGGAAATTGATTTTTAATGATCTCACAAAGACAAATGCAACGACAGTTAAAGCTGAAAACATGTTAGGGAAAGTTATCAAACAATTGAAGCTAGAAAAGGCCAACTCAAGAGCCTTAACAGTCCAGAATGAAGAGTTGAAGAAGATTATTATTAAGATTGGTGTAGACCTTAGTGACAAGACTATTGTGCAGAAATTCTTGCAAAGTGTTGAAGTAGAGATATCTACATTAAGGAAGAAATTGAGGTTACCTACTGGTGAACACTCAATGACTGCAGATCCTGGACTATTTACTTTCCAAAGGGATCAACAATAAAGAAAGAAAAATCAGTTAATCAAGGAAAAGAAGCCACTTCGTCAGAAATTCCTATAGATTGGGATATTTAATTTATGTTATTTTTTGAAGTAAATGTAATTGATAAAAGACATTTTCAAGGCATGTGATAGATAGCCTTTGAAGTCATGAAGTATTTTTTGCAGTTAGAATTGGTTATAGCAGTTCCAAACTACTTTTTATTGTATTTAATGTAATTTCCAAGAGGAAGGAAGGTTCCGAGTTTTGGACCTCCTAGACTAATATTTTGTACTCAAAGATTCAAAGATTAATGAATGAGTAAGAAATATTCTAGAAATTTGTTCATGTTGAAATGTATTCCAGTTTTCATTATGTATTTCCTTCTATGAATAAAACAAGGTTATGAGCAGCAGGTCTCTTCTTACTTCTATGTATGAGAGTTAAAAACCTTAATTGGTGGTCCTTTGTTTTAACTATTTCTTTCACATGTTTCTTCTGAATTTTGGAATGGTATTTTCTATATAAAGTAGCATATCAGTCTGGACTTCTCCTTAAATTTTCTTCCAGTCATTTCATTCAACATTAACAATTGGTAGCATTGGAAAGCATTCATTATATTTGATATTTAAGGGTGTGATTATAAATAATTGAGGGTTAATAAAACAGAGACATAAATAATTTGTGACATAATTATATAATGTCTTAAGCACTGATTCCTTATCGCAGCTAAGGGATTGTCTCTTAGGGTACAACAGGGGTCATGAGAAATAATTTCTTTAATATTACTAGTGCCATACCTTATTCTACATAATCCCACTTCCAATATTTTACGTTTCCTTTCCTCGGACTTACACTCCAATTTCGTAAACCTTTCTCTGTATCAACAACAAAATTAATATTGCAAGCCTACATGCAAAGATATATATAATTTCCCCTAATCGACACCTTATTTTTCAATTCACCAATTTTTTCCATCTCCATCACTTATCAAACCAATTGGTAGCAGTGATGATCGTGCGAGAATCCAGTCATAATAAGATCAGAGTCACGAAAAATAATTTATTTAATCGAGGGTGATTACAAAATGGTAGGTCCAACCAATATAATCATAACACAAGTAGTCACGTTATAAATAATGACAAGAAATGGTATATATGGTACTCTTGATCATGAGTTGGATACGCGGAATGGGAAAAGCTTTCAGTTGATTCAATTGACATATATGATGGTGACAAAAAGGACACCAAACACATGCTTCCCCATCATGATTGTGTCTTATCGTATTAGTAATTACAAACATTATATTTAAACAAATAAATTCTAGGATAGGTTAAAGATATGGAAGTCTTAATTTTAATTTAATGTTCTATCCAACTTTGGAATATAAATAACCACTATAAATTCCTAATAATATACTAAATAACCAATTTCTACTAAAAAATATAACAAAAAATATTACATAGACCAAGCAGGATCACGATTCAAAGAGAGAAATAGATGGTGTTAGCCAACAAAGTGCAGGATGAAAATTGTTGCATGTGGCCACTATATGTACTGCATAACCTACCTATAGCACATAAACTACCCTATTACATAAAAATCTAGCAAAGGATGATATTGAAGCTATTTTGAACGATTCAAAATTGTTTCTCTCCAACTAGATCTTGTCAATTTAGCATTGGTGATGACTGTTTACTGTCAGGTGTTGGCCCAGATGCTACTTATGCATGTAGAGTGTTTAGAAAATTAGATCCTGTTGATTTTCAAATCAGGGGAAAACATGGAATATGGAATAGGAGTAATTTTTAGAATGGGAGGGTATCAATTTTAGGGAAATAAATATCGGCATAAGTAGATAATTTTTTCTAAACGAGGGGGGGGGGGACTAGAAGAGGTATAGGGAGAATGAATAATGGGAATTTTAAATGCAAAGAATACAATGGAGAAGACATAAAAGGGACATGGATTAATATTCAGGGTATAATGGGAAAAAAATAAGTGGGAAATAGTTCCAAGAAAAGTTCTCATATTTCCAATTTCCATTCCTATACTTTTTTTAATGTTGTGGTCCATAGAAAACCAAATAAATGTAATGGGAATTTTCCATGTTCACCTTGTGCAAATTTTACAGGTTGTCTTACCTAAACTTTGGTAAGGGAAAGCTTTAGCTAGTTTACCTCCAGTACCACCAGAAATACCTAAAGAGTGTTTCTTCTTCTTAGGGATAGACCCAACATGTATATCAATTCGGTCATCACTCCCACTTTATTGAAGAAAAAGGGATTCTACCAGCCTGTGACCTAGGCTTTAGGAAACCTCCTACACAACTACGCTAACAATCCAGTGTTCACATTCATGCATTATTATTTTTATTTTTATTATTTTTCTTGTTTCTTTTTTTTTTAGATAATTAGAAGAGAGACAATAAATTAAATACTCATAGTAGGTTGGTTCTCTCCCCTTCCTACCAATTTTATATCTGACTATTGTTGAAATTATAGTATGAATTCTTCCTTAGTGTGGGATTGCCGATATAATTTGAGTTTATGTCCATTCACCGGGAATATGGTACCATGTTCATCAACGGTATTTATCATAATTTCCCCATTATTGAAAACACTTCACTTTGTAAGGTATAAACTAATGTGTGTGTATTTTTCCTTTAAAGTCCTTGAACTTTGAATCATAAAGGAGCACACAGTTTCTTGGTTTGAGCTACTTTTTCCTGATTAACATATCATGTCACTTACTGCATTGTTGTTGAATATAAATAGCTTGTTGTAAAATGTCCCTTCTCATCTCATCCAATTCACTTAGTTACAAAAGTCATTATTGTTGTGCCCCTAAGAGGTCTAATCCGAACTAAATTATAGTCCTGAAAGTTTTAATCTATAATTTAATTGGTAGAAATACTTGTTTCCCGTACACCATCACACAAGGTGTGTGGCCTCTACTATTCCTCCAAGTAGCTTTGTATGCCCATAATGTTTTTGATAGCCTGCTTTCCCAATCGTTTTGATGGATGTTAAATTTTTTGTGAGGATGGACTCAATTAATTCATTTGTGGACACTACCTGACCATTTTCTTGCAGGTGGTATGATTGATATTTTATGTGTTGAATCCTGCATTGATCTACAATTTCTTTCACAATATTATAAAAAAATTGTGGTCCATTTTCATTAAAAATTTCTCACAGTATACCAAGTCTAATAAAAATTTCAGTAAACAAGAAATCAACAACAAATTTTTCAGTATCATGAGGAACAACCATATATTTTTCTCATTTTATCACAAAATTTGTATAAACAAAGATATGTCTTTTGTTTGAATTTGTTGCAGCTATAGGTCCAACAAATTCAATGACCCATTTTTCAAAGGGCACTAACATGACTGATGGGCACAACGACATATCATCAGCTTGACCAAGCTAAGCCATCTGCTAACAAATATCACAACACCTAACATACTATTTGGCATCCTAAAAGAAGTACGACCAAAAGTATCCAATTCATAGGATTTCATATTTTGTCCTTTTTTCTGCAAAATGGCCCCCACAAGGCTCGTCATAGGCAGTTTTTAAAATTTTAAACACATCTTCTTCTCTTACACATCTATGGATAATAAGATTAGGTCCTATGTAAAATATCTCTCCTTGGATCCAGGAGTACGAATCACTATTCTAAATGATCCCCCACCTTTGCCTAATAGATAGGTGTGGTGGTGTTTTTCCCATGAAAATATCATTTTCTCTATCAAAAAATGAAGAGGAGTTTTTTTTTAAAAAACAAAAAGGTGTTCATCAGGAAATGAATCGTTTACAAGAATTTCTAGACCAAGATTATCCAATCTTGAAAGGAAATCAGCTACCACATTGGAATTTTGTGGTCAGTAAATTATAGTTACATTTAATTCCTACAGTAAATGCAACCATCTAGTTACCGTACCGCTACTTAAATGTTTTTTCATCAAATATTTTATGGCAAAGTGATTTGTTTGTATAAATACTTGGTATCCTATAATATAGTGTCTGAAATTACTAATAGAAAAAACTACAACAAGCAACTCTTTCTTTTTCACTGTATAATTAAGCATATCCCAATGGTGCAGCAATGGAAGTATTTGTGCCATCCAAGTAGATATGGAATGGAAGTGACTAATTAGGTCTGCTCAGGACTGGTGCATTTTTTATATCCCCTTAATATTTTCAAAATCTTATTGGAAATATTTTTTCCAAGAGAAAACACCATCCTTAGCCAACAATTTAAAAATATGGGAATTTATCTTAGAAAAATTCTCAATGAATATTCCTTAGTAACTCGCATGACCCAAGAACCCTCTCACTTCCTTTGTGTTTTTGGTACAGATAGGTGTATGATAACTTCTATCTTAGTTGGATCTACCTGGATACCCTTATCATAAATAAGATGGCCAATGAAAACCCCTTCCTTGCACATAAATCTACATTTTTTTCACTCAAAGCAAGGTAGGCCGCTTGGCATCTAACTAGTACTTTCTTCAAATATTGGAGGGATTCTTGAAATAAATCACTAAATACTAAATCGCATCCATATAAACCTCTACACACTCGAGTTTAGAAAAAATACCCACAACATCCCTTTGAAAGGTAGCAAAAGAATTACAAATTTTGATAGGAAGCACTCGGTAAGTGAATGTTCCCCAGGGACAATTAAAGGTAGTCTTGTCCTAATCCTCAGGTGTGATTTGTATCTAGTACCTCATCGATGAAGGGAAGGGGAAAGTAATCCTTAATAGCGGCGTTATTTAATTCTTGATAGTCAATGTAAATTCACCATCTCCCATCTTTTTTTGGTACTAGTACTAACAGAGATAACCACTAGTTATCAGATATAGGATAGATAAAAAATATATATATAAGAGACTCTAAGGTTATTATTTAACAAAATATCTAATTGGAGGTTTTATTTGCCTTTGGGTTTGTCATACAGATCATGAACCCTTCTGAATATAAATATTATGGGTACATGTTTCAGGAGGGATGCCTCTAATGTCCTTGTAATTCCATGCTCACCTCCTCTTGTCGGGATGGGTCTAGGTCTGTACTAATGGATAAGAATTTTCCAAAACTCACCTCAACAAGAGTATTTTATAGCTCATGAATATCTGTGGTTTCTACCGAACTTTGTAATGATGATGAGGATTGTGGATCACAATTTTCCTAGAAACCTGGGCTAACAATTTGATGAAGCAGTCCAAAGTCCTACATAGTATCTAGGTTACCAAGGAAATCCTAGATTACGCTCTCCTCGGTACACTCAATATAATAATAAATCATGGAAACAGATTTATTCTCCTCATCACTACTATCATAATCCAACCACAAGGTATTGTGAAGCTCTTGGATGGATATGGGAGGAGTGTATAGGGTTACCTTCTTCCTCGCATCCCCATGGGAAATATACATGTTACTGAAGTGACAACCTATATAGGAATCAACTCTAGCAAGCCATGGTCATCCAAAAATCAAAGGGTATCCCCCGATAGGATTGTTTTGTTATAAAACAATAAAATCTGAGGGGTACTCCCATGAGTCAATTGAGATAACCACATCATCTAACACACCCTATGGATTGATTTGGATCTATCAACAAGTTCAAGCATAGTGGTGGTAGGACATATGTGAGTCAACCAAAGTTGCTTGATACTTTTCCTATTCATAACATTAATGGTCACTCCAAGGTCTATTAACACATTGGGGACGAGGATGTAGCCTATCTGAACTGGGATTATTGGTTTTCGAGGATTAGTATATTTCTTAATTTGAGCACATCCTCTCATCAACTCAGTCGCTTTTCTAATAAACTGGAAAGTGTGGAGTTCAACTCTATTCCTTCCTATCCTTTTAAGAAAAAGTTCATAGATGATTTTAGTACATATAGTAATCACTTTAATAGCCTTTAATAGGGGAACATTTATAAAATGTTTCTCAACTCGGAAGCCACGTCAAATTAAGGGCTGAGGTCAAATTTCTCCAAGACCAACCTTTCTGAAAAGGGAAGATATTTTGAAGAAGAAGGTAAGGAATCCAATTGGATGGGAAAAAGCTGCAAGGCAACATCATTTTTTAAAAGATTAGAAGTTTCCTCCTTATTTTTCTCCTCAATTATTATTGCAGGTTTTTTATTTTTTATTTTCTTGAGTGTATCACCCTTCCCGGTCTCGGCTACAGGTCATTGAACCTAACTGACATGGTTTTATAAGTGGAGAAATGGATTGGTTCAATAGAGTGAATCATTTGTATCACTTTAATATTATTTGGGTTGGGCACAACCTATACTGGAAATTAAGGTGGAAAAAATGGACAATGGTAATGCAAGTGAAATAGGATACATCTATTGAGGAAGAACTACAAGGATTAATGCATGGGTGGTTGTGGAGAAAAACCCTCTCGGGTCTCCCAGGACTGGGACCTAAGTCAGATGGAATAACATGACCTACAACTTCTCAAATATACATGCATATATTCATGCTAATGTAGAATCGACAGCTAAATAGAGAAGGATTATCGCCCCCCCCCCCAGTCTGTCGTGTAGTTACGTTGGAGTTCTCAGTGTGACAAAGGGAAAACACCTCTACCAGCTCCTAGATGAGAACCAACACATAGACAAGATAAGAAGTAACCTTAAAAACATATAAATCTTGACTATTAAATAAATTAACATATAAGAGAATATAAAGCTAGCATGCATCTTAGATAACCATCAATTTCGCCATTGGATCAACAAAATAATTATAGCAACGGTTTCTAAATAAATTCTTCCCTTATCTCCTTAGCTCCTCTCTCTCTCTCTCTCCCTCAGCTTCTTGGCATCATAACAATGCTTAAAATTTAATATTTTGATCCTTGCTACAACGGTCAAGTCTCTAATTTATAGATGAGGAGAGGCTCAATATTTTCCAATTTCTCCATGAGTTCCATTGAGGAAATTTCTTGGATGTTTCCTCGCTTTATTTCTCTTTTCATTTCTTTCTATCTTTATTAGGATTAGAAATTTCTTCAAACATGACTCAAGTGGATGTTTCTTGCTTTTTGAGCTGAGATTTGAGTGAAAAGTGGAGTGTCAGTAAATGAGCTCGCAATTTAACCTCCATAATATCATAAAAATATGGTAATGCTTCCCTTTAGGAAAATAGAGTGCTAACCTAGGGACTGACGCAGGTTTTTGAGTCATAGGAAACATTATAATGTCCTAGGTTTGTTTCTCAGGTTTGTTACCCTGGAAAATGGATCTGAACCTTAGGGTTTTTCTCCCAGTCAAATTGTCCTACTCCACTGAGTTGATGAGGAGGTCATTTTGTGTATAACATATTCCCCCTAAAGTGTGAAGTCAAAGAAAGTGATGATGGCTGAAATACTTTATAATTTGTAGCCACAGTTGAAGAGAGAGAGAGAATTGGAGGTTAAGGACTTCGAGAGACCTGAAAAAAATAAACATATGTCAAAAATATAATAACATGGCCTTAATGAGGGATTTCCATGCTCATTAGTTGTATCAGAGTGATTCTCATAATAGATATGATTTTCATGTCCACTGATAGGCACAATGTGGAATTTGTGTCATAATATGATCAATATGCTGTGTTGTCTCCGAAAACGATATACATAGCTTCGGTGAGGAAATTAGGTTAAGTGATGTAAGCCTCTACCAAAGGTCTTGGTTTCCACTTATATGAACACCATATTTCTGCACATGTGAATAAAGGAGATGAAGTCAAACATGTGAAAAACCATATGATTACCAGTCAATGATGAAAACTATTAAGAGACATGAGGATGAACACCGATAATAATGATGGTCTCCAAGATTCCCATTAAAATATAGCTAGTGTGAACAGGGTATTTTTGTCAAACACTCACATAATTTTTCAACTGGGAGCCAATAATGAAAACCCCCAATCAAATGCAGGGTAACCTACCACTAAGGACTATATGTGTGAGGGTACTGATATGTTTCTGGATCATCTTCCTAGATGGGATGTTGAAGTCGATAGGAAGATATATTTCAAAGGTGGTTAAAAAGGTATCCTACATTAGTTGACATGAAATGATACAAAAATTATTTGTTTTGGAGATATATTAGAGCAATGGGGAAACATATAGAGTGAAAATTAGGCATATGAATGTATGTAATTCCCTTCGAAAATGGAAGGCACGACATCAAGGCTACCAGGAAGCTTAGACTCAAGAACACCAAAGAGTGTTAGGATACAAGGACCAAGGAACATCAAGATATGAAGGCTAAACTCATATGATTTTAATGTTCGAAGAGAAGCTAGCGGAGGAATTTGATAAGGGGGAGTCATGTTCAAGGGAGTGAAAAGAGTAATGCTATCAGAAGATCCTTCAAAATATAGATATTGAGCCATTGTTCTTTCTTATTTTTCCCAAACTAATTAATTTTAATGAGTCAAGAAACGTAAACTATGTGGTATTTTCATATTTAGAGAATCTGGAAAGATCTTAAGGATAACTCAAAGGGGTGCCTTTATCATGGTTGATGACTGGGTTTGACAAAGGGTTAATAGTATGCCCGATAGTTTCTTTTCTGTAAGTTAGTCCATTGAGTATGAATAAAGTGAGAAACCTATGCTCAATGGATGTCTACCTTATTTTTTTATGAGTACAAGGAGACAAAGTAAACTCGATATTTTTCATGAAGTTTTAACAAGTCACATGAAGAAAAAATAGATATGTATTTTTTAGTTTTAGGGAGCGACAAAGGAGATAAAAAGAATTGGTAAGATATTCTTCATTAGCATTTTACGAGCTCGAAGAAGGTAACTCAGGGGATTTTCTGTTTAAGAGCAAGAAAAGGTCCCAAAAATAATGTGCTCATCCAAAGTCAAAGAGGATCAACTTTGCATCAAACAGTAAAATATCATAAGAGAATTTGTAAAAATTGGCAAAATAGCGAGTTGGTGGATATTCAAACAAAGCAGGAATGGATAACTTCAATTTCAAATACTAGGTGAGAAGAGTCATAGTGTAGTAGGCCCTTGTTTTCACCATTTGATGTTTGTGAGAGTGCTCTGGAGAGAAAAAGGAGTAGAACGTTCCCAAGTGATTGTGAGCAAACCAGGAAACCATTTGACGTTCTATCAGTTCCATGTAAGATTTTTGATCCTATGTTGCATTTCATTCCTTAATTTGTTTTTGTTGCTGGAAATGTTGATTTTTTGAGAAAACCCTAAGTATCCTGGTTGGGTAACATGATCACCCAAGCTAAATGATGTATTAAACACTTTTTTCATTAAGGATAAAAGTGTTAGAACGCAATATGAGTGAAGGAGGGCCACGTTAGCCAGCCAAGCGTAAGAATGACTTGAGTTTATTGATTTTTGGGGATATGTTTCTATCTAAAAAATTGATCAAGGGGTTTTGTGATGCAGGGATCAGGTATATGAGATGTGTCTTTGGAGAGAAATAGCTCGTGACCATGAGGAACTACAAATGTTGAATGGTCTGGCATGTTTGGAAACTTTGAGATGATATGGGCTACTGAAGTATGCCACATTTGACCAAATCAAAAGTGAGGAGGATCTCTTGAGTTGGGTTATCCAACAATGTGATGAACAACAAGGATTGTTTAGGATTGGGGACCATGAGCTCTCAATAAAGCAATACGATTTGTATTTCATCACTATTTTATTGTGCATTCACACAAGTAAACTTGACAAGAGGGAGATTTGATCCCAAGACCATAGTGGATTTTATCCAAACACAATTC
The DNA here is from genome assembly GCA_034641835.2 of Pinus albicaulis. Taxonomy (NCBI): domain Eukaryota; kingdom Viridiplantae; phylum Streptophyta; class Pinopsida; order Pinales; family Pinaceae; genus Pinus; species Pinus albicaulis. The sequence continues at coordinate 1,345,176,100 of CM076584.1, read as the reverse complement.
TTATAAGGTAGTCGATGAGTGAGCAAGAGGATTCTAGTAGGTCAGATGGCATTGAGATAGTTGAATTCTACCCTATTGATGGTCATGCGCCTGGCATCGGCTAAGAGTCAACATGTGGCTACAAAATGTTAGTTTCTAAGAGTATTCGATTTCTTGTAGCCACAATTTTTCAACTAGTGTGAGGGATTCCTCCGTGAGGTGAAACAAGAGCTCACAACATGTAGGATCTAGGCCTAAAGAGATTTTGTGTATGGTACCTTGATCATGTCCTTCATACTAGAGAGAGTTCATGTGATGAAGCCTAGAGTGATTCTTGGTATAGTCAATCCGAGGTAGCCCATACTAGATTGGTGGGTAGCCCTAGCACCTCAAACAAGAGGGGGACCAAATAGATACTTCTTTTAGGATGATTTATTTTAGTGGCTCACAAGTCATATCCCCATGATTGAGGATTATCTGTATGTCGACATGAACTATACGGGGGATACATAACTTATCTTTCCACCTAACACTTAGTGGGGGCCACTAGGTAAGAGGATGAATAAGAGATAAAAGTATTTTTTGTCTTTTGAATTTTATGCATTTTTTTTGTATATTGGTGAAAAATTATGACATTAAGTGCTTTCTTGACATAGATGTGGAACTAGTTCATTTTGCGGGTGCTCATCTCCATTCTAGGCGATGTGACAAACTACATGGGGCTAGAGTAGCAACATAGGCCGTGGTATCCACTGAAGAGGGAGGTGACACATAGAGTTTACACGAGGTTTATACGAACCTCAAAGGTTTGAGTGTGGGTAGTTCACATCTTCCCATTAGAGAGATATCAATCCATGTGAAATGACACACAGTGGGTGTAACAGAATGGGTTTTAGTGCCTCTTAGAGGTTAGCTAGATAAGAGATATATTACCATTAGTAGCAAGCTTAGCAGGACTATATTATGGACATCATCTATCAAAGCGAGGCTTAGTCGATCCATTTTTGTAAAAAAACACTCTAGTTTTGGGAATTTCTAATGTAAAGGTACTGGAAACAATACATACATACATACATACACACACACACACACACACACATATATATATATATATATATATATATATATATATATATATATATATATTGGCGATTTGATGGTGTATGTGGTTGTTTTTGGCTATTTTACGGTGTATGTCTTACTAGACAATAGAGGTTTGATTGGAAATGGAAATTGAAATGTTAATATATGTAAGCGATGTTGTAGAAAAATCAAAAGGGAACCCAAGGATTCTTGAAAGAAATTTTGATAAATAAATATTTATGTTCAAATAATAAATTTTGATCATACAACTATTTAGTTTTTATGTAGGAACATAAGGGGAGCATCCAAAAATTGTGAATTAAATTATCTATTTCATCCCTTTTTTGAATGTAATCACATACAAAATACCTAAAACCCTCTCATGTTCAATGTTATTTCTCAAATATCTTCCATGAAAATATGTAATAGAAGATATAATGCATGACCCTACCTTAACTACCTACTACTCCTAAAAAGTACAAATGTTCTTCCATTAACTAATAGTGCAATCCATGGTGAACCAATACATGTCATTATTTAAAGAAAAATTGATTCTTTAAAGAAAAATTCATTAAGAGCCACAAATAAAATAAAAAATTCTTATGCAAACAATTCTACTAAGTCTTTCTTAAGGACAACACTTTTTTATTATTCTCCCTGCTAGAATGAAAAATATCCTTTAATATGATTATTATATCTTGTATCTACCTATTTTGCATGAAACTACCTTAATTGGTAAAAAAAAATATTGGGTATTAACTTTTTAAACTTGTTGGAAGAATGAAATATGACCAAAAAAGAAATAGAAAAGGTTGAGGGAATAACTTCCTTAGGTATAAGAGTAAATAAGTAGAGTCCGTGCTTCCTCTCAATTTTTTATTATTTTGAACATAAAAATGCATGCATCTAATAATAGGCCAACATACATAGAAAAAGTGAATGGTAAACAAGTCAAGCCCTAACTTTGTCTCTAGAGGACTTTTAGACATTCATTGAAATGCTATGATCATAATGTTGTCTTACAAAATAAGGCTCAAATTGTATGAAAAAAATAACATCCATTTTTTTCGTCATCATGGTAACCATATTGAAGTAAAATAAAGAAAAATAATTGACAATATTTACATAATTTGTGTTGCCCATATATCTAATTTATCACATCCCATATATCCCTTCAAACTCTATAATGCGCACATTGGAAAGACAATGTCTAATATATAGTACATTGTCAAAAGATATCCAGTGTTTAAGAATAATTGTATCATTTTGTTTTCTTTATTTTTTCATGAAATTTACAAATGAAATATATATATAATTAGATAATAAAAAAATTATTTTTAAATAAAACTAATTTAATTTAAATCTGATAAAATATTAAAATATAATTAAAATTATATAATTGTTTAAAATTTTATAAATAATATAAAATATCTTAAAGATTATTTTTATTTTTAATATATAAATAAATAAATAAAAATATATAAAAAATTATTAAAAATTTACTTTCTTCTATAAACTAAGTTACCCACTCCATTTTTGCTTCGTAGAAAAAGCATCCACTACATTGTTTTCCAAAAGAAAATGAACCACCCCACCTCACTCAACTAACAATTATGTTAGTTGATTTAAAAGAAAAGCAGCCAGGTCACCTCATTCAACTGGCAATTATGTTCCTTGATTTAAAAGCTAGGAATTCGTTACCCATCACCATTATCTTCAGAAAATAACATGATAAAGAAACGTTGGAATCTTGCCAACACAACATTCCTACTCCACTTAAATTCCTTTGAAATATGATCCGCTCCCTCCACGTTTTTTTCAAAATAGTAATTCGTTGATTTAAAAACTAGCACATCTTACCGATAAAAATCATTATCTTCGCAAAAAAAAAAAACCTAGATTTAAATCTCATTTATACAAGGGGAGTTGTCTTTAGTGCGACTTTTTGAAGTTTCAGGTGTCAGAATCCGGTGAAAAATTTTGAAATAGAATCTTGGTTTTTGTTATTCAAATTGGTTTTTTGACTCTATATATGGATTCACCACCCTCAAAAACCTCTAGGGCACTTCGATTGTGCAAAGTTAGCAATCAAACTTCTCTTTTCAATAAATTCCTGCTAGAATTTAGAGAAATTACACCGTAAAAAGTCACCATAAAAACCTTCAAAAAGTCACACTAAAGACTACTCCGAGGGAAAATTTCAAGGATGGAAAATTATTTTGAAGTTTAAAAAATTGGGGAATCTGACTAGTCACTAATGTGAAAAATATAAAATCTTTATTGATGTATTTGTAAAATTATTCAAATTTATAATGATATTATATATATTGTCTATATAATGTTGGCAAATTTTAAGGTAAAATAATTTTATATTGTAAAATTTGAGCGAAACACTTTTATAAAAAAAATGAAAATTGACGAATCTTTTTTGGGAAAAACCATGGAAAATTAGCCCACCTGCCAATATTAACCCCTAAAATTTTCATACAAGATAATTTTATTCCTTAAAAAAACAACATTGTTCTTTAAAAAAAATAAGCTTCCAATTCCATCCATGTATTTATTTCTTTCAAAAAATACGCCACTCCCTCCATACTGACACAATGATGAGATTATGATAGTTTTTTGTTAGGTCTTTGTAATTTATTAGCAATATTGACAGAGTCCAATAACAGAAACAACATCGTTTCAACCAACTTTGGGATTCTAGGATCTAGCCCTCCTGAATCCGGAGAGGGATCTCTCCAATATGTGCAAAGATGGATATTGTCTTTAAAAGCTTAAGGTATTGATATTAGGCTAGTTATGAAGACCAAGGGTTTTGTTTTGTTTTTGGATGGTTGAGCATGAAATGTTACTTGAGGGAAAAGTTCTAAGTGCAAAAGTTTCAAAAGTGAGAAGTTGCAAGCGAATAGAAAAACTTTGGCTGATAGATAGATATAATGCTGGTTTTTAGTCCATTGGGCTATGGAGTCATATCTGGGCTTTAATTGAGCAACAACATCAAGTGTGATTCAAGGGGCAAGTCATATATACCACAAGATTATTGAGATTTAAATGACGGAATGGAAACATTAAAGTGTTGGAGGGTTGGAAGTTGATAATAATTTCTCAGAGGATTTATAGTCAGTCCAAACAAGAAAAGCCTCTTAAGTAACTGTTTAAAACCAACCAAGTGCAGGGCTAACCATTAACTACTTGGGCAAGTCTGTATTCAAGCAGCTTAATTGACGAAAAATCCAGTAATCTGCATAATTACCTTCAGAAAGTATGAAAACATATAAGAGAAACAAAGTGTGACTTAAGATCAGATAAAGTACTTTTAAACCTAGTCTGCTTTCAGTCGACACCAAGGGAAACTTTCGAAATCTGCCTTTGGAGAAAAGAATCTAGGAATCAGGGTGAACCATATCTTCTCTAGTCTAACTTTAATAGCAAAAAATGGAAATCACATTCAAGAACAATGTTTAAGCAAACAGAAGGACGAAAGGAACGCCAACGTTCCTAACTGTTTAAACATTATTGAATCATTCTTAAATAAACAAGCTTGAGGAAAACATTAAGATTAAGATTTCTGAGCCAGAGAAGGTTACTGATATACAGTAGATCCTAACCCTGTTTAAACTGTTCTTTACAGAGGAATATGAACAATATGGCATACATAGAAGGAAAACAATTTAACAAAGAAAGAAGCACTTCACCGGTGATATAGACCAGGATCCCAAGAAACAGCTTTTATATTGATGTCAAACCAGTTACAATCTTTAGGTCCAATGTTTCAGTTCAGCAATAATCTTCACTATTCAACCTAACTATTCTAGCATAAACAGAGCTTCAAGGGCCAGCGAACACTATGTACAAATAGAAGTCTCCAACTCAAGTGTATTTCAAAGTTCTGCAACCAACAATTTCTCATCTTCTTCTGAGGTATTTATAGAAGAATGAGGAGGTGATCTGAGAAAAGATATCTCAGGATAATTAATACAGGTCAAGACTTCTCGGCCTTTTGAGGGGCCCGAGGGAGAATTTTTACAGGTGCATCATTGTATTAACTTTTTTTACAATAAATATCAAAGCTCGGTGGGAGCTTTATTTGACTTTGAGGTTCTGTACTCTGTGTGGAGTAACTCTGCAGATATTTTTGCATTTATTCTCTTGCGGAAGTAACTCCTTGGCTGCGCTGGAGGTGAATATCTGATTTTCTTCAATAAGTTCGGCCTCTGTTTGAACGCTTTGAGGCAACAGGTGGCTCCTGTGGTAGCTGAGGAATCAATTCGCCTCAAATGTAGCGGTGGAAGTCCTTTCTGCCTGATAGATTCTTTTGATTTTTTATTAATTCTGTTTTAATTTGGGGGATTAGGCTTTTGATGTTCAATCTTAGCCGTGATCCCCAAATTTGTCTTCAATCTCGGTCCTGTGGTGCTCTGTCTCAAAACTTATACTCTTTAACTGTTTTTGAATAAAACAGTGTCTTGTTGATGTGCAGAGGCAACACAGGCCATTTACGTGTTATCAACGCTCATGAAACGTTGATAAATCATTGGATTCAAACCTGCGAATGGTTGTATTTTAATAGCCCGAAGGCACAGGAAACGTCTTTCCCGGTCTTCGGCCTTTCTTCATAACATAATGGAAAACCATAGAAATACTTGCAAAACACAAAAAAATTAAGAAATCCTGCGGAAATAGGTTTAAACTGCTTCAAATGGCGGGGGAGGAGCGTAGCCGTTGGATAAAAATATCTAACGGTGGAGATCAGCGCAAAAACAGGCAAAGGAGAGCGGGGAGAAGAAATAAGGCGGGGTGGTTTTGGACCATCCGATCTGGACACATGGACGGTCCAGATCTAATCGGAGGATCGCAATTGGAGGGGAGGAACAAAAGGCACGATTGGAAAATGCCGATGCATTTGCGCGATCAGGGAGACTTGTGCGATCAAGCGATGACCGTTGGATTAGCGGGGAATGGACGGGATTAAATCGGAGCAATCGCAATCAGGGAGCGCGGAAGAGAGGATGTGATTTGAAACTTGCGATAAGAAACTTGCAATTGAGCACTGGCCATTGATCTGAGGACCAGATCAATGGCGGGGAAAGAATCGAGGGGATTGCAATCGGAGGTGGCAGATAGGGGCATGCGATTGTGCAATCGGGGAAAGTTGCGATGCGATTTGAAACTCCGATGCGATTGAGCGATGGCCTTTCAATCGGCGGTGATCAATGGTGGAGATGAATCAGGGGGAAAACCCTTTCATACATACAAAAACCAAATTTTTTACAATAAAAACAAGTTAAAATGGGTCGGGCGGAAAAAATATATAAGTAAAAGAAAAAGGCTCCCAATTGCGGGGCTGTGGGATATATTAACTGTAATATGCCCGGGAGTATATATAACAAGGGCCTAATCGCAATCGGAACTGCGGGCCTGCTCTTTCCGATCAACCCATTTGAAATTTCCCCGATTGCGATTGCGCGATCGGTCTTTTCGATCAACCCATTAAAGTATTTCAACATGTGTTTTTAAGTTTTCAACTTAAAACATTCGGAAAGTGGGTTTTTGGATTTACAAAGGAAAATATGATCGGAGAGGGATTTTTTTTCAATGTTTTTAGCGCCCGATTGCGGGCCCACAGGTTAAATGAAATAACTATATGATCTGCGGTTTATGATAAAAAGGGCTGATCGCAATCGGAGTTTTGAAATGGCTCAAAGAACGTGCACACTTGAATCTTTACGATGCGATTAGCGCTAATGGGACTAGCGCCTGGTTCTGGGGAAAGGGCATGTGGGGGAAGTGGCTTAGGATTTAGCCCAAAGGGGCTTAAGTCCATAGTAATAAAACTTTGATTTTTATGAAAAATTTCAAATATTTAAATGGATTTGGGGGTTTCGGTAAGGTCTTTAAAGTAAGTTTCAAACCTTATAAAGTGGTCTCTATGAATGGAAGAAGGAAATTCATAAAAACAAAGGGGATTTTATAAGTGAAGGTTAATTTTGGAGTGGGAAGGAAAGGGAAAATGATAGTTTTTCAGCAGTTTTTTCTCTTGGATTTTTAGCAGAAATTTTCAGAGTATGAAATGGGAACAGCAATGTAGGATCTGGACAGAGGCATGAGGCCTTTAAAAGTCTTCAAGAGCCAACATTTTTTTGGTAACAAAAATTGTTCCTTGAAGGCTCAAAACAGATTTAGCCACCTTTGGGTATAACAAATTTTATAGGTGGCTAACAGTGGCTCCACTTGGGGATGGTGCCTTCTTGAAGGCATCAAGAATTTTAGACTTGCATCTTCTGGGAGGCTGATCAGTTGCCCCATCCATTGGGTTGTCCTCCTGTGATTGAATGATCTTCTCTAAAAACATATTTGGCAGCCATGAAAACAATGAACCTTTATCAACAAGCTACCTACCCAATCCTACAGATCTAATATTTTTTCTTCTTAGAGTGCACTTGGATTGGCAAACTCTCTTACAACATTTTATTCTTTTGAAAGCATAAAAACTAATCTAGTTCTACTCCTTATTTCTCCCCAAACTCAGATTAAACAGTTGAGCTCAGGTATTTCTCTACCTAATCTACTGTCTTGTTGAGATTAAGCTGTCCAACAGACTCTCATTCTCTAAATTCTATAACAGAAATTTAAAAACAGCCAAGTCAATATTAAGTTGTTTGACTTGCTGTGATCTATGACATAAAAACAAGTTGCACATAGATTATTATTTGCAGAAAATTAAAATCAAAATGGAAGGCTTAAGATCTGAAAGTTTCTCATTATGGCCTTTTTTTTCTTTACAGCTCTGTTTTTAATTTTTTTTTGAGCTGTCTCTTCCTTGATATCTGATTTAGATTTTGGGAAAATTAGAACCAATTTTTCTCTTTTATGACTCAGAAAATAAAATTTTTTTGAGTCATCTCTCTTTGGAAACTTTGGTTCAGATTTTGAGTTTGTTTGAACCTTCATTTCTATCCTAATCTGTCTACTGATAAGCCAAGATTGAATAGTTTGGCAAATCGAATTCACTGTCCTATCAGCAGAAAATTTAAAGCTAATTAGTCAAGATTAGGCAGTTTGACTAACTAGAAGTGTGTTTTGAGGAGTGGCATTTGAGCTTGCACACTTTCAGATTTATTTCTCTTTTTGGCATGGGGCTGTGCCTTTCCTGTTTTCCTTCTGCTCTCTTTTCATTTTCTTTGTTTTTGTATTTTTGATTTTTACAACTTGAATGCAATGGTGGATGACATATTTATAATGGAGAAAGAAAAAGGAAGGCTTTAAAACATATCACGAATCAAGAGAAGTAATGCTTGAGTATCCTGCCATTGACGGGACCCCCAAACATTCTGGTCCATCCAACTGTTGTAAGAAAAATGCATTATTACTAGCGACTGAATGAATAGAGTAAGGGCCAAGCCATAGATTGTCAAATTTTCCATGCTTTCCCTTTTCTTCCCTTCTTGAGTCCCACTTTAAAACCTTGTCCCCAATCTTGAAATTGCTAGCCTTTGTTCTTCTATCAAATATCTTCTTGATACTGTCTTGCTTCTGTAATGCTTTATTATACACTTCCTCCCTGGTTTGCTGAAGATGAATGGTTTGATTTATTCTTCTGATTATGTCATCTTCTTCAGTCTGCAACTCTTGAATTAACTTCATAACCGGTACACCAAAGCTGTTAGGAAAAATTGCATCTGTACCATACACAAGCTGGAAAGGTGACATACCAATAGATTTTTTCAAAGTCAATCTGTCAGCCCAAAGTGCATGGACCAGCTTTGTGTGCCAAGACTTCTTATTTTCCTCCAACAATTTCTTGATTATGTTTACTAGGCTCTTGTTTGAAGATTCAGCAAGTCCATTACCTTGAGGGTAATAGGCTGTGGAGTGTCCCAATGCTATTTGATACTTGTGACAGAATTCAACCATTTTCTTTGATCCAAATGCTGCTGCATTATCTGTGATGATCTTGGTAGGACAGCCAAATCTAGAAAGGATATTGGTTTCTATGAACTTTATAATAACTGAATCATTGGCTTGCCTAAAAGGAATGGCTTCTATCAACTTATTGAAGTAGTCTGTGGCAGTAAGAATCCACCTATGCTGGGCAGAGGATGGTGGATGAATCTCTCCTATGAATTCAAGACCCCACTGTTGAAAAGGAGCTTCAACAGTGATTGAATGCAGAGGAAGGGGTAATAATTTTCTCTTGCCCTCAAACAATTGGCATTTATGGCAAGTAGTTTTCATTTTGTGAACATCATGAAACAGAGTAGGACAATAGAAACCAGCCCTCAGAATTTTGTTGCCTGTTGACTTCCAGTACAAATGACCTCCACACTCTCCTTCATGGAATTCGCGCTTAACCTTTTCTGCATCAAACTCAGGCAAACATTTAAGCAATAGGCCGCTTGCATTTTTCCAGTACAGACATTTATCAATAATGCAATAATTTACAGCCTTTAATTTTAAGAACCTTGCCTTTGTTTTTGATAAACCAGGAGGTGCATCTAAATTAAGCAAAACATAAACAATATCAGCATACCAAGGAGAATTCATAAAATGATCTTCAACAATGGGAGTTGAGAATTCTTCTTGGTTATCCAAAGCATTAATCATGTTAATATCAAGAACTTCATAATTTGATTCAGCCATTAATCTAGCTAGACCTTGGCCTTTGATGAGCTTAGTGGGTTTTATCTCTAAATCATATTCGAGGATAACAACAATCCACTTACCTCTCTTACCATCTGGGTCCTGTGTTAGAATGTCTTTAACAACTGAGTTTGGGACAAAGGCAATAACGTGTGAGTGCGGGATGTATACTCTGAAGTCTTTCAATGCTTTAACCAAAGCAAAAGTCTGCTTTTCCATAATTTTATACCTCAAAGGGGCATCCCTCAATTCCTTACTAAAGAATGCAATTGGCTGCTCTTGTCCTTGTAGGTTTTTCTGTAAAAGGACAGCAGCTATGGTATGTTCCGATGCAAATGAGAAGATATAAAAGTCTTTTGAAAAATCAGGACTTATAAGAACCGGTGTTTTGGTTATTGCTTGTTTCACCAGCTCAAAGGACTTCTTTGCTTCCAAGGTCCATTTCACCCCTTGATCCTTCTTCAACATGTTTGTGATATTCCTAAGGAGCTCAGCTAAGTTGGGGATGAATCTTCTCAAAAAGTTGATCTTCCCAATGAAAGACTGCAACTCCTTGATATTCTGAGGATGAGAGATTTGCAATATAGCCTCAATCCTCTTTGGATCTATCTTTATACCCTCTTCTGAAATAATGTGTCCAAGAAGCTTACCTTCTTAGAGACCAAATAGTGTCTTCTTAGGGTTTAAAGATATTCCAAACCTTCTGCACTTCTCGAAAACCTTTCTTAAATGTTCTAAATGTTCTTCATCTATTTTTTAAAACACTGTGACATCATCTAGATATATAATGATAAAGAAACCCAATTCTTCCGAGAATGCTACGTCCATGGCTCTTTGAAAGGTTGCTCCATCATTCATTAGACCAAAGGGCATTTTCACATACATGAAGGTGCCCCATGGTGCAGTAAAGGCTGCCTCTAATCAATCATCAGGGTGGACTAAGACTTGATTATACCCTAAATAGCCATCTAGCAAAGAAATTCTCCTGGACCCTACCACCCTTTGTAGAATATGATCCATTTTTGGTAAAGGGTAGTTGTCTTTCAATGAAGCTTTGTTTAAGTCTCTAAAGTCTATACAAAGCCTGATTTCTCCATTTTTCTTCCTAACAGACACCAGATTAGATACCCACTCAGAATATCTAATAGGGACAATAATACCAACATCATACATTTTCATGATTTCCTTCTTAACCAATGGTAACTGGACAGGGTTTATTCTGCGTAGCTTCTGTTTGAATGGTTTTTGGTTATCTTTAAAAGGAATTTTGTGCTGTATTATTTCAGTTTCATAGGACTTAAGGTCTTCGTAACCCCATGCAAAAACATCAGAAAACTCTTTGAACAGCTCTATGTATTTGAGTTTAATGTGGGTTGGCAAAGTTTTGGGCAGTTTAATTATTTTTGGTTTTTCCTCACTGCCTATATTTCACTCCTCTACTTCAGTCTCTACAGGTTCCAGTTTTGGTTTATTGGCCACATCGTTAAAATCGAACAACTCCTCTAAAGGGGTCATACCACTAGGCAAACTTTTATCTTTAGAGTATAGAATCTCTATCTCCTCTGTTTCTAACTCTGCATTCAGTTTTATTTCATTTTCAAGTTTGCCTGATAACAAATTTACGTTGGCAAGTTCTAGAGACGGCTCTTCTTTATCAAGGAGATTTTCTTCACTGCAGTATGTATCATAGTCTGAATCTGAACTGTGCAGTTCAAAGTCATTTCTGAATTGCATGAAGTCTTCTATTTGTTTGTCATTGTCAAAAACTTGCCAATATTTCTTTTTATCAGGCACAGCTGGTCTAAATTTAATTGGAGTTGTGTTGTCTCCGGTTTCGTATGGCGTTAGACATGTCCTGGCCACAAAGGCTAAATTGTGGGCAGTAATATTTTCTTTTCTCGGGATAAATATGAGTTTGGACTCCCCAAACGTTTTCAAAAGATCCATGACATCGTTGCGATAGGCCCTAAGTCTGGGATGATTTGCGTTATACTCCCCATTGACTTTCCTAATTATTAACTCAGAATCCCCATACACGTTAATTTTCTTGGCTCCTAACTTTTTCAGTAATTGTAAGCCCAAGAGCAGGGATTCGTACTCCGCTATGTTATTGGAACACTGAAAGCTTAATTTACATGAGATGCATTCTGTGTGGTTTCTTACAGTGTTACGAATCCAGACACCTGCACCGGCGTTATTTCTAGTACATGACCCGTCAAAATGCATACTCCATAGGGGACTGTTTTCAACTTCGTCTGTTTGGCGAATGTCCTTTGCATGACTTGACTCCTCAAGTTTTTCATCGGGTTGAGGATTTTCTTCTTGACTGTGAAGTTTTAAGTTTAATGGATTGATGACTTGTAGTTCAAGACCTGTGTTTAGCTTGCTAGGATCTTCAGATACAATAGACTGTTTTGACAGCCCAGTGTTGTATTCCCCTTCCTTTGTTTCAGCCGTTAATTCTGTTGAAATGATTTGTTCTGTAAGTGTTTCATCATTAAACATGATAAAAGAATCAAGGCTCGTACTAACAGCATACAGGGGAGAGTTTTGAGGCCGGTCTTGACTTGTCACTGTGTACTGCATGTGGGATTCCCTATAAAGTCTTCTAGTCTGATTAAAAAAAGGGATAGTTGCATAGGTCATGTCCATTTGCATAGTTCCCTGTAACTTAGCCCCCCAAGATCTTGATAATAGCATTCCATACTTTGGGGGTACATTAGCCACAACAACGTCCATGACTAAACATTTGGCTGGAATCTAGGCTAAGTTAACATAGAGATCTTTTATCAATCCTAGACATTTAACTCTGCTTGAGTCAAAGGAATACAAGCCTTTGTAAGGTCTGGTAATTTCAAGACCCAGGCTTTCCATTATAGCTTTTGGCATTAAATTATGGGAAACACCCGAGTCATGCATAGCATTGTGCAAAATTTTGTCATGAATGTTTAAGCTTACGTGAAAGGGAGGGACAGGACCCTCTTGGAATTTACCTTCAATTTTTGGACCAAAAATAAGCTCTGGTTGGTCATCATTAAGATTGAGTGTATCTTCATTATCTTATAATTTCAAAGCCTTCAAAATTTTGGACCTATATACATGTTGGGCAGCTAACTCGGTTAAGGGAATAGAGATTTTAATCTTGGAAATTTCCTCTTCCAGGCTGAAAGGAATTTGATTCTTTGAAGTGTTGGTTTCAGCCTTGTTAGCTGTCACTTTATCAGCAACAACAGCTTGCTAATTTGTTTTATTTACACCTGACATAATGGTTGTAATAGGAGTACTAGCTGAAGCGTTAGTACTGCTAATGTCTGCACTCTGTTTTTCATCATTTTGAGTGCCTTTCTCTTTACCTTTATCAGAATTCTCAGCCATTGTTTTGTCCATTCGTTTAACCGGTTTAGGTCTGGTTGTAGTGCTATTTTGTGAAGATTTGTCAGAGGTTTTGGTGTTGGGAGTTTTTTGACTGGTCTTGCTTCTAAGGTCATATTCTCTTTGAGGTTCTATGATGACATTTTCCATGTTTTGATAATAATTTTCATTATTATCTCTTTTTTCATCATAAGGTGTGTAAAGACCTTGTTTTCTATCATAATGAGCTTCCAAGTCGTCATCCTCTGCCCCAAACATGTTGATATCCTCTTCCTCTATTATGTCTTCTGTTTCTTCAACCTCACTCACATAGTTTTGATGAAAGGGAGGAGTGATCTATTGATCATCTTCCCTGGGTCTGTTTGGAGGTTGATTCCTTCTAACATTCTGATTCTGGTTCTGGTTTCTATTTTGAGGAGCAGTTTGATTTTGGCTTGCTTGTGCTCTCTTAATTATGCTCATCTCTTTCATCATCTCTTCCATCATCCTTTCCATCTTTGAGTTGGAAGTAGACTCCTCTTTAAAAGATACCCTCTTTTCAGCTCTCATCCTTGCTCTCTTCTCCATCAAGTTTACTTCCATAGAAAGAGCACCCCTTTGCATGTCTTCAAGGGTTGCAAAATCTCTTTCTCTTAGTGAATAGATCATATCAGTGTCAAAGCCTTCAGAAAACTTGTTTAAAGCTGAACCTTGTGGAGGTTTTAATTCTGGGGAAAGTGCGTTATACACACTGTTAAATCTGGTACAATAAGCCTGTACACTTTCCCCTGGGTTCCTATGGAGATTTTTATAGTCAGCAAGGACTTGGAGATGATTCTTCCTCACTTCCCATTTGTTTAAGAATGTTTGATGGAAGCCTTGGAGATCATTAATACTATGGGGGGCTAAGCCTTTAAACCATTTTCTTACTTCTCCCCCTAAGCTTTGAGAAAATAATCTGAGTTTGACAGAATCATCATCAATTTCATTTATGTCAAAGTAGTCATTCATCTTGTCCACATGTTGTGATGTTGTTGTAGTATTGTTAGCATCATATAATGGAATTTTGGACTGATAGTCCTGTGGAAGATTGACTAATGGTACAGGAAGGACTAAGGGAGCATACCATGCTGCCATGATATGTGGTGGGGGTGGATTTACAAGAGGTGGGGTGGGCTGAAATGAAGTGGTTTGAATAGTGGATGAAGGATGAACAAAAGTGGATGGGCCATGAATAGACTGTTGAGCTGATCTTGGATGAGAGACACCTAGATTGTGAAGGAAATGTAAATTAGGAGGTGTTGCTTCCCTGCTACCAAGATGTTCACTTGTTTCCGGGGATGAAAGTGAAGACTCAAAGTCTATCCAGATTATATCATCAAATGACCTAGTTCTAAACGGGTTTACTAAGTCATCTTGTGATTGTTGTAGAGCCGAAATATTTTCAGGGACTGAATTAGCTCTCAAGGGTGATCTGAAAACAGTTGATAATTTAATCCTAGGAGACTTCCAAAGGATGCTTTCTGGGTCATCAACTATCGCAGGTGGGTTAGGGTCAGGATGGGCTCTAGTGTGAATCTTTCTAGGAGCCACTATGCTGTGTTTTTAGACCCAAATAAACAAGAACAATTCAACCATATATGACAATCTTTAAGAGGTTAACTAATCTGTTTACACAAATTTAATCTTACAGTCCTCTCACTGAGTTTTACTGATATTATAACGATAAGGGTTCTTCCCAGTGGAGTCTTAAGGTCTGTAAAGGATTGTGGAGTCACCAAGTGGAAATTTTTAGCTCCTTAGGAGGTAAAAGGCTTTATGGTCCACCACCATGTTTATTTAATACCAATATGAAATGTTTTTTGTTTTTTTCTGAGTTATTTTTCGATCATGTGGTTGTTAAGAATATGCTAACTCTGTTTCAAAACTTAGCTACGGTTATGAGACAAAGGCAGTCTACTCCTATGGCTGAGCCAGCTGATTTTCCAAGGTTGGATAAAACTTATAAGGATCCTAGGGTTTACCTAGTTTGTCACTGATTCAAACAAGTCTCATCATGATTACCATTTCTTGGTAGTGCTTGAAAAGGCTGCTTGTTACTCTCAAGGTCTTATGTAGAATCTGGGTTTGTAATCCCCAGTGGAGTCACCAGAAATGTTAGGTCTCTGTAATTTATTAGTAAGATTGGCAGAGTCCAATTACAGAAACAACATCGTTTCAACCAACTTTGGGATTTTAGGATCTAGCCCTCCTGAATCCGGAGAGGGATCTCTCCAATATGTGCAAAGATGGATATTGTCTTTGAAAGCTTAAGGTATTGATATTAGGCTAGTTATGAAGACCAAGGGTTTTGTTTTGTTTTTGGATGGTTGAGCATGAAATGTTACTTGAGGGAAAAGTTCTAAGTGCAAAAGTTTCAAAAGTGAGAAGTTGCAAGCGAATAGAACTTTGGTTGATAGATAGATATAACGATGGTTTTTAGTCCATTGGGCTATGGAGTCATATCTGGGCTTTAATTGAGCAACAACATCAAGTGTGATCCAAGGGGCAAGTCATCTATACCACAAGATTATTGAGATTTAAATGATGGAATGGAAACATTAAAGTGTTGGAGGGTTGGAAGTTGATAATAATTTCTCAGAGGATTTATAGTCAGTCCAAACAAGAAAAGCCTCTTAAGTAACTGTCTAAAACCAACCAAGTGCAGGGCTAACCATTGACTACTTGGGCAAGTACGTAGTCGAAAACGACAATTGACGACGATCTACGATCGTACGCATAATTGTCGGAAAATGTAGCTTGTCCTCGAAGAAAACAAAATGTGACTTGGTGGGATAAAAGTACTTTTAAACCCTGGTACGCTTTCGATTTCGACACCCCGAGAAACTTTCAAAATGCGCCGCTGGAAAAGAATCTGGGAATCGGGCGAACCATGTCTTCTCCTGGTCTAACTTTAATAGCAAAAAATGAAATCACATTCAAGAACAATGTTTAGCGAACGAGAAGAACCAAAGAAGAACGCCCGACATTTCTAAGCTGTTTCGCGGTATTGAATCATTCTTAAATAAACAAGCTTGAGGAAAACATTAAGATAAATATTTCTCAGCCAGAGAAGGTTACTGATATACAGTAGATCCTAACCCTTTTTAAACTGTTCTTTACAGAGGAATATGAACAATATGGCATACATAGAAGGAAAACAATTTAACAAAGAAATAAGCACTTCACCGGTGATATAGACTAGGATCCCAAGAAACAACTTTTATATTGATGTCAAACTAGTTACAATCTTTAGGTCCAATGTTTCAGTTCAGCAATCATCTTCACTATTCAACCTAACTATTCTAGCATAAACAGAGCTTCAAGGGCCAGCGAACACTATGTACAAATAGAAGCCTCCAGCTCAAGTGTATTTCAAAGTTCTGCAACCAACAATTTCTCATCTTCTTCTGAGGTATTTATAGAAGAATGAGGAGGTGATCTGAGAAAATATCTCTCAAGATAATTAATACAGGTTCAAGACTTCTCAGCCTTTTGAGGGGCCCGAGGGAGAATTTTTACAGGTGGATCACTGTATTAACTTCTTTTTACAATAAATATCAAAGCTCGATGGGAGCTTTATTTGACTTTGAGGTTCTGTACGCTGTGTGGAGTAACTCTGCAGATATTTTTTCATTTATTCTCTTGCGGAAGTAACTCCTTGGCTGCGCTGGAGGTGAATATCTAATTTTCTTCAATAATTTCGGCCTCTGTTTGACTGCTTTGAGGCAACAGGTGGCTCCTGTGGTAGCTGAGGAATCAATTCACCTCGAATGTAGTGGTGGAAGTCCTTTCTGCCTGACAAATCCTTTTGATTTTTTATTAATTCTGTTTTAATTTGGGGGATTAGGCTTTTGATGTTCAATGTTAGCCGTGATCCCCAAATTTTTCTTCAATCTCGGTCCTGTGGTGCTCTGTCTCAAAACTTATAATCTTTAACTGTTTTTGAATAAAACAATGTCTTGATGATGTGCAGGGGCAGCATAGGCCATTTACGTGTTATCAACGCTCATGAAACGCTAATAAATCACTGGATTCAAACCTGCGAATGGTTGTGTTTTAATAGCCCGAAGGCACAGGAAACGTCTTTCCCGGTCTTCGGCCTTTCTTCATAACATAATGGAAAACCATAGAAATACCTGCAAAACACAAAACAATTAAGAAATCCTGCGGAAATAGGTTTAAACTGCTTCAGATGGCGGGGGAATAGCGTAGCCGTTGGATAAAAATATCTAACGGTGGAGATCAGCGCAAAAACAGGAAAAGGAGAGCGGGGAGAAGAAATAAGGCGGGGTGGTTTTGGACCGTCCGATCTGGACACGTGGACGGTCCAGATCTAATCGGAGGATCACAATTGGAGGGGTGGAACAAAAGGCACGATTGGAAAATGCCGATGCGTTTGCGCGATCGGGGAGACTTGTGCGATCAAGCGATGATCGTTGGATTAGCGGGAAATGGACAGACGGGATTAAATCAGAGTAATCGCAATCAGGGAGCGCGGAAGAGAGGATACGATTTGAAACTTGCGATAAGAAACTTGCGATTAAGCGCTGGTCGTTGATCTGAGGACCAGATCAATGGCGGGGAAAGAATCGGGGGGATCGCAATCGGAGGTGGCAGATAGGGGCATGCGACTGTGCAATCGGGGAAAGTTGCAATGCGATTTGAAACTCCGATGCGATTGAGCGATAGCCTTTCGATCGGCGGTGATCAACGGTGGAGATGAATTAGGGGGAAAACCCTTTCATACATACGAAAACCAAAGTTTTACAATAAAAACAAGTTAAAATGGGTCGGGCGGAAAAAATATATAAGTAAAAGAAAAAGGCTCCCGATTGCGGGGCCGTGGGATATATGAACTGTAATATGCCCGGGAGTATATATAACAAGGGCCTAATCGCAATCGGAACTGCGGGCCTGCTCTTTCCGATTAACCCATTTGAAATTTTCCCGATTGCGATTGCGCGATCGGTCTTTTCGATCAACCCATTAAAGTATTTCAACATGTGTTCTTAAGTTTTCAACTTAAAACATTTGGAAAGTGGGTTTTTGGATTTACAAAGGAAAATATGATCGGAGAGGGATTTTTTTTCAATGGTTTTAGCGCCCGATTGCGGGCCCACAGGTTAAATGAAATAACTATATGATCTGCAGTTTATGATAAAAAGGGCTGATTGCAATCGGAGTTTTGAAATGGCTCAAAGAACGTGCACACTTGAATCTTTCCGATGCGATTAGCGCTAATGGGACTAGCGCCTGGTTCTGGGGAAAGGGCATGTGGGGGAAGTAGCTTAGGATTTAGCCCAAAGGGGCTTAAGTCCATAGTAATAAAACTTTGATTTTTATGAAAAAATTCAAGGATTTAAATGGATTTGGGGGTTTCGGTAAGGTCTTTAAAGTAAGTTTCAAACCTTATAAAGTGGTCTTTATGAATGGAAGAAGGAAATTCATAAAAACAAAGGGGATTTTATAAGTGAAGGTTAATTTTGGAGTGGGGAGGAAAGGGAAAATGATAGTTTTTCAGTAGTTTTTTCTCTTGGATTTTTAGCAGAAATTTTCAGAGTATGAAATGGGAACAGCAATGTAGGATCTGGACAGAAGCATGAGGCATTTAAAAGTCTTCAAGAGCCAACAGTTTTTTGGTAATAAAAATTGTTCCTTGAAGGCTCAAAACAGATTTAGCCACCTTTGGGTATAACAAATTTTATAGGTAGCTAACAGTTTTCATATTCGTTTAAAAAGCACTCACTCCATCTCTCCAATGCTATCACGCGTAAACTCCGTTCACCACACAACTCCTCGAAAAGGATGAGACTATTGACAAAAGAGACAGGACGAATCGCCCACTCCTGCACGGTTGCATCGATAGGGTATTTCTGTGTGAAACTTTTGAAACTGTTCAAGAAAGGAGATTTCTCTTTGAAACCATTGTTCAATAAAGGAGGCATATATCCATTGGAAGAAACCATATATCCGTTGAAACATCCGTTGATAGATAGATATATCCGTTGAAACCTCTATTGATAGATAGATATATCGATTGATAGTAGAAATATCGAGAAATCTCCCATTTGGTCTGGAGGGATATTTCTATGTGGTCTGATATGTTTGTCTGGTGTAGACTGTGGTTGGACATCTATGTTTGTGCATGAGTGCATGTATGCGTGGTCTAGGGTATGCTTGAGTCTGTGTGTGAGAATCAAGTCGATCATGTTAAATGGATGCGACAACCATTTTCCCAATTTCAAAGGAATGGTGACCCAGTCGCAGAACAGTCAATGTTCTCGGACCGTAATAGCTTATTTCATTTTCATTCATTATTTCTCCACGCTCATAGACACCATTGTTTTTTTTTTTTAATTTCAGCAATGCAATTGCAATTTATATTTGATATATCTCAAATCTCATTCATTCATTTCATTTCTGTTCTATTATTTTATGGATATGAACCTCCAATGTAAAAGCTGCCCTGAGTTGGTAAAGCATAGGCATGGATTGAATTACAAGTGCATTTCCCTAAACTCTACTTTCAAGGGAAGCCCTAGTTATTTCATTTTAGTTTTTTTATTTCGTTTTAGGCTTCTTATGTTATGTCAAATGAGGCTTACTGAGTATTATATTTTAATTCTCTGAAAGTATTTTTTACTCAGAGTTATGGATTATTCCATCATCCATTAAATTATCGTAGTTCAGGAATAGAGTATGCCATCCAACCTTTCAGGTATCTATTTGTGATAATTTTGTTCAGGCTTTTTCTTGACAGCACATCATCATTTTTTTCTGTGATAGCTTAGTGTCTGTATGCCTATTCCATGCACACACTTCATAACTAAAGCATTCATGGGTCTTCTGCGTCCACTAGGTGTAAGATCTGAGCAATCCTTTGACTTTGGTGCTAAGAAAATTTGCTAAATTTTTCATGTCTCCGGCTCTAGATATTGCATTCATTCGACAGCAAACCTTCTTGGTACTGAGAGAGCAAACCTATCACTAAAACCAGTCCGCCTGATTTGTATTATTACCAGCCAATCAAAAACCCTGCTGTGCTACTTGATTGGAGGCCTTGCAAGGAAGACATGCCTGTGCATCTGTCTGCTGTGCTATTTGTTAGAGCAAACCAGCATGAGCAACCAGCCCGCCTATGATATATGGAACCAGCGACTTCACTGCCTGATTGGTATTATTACTGTGGCTACCACCCATAAAATCGTATGCTGCCATCATCCCAATCCTTAGGGTTCTGGATATGATGATTTCTTGAATGCAACCCAAACTGAGTCTATACATTTAATCACAGGGAAATTGACTGTGGGGGGATTCCCAGGGAAATTGAAAGGCCGTGTCTAACCGTTATTTGAAAGACCCTGTCTAACATTACGGAAAGACCCTGTCTAAGAGTGTCCACCAAGTTTTTGAAAAAACGGATGGTAGAGAAAATTTAAAGTTCAATTAATACGTAATAGATTTGACTAGTTTCTGAATACTATTATCAAGCATGAACGTAGGAAAGCATGCATGCACCTAGGAACGCCGACAGTTGTTCGAGATTTTTACATTTTAGATTAATGGCATACATCAGTTGTAGGTACTCATTCAAGTGGTACGGATCGATGTGATGCATTGAAACCTCATTTTAATGTTTCGTTTTCCTGTAACTGTAAAGTAGTTTTGTTTTATTTAAATTTGTTGTAGTTTTATTTTATTTAAATGGGGTTCTCAAGTGCAACATCCAACGTGCTTTCGTTTTCTTGTAGTTTCAGTGTAATTGTAACCTGTTTTGTTTTATTTAAATTAGTTGTAGTTTTGTTTTATTTAAATAGGGTTTTCACGTGACGTGTGTAATTGTAATGTAGTTTTGTTTTATTTAAATTAGTTTTAGTTTTGTTTTATTTAAATAGGGTTCTTACCTATGTAGTGTAGTTTGGTGCGAGTATAGTTTGGTAAGTGTTTTTCAATTATTATTATTAAAATGAGTTAGTATAAATTGTTATTTTCGAAATCATTTTTTTTTATGGTTTTCTGTTTTTATTATTAAATTTAATTTCTCCACTTATAAAATATAGATTAGATGGTTTTCTCAAATAATATATGTGACATGTTTTTACATTTTATAACTGTGTTTTCATTTATATCTTTTAATTTTGTATGTTACATTTTGTTTTTACATAATTATATGATCAGGTTTTATGTATTTTTATTATTAAATTGGATATCAACATATATAACTTATCTTAAATTATTTTGGTTGTATTTTTATTATTGATACTATAAATTTTAATTAATTTTTAAATGATTTATTTATTAATATTATTTAGTTTATTTTTTTTTTAAATGATTTTAAAGGTGGATAATTAATATGTTATTAAGTTTTACAATATGGTATAATTTTTAATTAAAATAATATAATGAAAAATGTTTGAATTTATATAATATAGAGTGATATTGTTTTTCTATTGAAATATATATTATAAAATTAAATAGTAATGTAAATGGCTTTTAAAATTATTTTTGAATATGTGTTTTATTAATGTCTCAATTACATCATTTATGTATTTCTTAGTGTAGGCTAGAGTAGGCTAGTCTAGGCGGCTAAACTAGCCTAGGCTAGAGTTGAGTAGGCTAGGCTAGGGTAAGTTAGAGTAAGCTAGGCTAGGATAGGATAGAGTAGGCTAAAGTAGGCTACGCTAGGCTAAGCTAAAGTGGACTGGAGTATACTAGGCTAGAGTAGGCTAGGCTAGGCTAAGCTAGAGTAGGCTAGGCTAGGAGATGGTGGAGCAAGCTAAGGTAAGCTAAGCTAGAGTTGGCTAGAATAGGTTAAAGTAGAGTAGAGGGAGATAGTGGAGTAAGCTAAGGTAAGCTAAGCTAGAGTTGGCTAGAATAGGTTAAAGTAGAGTAGACTAGGCTAGGCTAGAGTAGGCTACAGTAGGCTAGCCTAGAGTAAGCTAGTCTATCCTAGCTTATTAAGCTAGAGTACGCTAAGCTAGGTTGGGCTAGAGTAGGCTAGGCTAGGATAGGATAAAAAAGGTTAAGGTAGACTAAAATAGGCTATCCTAGGCTATGATAGGCTAGAGTAGGTTAAGGTAGACTAAAATAGGCTAGGATAGGATAAGATAGAGTAGACTAAGGTAGGCTAGGGTATAGTAGGCTAGAGTAGAGTATGCTAGGCTAGATTAGGATAGAGTAGGATAGAGTAGACTAGCCTAGAGAAGGTTGGGCTAGACTAGGCTAAAGTAGGATAGTAAGATAGAGTAGCCTAGGCTATAGTAGGCTAGGCTAGGCAAGGATATGATAGAGTAGGATAAGATAGGCTAGGCTAGGCTAGGATTGGTTAGAGTAGGATTGGCAAGGATATGATACAATAGGTTAAGGTAGGCTAGTCTAAAATAGGTTGGGATAGGCTAGAGTATGCTAGTGGGCTGGAGTAGGCAACACTAGGCTAGGCTAGAGTAGGTTAAGCTAGAAGATTCTAGAGTAGAATAACCTAGAGTAGGCTGGGCTAGACTAGGCTAAAGTAGGCTAGTAGGCTAGAATAGGCTAGGCTAACCTAGAGTAGGCTATGTAAGGATAAGGTAGAGTTTGCTAAGCTAGGCTAGGGTAGGCTAGGATAAAATAGGTTAGGCTAGGTTAGAATAGGTTAGTGGGTTAGAGTAGGCTAGCCTAGTCTTGCCTAAGCTAGAGTTGTCTAGGCAAGGATTTGATAGAGTAGGCTAAGGTAGGCTAGCCTAAAATAGGTTAGGCTAGGCTGGAATAGGATAGTGGGCTCGAGTAGGCTTCACTAGGCTAGGTTGGAGTAGGTTAAGATAGAAGAGTCTAGGCTAGAGTAAGTTAGGATAGTCTAGGCTAAGCTAGGGTAATGTAGGATAGAGTAGGCTAGGATAGGCTAGAGTAGGCTAGAAAAGGTTAGGATAGGATAACAAAGACTAGGCTAGGGTAGAGCAGGCTAGGCTAGGATAGAGTAGGATATAGTAGGCTAGAGTAGAGTAGGTTAGGCTAGGTAAGGATAGAGTGGGCTAGAGTAGGCTAACCTAGAGTAGGCTAGGCTATGCTAGCTCAAGATAAAGTAGGTTAGGATAGGAAAGGCTGAGCTAAAGTAGGCTAGTATGTTAGAGTAGGCTATGCTAGCCTAGGCTAGAGTAGGCTTGGCTATGCTAAGCTAGACTAGGCTAGGTTAGGCTAGGCTAGACAAGGCTAGAATAGTCTAGACTAGACTAAGAAAGAGTAGGCTAAGGTAGGCTAGAATAGGCTACAGTAGCTTAGGTTACAAAATTTTAGGTTACACTAGTCTAGGCTAGGATAGTGTAGTCTACGGTAAGATAGTTTGGGCTAAGCTAGGCTACATTATTATAGAGTTGGGTAGGCTAGTCTAGGATATGGTAGAGTAGTCTAGGTTAATGTAGGTTAGAGTAGGGTAGGTTAGGTTGTGTTAGACTAGAATAGAGTAGGCTAGGATAGGATAGGCTAGGCTAGGCTAGTCTAGAGTAGGCTAGTAGGCTAGAGTATGCTCCGTTAGGCTAGGTAGAGTAGGTTAGGCTAGGCTAGGCTAGAGTAAATTAGAGTAGGCCAGGCTATGATAGGCTAGAGCAGGTTAGTGTAGGTTAAGCTAGGCTAGGCTAGAGTAGGCCTCGTTAGGCTAAGATAAAGTAGGCTAGGCTAGGATAGAGTAGGGTAGGGTAGGCAAGAGTACACAAGGCTAGGCTAAGATGGAGCAAGCTAAGCTAGGCTAAACTAGAGAATGGTAGGGTAGGAAATATTAGGCTACACTAGGCTAAGCTAGGATAGACAAGGTTAGAATAGTCTAGGCTAGGCAAGGCTAGGCTAGGCTAGAGTAGACCATGCCAGGATAGATTAGGGTAGTGTAGTTTAGGCTAGGATAAAAATGGCTAGACTAGGCTAAGCTACAGTAGGCTAGCCTAGGCTAAACTAGGTTAGAGTAGGTTAAGCTAGGCTAGACAATTTTAGAATAGTCCAGGAAAGAATAGGATAGGGTAGACTAGAGTAGGCTCCACTAAATAAAGGTAGAGTAGCCTAGGTTAGGCAACGTTAGGCTAAGCTATTATAGGTTAGGATATTGTATGTAAGGATAAGAGAGGCTAGGCTAGGCCAGGTTAGAGTAGGATAGAGTTGGGTAGGCTAGGTTAATATAGGTTAGGGTGGGCTGGGTTAGGCTGTGTTAGGCTAGGACAAATTAGGCTAGTTAGACTATGCTAGAATAGAAGGCTAGGCAAGGCTAGAGTAGGCTAGAGTAAGCTAGGCTAGCTTAGGCTGGAGTTTGTTAGACTAGGATAAGCTAGTCCAGGCTAGAGTAGACTAGGATAGAGTAGGGGTGGATAGGCTGAGCTAGAATAGGATAAGCTAGGATACAACAGGCTAAGCTAGGCTAGAGTAGACAACGCTGGGCTAGGATACAGTAGCCTAAGCTAGGATAGGTTAGACTAGGCTAGGATAGGCTAGAATATGCTAGAGTAGGCTATGTTAGGATAGAAAAGGCTACAATAGTCTATGCTAGGAAAGGTTAGGCTAGGCTAGGCTAGACTAGGCTAGAGTAGGTTAGGCTAGGGTAGAAAGGGATAGAATAGTAGGCTAGGCTAGGAAAGAGTAGGCTAGGGTAGGCTAGAGTCAGATAAGCCAAAGTAGGTTAGAGTAGCCTAGGTTAGGGAAGGTTAGGATAGGGTAGTCTAGGCTAGGGTAGTGTGGGATATGATAAGATAGGAGAGGCTACGCTAGACTATAGTAGGATAGAGCTGGGTAGGCTAGTCTAGGATAACCTAGAGTAGGCTAGGCTAATGTAGGTTATAGCAGGATAGGTTATCTTGTGTTAGTCTAGGCCAAAGTAGGTTAGTCTAGCCTAGGCTAAAGTAGAAGGCTAAGCTAGGCTAGAGTAGGTTAGTAGGCTAGAGTAGGCTAGGCTAAGCTAGTAGGCTAGAGTAGGCTAGGTTCAACTAGGCTAGAGTAGGCTAGGCTAAGCTAGTAGGATAGGCTAGGCTAAGCTAGAGTAGGCTAGGCTAGGCTAGAGTAGGATAGGCTAGGTTAGGTTAGACTACGATAGAGTAGGCTAGGCTAGGCTAGGCTAGCATAGGCCAGGATAGGCTAGGCTAGGCTAGGATAACTTAGGCTAGGCTAGGATAGCTTAGGCTAGGCTAGGCTAAGCTAGTCTAAATATTAGGTCCTTACAATTAGAAAGAAGGTTGGAAGGTACATGATATCACAGGGAGTTATGGTATCAAGGGTTTTCATATTATATTTCATGTTGATTTAAATTTTTTTTGTAGTACTTGAACATGTAATATTCATGATTGAAAATGATTTCCTTTAGCCATGTATGTTCATGATTATGATTTGACAATATTGGTTGAGTAACCCTTGTTTTAGGCATGCATAGGAGAGAGTCATTTTTTTGCTATGTATAGAAGGAGTCATGTGAATCAGCCATGTATGCACCCTTGAGTGTATTGATCTAGCCCTATACTTCCATTATTAAGATATGTACTTACATATTTTAGCCCTATATGTCATTGATATTATTGGTATGGTTTGTTGTGAAGTAATTGGTATGATGAGTATCCTCTTGCATGTTGCAAGGAGACATGAAGAGAAACGACAAATTCATTTTAACAACAACTTTGAAAAGTTATTGTATCCCAAGCACATGTTCAAAGGGAGCACGTTCAAGAAGAGAAATAAAAAGAGAATTTGAATCATTTTCGGATTAGATGAGATGATAATTGTTGGCCTTATTTCATTAATGTCATATTTCTTGTAAGATTTGAAAGTGTGAGTAACAATTTTTTTAGGTTTCTAATGTATATTTCTAGGTGTGTTGTAGCTAATTATTTAATTAGAAAACCTAGCATTAGCATGATATTCAAATGGGAAAGTGACCTCATATTTGGTTACCATTTTCCATTGTTGTCAAACCCAAAGAATGAAACCATAAAACCTATGGAGAATAGAAGGCAGTAAAGAAGCACCAATTGATGATGTAGTTGTTGTGTTTCCATCAATGCAAAAGGGGAAGATTTTGGTAGAGTAGTATTGGCATTGATGTCAAGAGTAAGTCATCCTATATAACAACAATTGATGTCAGCCATGGATATAACATAGTGTATTGGTAGTAATGCGGCAGAAAATTAATTCTTGAAGATAAAAATAGGAATATTTTACAGGCTCTAGACTATTTTTAAGGAGTTAAATATTATTCATATGGATAGTATTATTGGAAATTATTCTATCTTGAAAGGACATAGATATTAAATGAAAACATGTAATTTTCTATTAAAATTGGTAAGTATTTGGTGAGTTTCATCCAATTAAACATATATATGTAAAAAGGGGGGGAATTTGTATGCAAATTGGTGAATATTATTTTTAGAAAATGTCCAAAAAATAACAAATTTGTAAAATTTCACCCCTAAAATTTTCCCTAGCAGGATCCTGGAATTAACACAAAATTTAGCATTAACAACATCTTCTTTGGCTTGTATTTTTAAGATTGCACATATTGCATAATTTGTTCTAGATCGCTTCATTTAGGTTGCATAAATCTACTCTAGGTTCCCTTTATATGACCATATAGATAACAATAAGTGAAGACTACACAAACCTATGCATGTACATAAAAAAATATGGGATATACCATGGGATTTCCCAAGGTTTTGGCTGTGTTTAATTTGATTTAATTTGGTATTTGTTGATTTGGTCACTAGACCTAGTGTAATGTCATTAATATATGGATTTAGTGAGATTTGGTGTTCGTATATATTTGTTTTTTAAATTATCGTTTCCATGGTTTCACCAAAGTTTAGTCCTTCAGTGTTTTGAAGGAAAATTTGTATAAATCAATATCATTATATTGAAACATTATTAGTTTGATGGTTTCAATGTATGGAGTGAGTCCTAGAGGTTATGGGATTGACAAAGTGTGGGATCGTGTCACCTCTGTAATTCGCAAAGCCTGTGGATGGAATTTGAGGCTAGGAAATGAGTAGAAAGAAGTAACATTTGTTTGCTTGATTTTCCTTTAAATGAAGTTTTGTTATGTTGACGAAGTGTTGTGAAGGATAGAGTTGTATACTATTACACCTTTATGTTGCGTAGCAAGAATAAAGTATGCCACTTCTATGAAGAATAAAGTATTAGTTAAGTTGTTGTGCATTATTTAATTATTATGATACTTCAGAGAGATTATATTATGCTATTAGGATATTTTTTTTGCTTCCATATGTTTATATTGCTACTACCAGTGATATGTATTGGGAAAAAAAGTTTTGTGAGGTAGGGTTTACCACCAAGTTTTTTGCAAACAAATTATATAGCTACCTTGTATTTTCATAAGCCTCATAATGTCTAACATTTGTTGTCATAGTTATAACATGGATATTTGAGAGGTTGATTCTCCTAGTGTATGGGTATATGATCCATGTTTGATATCATAGTATTTGAGTGAATGTTGCTAGTAGTATTTGACAATGATGTATGACTGAGAAAGAGGGGTTTTTTATATGTTGCTAGGTTTTTTTTATTGAATGTATTTTTGAGTTGTAAGCATGTGTTGTTGAGTTTCTTGGTGAGAATAATTTTTTATTATTGTTTTTTATGATATCATGCTAGTCTTCCAGAATGATAGAGTCAATAGAAAGCTTTTTGTACATTTTTATTTATTGAGAAGATTATGAGTAGAGGTGGACCCAATATGAAAATGGATGAAATGAACTCCAAAATAGTTGTAAGGTTGGTTCCTTCAAGGAATTTCGTGGCTAGATGAGTAATGCATGATGGCTTCCTTCATGTTGGTGCCTACACCATCACGTTAGGCTAGACTAGACTAGTCTAGGCTAGTGTAGGTTAGAATAGGCTAGGCTAGAGTAGGCTATAGTAGGCTAGGATACATTTTTCTAGAGTAGAGTAGGTTAGGAAAGGCTAGAGTTGGATAGAGTTGCATGGCCTAGAGTAGGATATTCTACCCTAGGCTAGAGTAGGCTAGGCTAATGTAGGTTAGAGTAGTTTAAGTTAGGATAAGATGGGCTAGGATAGGCTAGGATAGAGTAGGTTGGAGTAGATTAGGCTAGAATAGATTAGAGTAGGTTAGAGTACGCTAGGCTAGAGTTGGCTAGAGTAGAGTATGCTAGGCTAGGCTAGGCTATGGTATAATAGGCTAGGCTAGGTTAGCTTAGAGTAGGCTACACTAGGCTAGGCTAGAGTAGGATAGCCTAGGCTAGGCTATGGTAGAGTAGGGTAGGATAGGCTAGGCTATGGTAGAGTAGGGTAGGATAGGCTAGAGAAGGTTAGGCTAGGCTAGGCTAGGCTAGGCTAGAAAATTGCTTAACATGCTACCCATGAAACTATGCCTACCATGATATATGAATCCTAGACTTCTTTTTTTTGTCAGTTTTTTTTTATCCTGTAATAGTACCTTTTCATAATATTTTTTATAATTTTAGTTAGATAAAAATGTGTTGATAATATTATGCATATTTTCATGACTAGAAATTGCACCAAATGTTGCAAAGGAAACACCCTAAGGCGTAAATTTAAATTTAAATTTGAAAGTAATCATGACATACTCAAAATCATTGAAGATAAAAGGTAGTACATTTGATGCTAAGATTATTTCCTTCCACACAAGTTTGGTGCATATTTCTGTCTTCTCTCCTAGTTGTTTTTTACCATTCTTCAATATTGAACAATCTCACTTTAAAAAAAACTTGCAATGTCTTACATTCTACCAACACATAATTTGTTTCTGAATTTGTTCATTTCTACATTACTGTATGTCAAAGTCCTATGAAAGAGAAGGATTGATGTCATATGAACTTTCCAATTTCCAAGGCTTTTATCTTAAACTTTTCTACAAATAGCAAAAATAGTTAACCCATGTAATAGGAGTGTATCAAGGTAATCATCTCAACCCATTGAAATTGTTAGATCATTGTGAAGATTTACTGTGTATTTGTGGCCAACCAAACCAAAACCATTTCTAGGGTTAAGGCTGCTTATGTAATATAGGATATGAAAAAAGGTTAAAAAAATTTTGTGGCCAATTTTGTTATGAAGAGATAGCATACACTATAGTCTACCTATAGGAATAAAGAGCAAATGACAATTGTTCACAAACCTTTTAGATGATAACTAGTTCACATACCTCATATATGTTGGATTAAGGCATCGAGTTTAGATGATAATCCACGTTTGAAAGAAAAGAGGCCGAAAGGTACCAAATTTATCCATCCTAGACATAATGAAGGCATGAAACATGGTTTGGAGCTTTGCCAAGACAAACAATAAATGCGCATTATGCCTCCATGTCAACAACTGGTTCATGACAACCTCCGGTTCACCACAACCTCCACGGCATTGAAACATTCATGATAATCTGGACATGGATGTGTCTATCTATCTAGTTTGACTCGATCAAAAAATATGTGGCTGGATATGGATCACAAACTGGAAGCGAATATATGGCTGGGTATCGATATCGATATGAAAGAGATGTTATGCCTAGACCTTTCTCGTGAGATGAAATTCTAGTTTTGTCTAGAATGATAGAGACACCTTAGAGGTCCTGGAATGACAAAGACACATTAGAGGTCATATTTTATTTCATAGTTAGATTGAAGAGACATTAATAGGGCTTGGTGAGTTAGTTAGGTAGCTATCAGAGCATAAATGGAGGCATGGATCTAATGGCCTAAAACATTTCAATCATCTAACATTTGATCCAATGGTGCATGTTTTCAAAGAGGTAAACTATTCTTTTTTCTTATTTCTCTTTTGCATTATTTTCATTTCTCTTGAGAAATTATTGATTTTATTGAGGAGTCCCAAACATAAATTGTGTGGAAGTGATGTGACAATATTTAAGGGTAGGTTTCCTTGAGTTAATTTTAAGCTCAGTATTTTGTACCGATGACAGGTAAACTGTTTTGTAAGTGGTCACCTAGGGCCTCCTTGCAATGTTGTAGGCTATGTTGATAGACAAGTGTGGGGTAGAAATTATTTGTACCTCAATCCTAGATGGACAAGGTCAAAGGTTAGAGCTTGCATTCATCAAATTAAACTTTAACCTTAAAATGTAGTAGATTAA
The DNA here is from genome assembly GCA_034641835.2 of Pinus albicaulis. Classification (NCBI taxonomy): domain Eukaryota; kingdom Viridiplantae; phylum Streptophyta; class Pinopsida; order Pinales; family Pinaceae; genus Pinus; species Pinus albicaulis. The sequence continues at coordinate 1,345,145,922 of CM076584.1, read as the reverse complement.
CAAAAATTCTTTTACCATACCTAACTAAAAGTTAATATTTTAAAAACATTGCACTACTATATAGATAACTCTCCAGGAGAAGGGCCACTATGTGTCCTTGCATGGTGTTTGGTACCATTTGAACCTGATGGCTTGTTGATTTTTACCTTTACAAAGGACACTATTTCAATTCTTCATCCTTTAATCCTCAATGCTCATGTCCATATGATACTAAGTTGAACATTCTCTCAAGTTTAAAGATGTATGATGTATGATTGCTTGCTTTCTACACTTGTAATTCAATCTCTGCAATCCTGTCTGCCATTATTGGAGTACACTATGGGCACATTCTCATACATTTCAAGGTTTACCAACAATTTGTTTTTTCTCCATTTTACAATTTGGAAGGTCAAGGGAGTCTATAGATGATAATTATTTTATTAGGAATCCGTACCTACTTCTGAGATAAGAATTACCCGTTATTGATAGGACCATTCTCAGAGGCTTAAGCATTGGGTGACCATGTGTTTTGGATTTCTCATCCTTGGAATAATTTTTCATTACACGGATGGCAAGTGAATTAAAAAATACTTGGTTCTTACACAACCTTGTCATTTACCAACGAATGCACACCTTATCCCCTATTTTATTCAACATAAATAACTGTAAATATGATGCACTTGAAATTTATGTATCTAACAGAAATCAATGATCTTGGATTTTATCGCTAGTAACTATAAATACGATGCACTGATGACTCTTCCTATCATATTTCTTCCAGCAATTCCACCGAACAAAAAACTGTATAGCTTCAGTTATGTTTGCCTCACAGTAAGAGCAACAGGGCTTTTTTTTTCTCGGCCTTTTATATTCTGGTATTTCTCAGCACCTGTGGTAATACTAAGATGACATACATGTAGAAGTGAATAATTCAATATAATTAATCATATCCATATTAATCCATGATATATGATGTCTTTAACGGTATCAAATTCCTTGAAGCAACAATTTAAATGTTAATATGGATGTGTTTTAGCATTCTTCTGAATAACTTCATATGACAGTGAGGTTGGATAACTAATAGGAAAGGTATATTTTTAAATAGTAGATATATAAGCCCCATTTGAAAAACCTGAAGTGTAGATGAATCGCCATTGCAAAATAAATCTGTTGAAATGAATATGCAATTTTTTTTGCTAATCCATTGATAAATATTGCAATGACACTGCATTTTTCCCTTATGGTGTTTGTTGATTTTTCAGATTGATATTTGGGGTTTAAGGACACCATTTCTGCTCCTTGAATGGATGGGAATGAACGCCATACTAATTTTTGTAATGGGAGCCCAGGCTATATTCCAAGCATTTGTTAATGGATGGTATTACAAAACGCTTAACAATACCTTCGTATGCATGTCTATCTTTATCATTGGTGTTACATTCTCTCACACACTATTCTCCTTCAGTTAATTTGATTTTATATATTAAAAAAAATTATGCATTAAACAATTTAATAAAATCAAAATTGTAAGCTGATTTAAATAAAAATGCAAAGCGATTTAACTATGTTATATAAATGGTATATGTATTAAGATTCATCCATTCACTCACTTGATCACCATAATTGAAGATTAGGAATTTGAAAATGAATTCCGCATAAATGAGTGTTCATGATACAAATTAAAATCCACCATACATTAATTGGGACTGCATCCACGTTATCAACAAAGAGCAGTTGAACAATCGTTCTGGTCATCTGTGTCATGGTTGTCTTTCGCTAATTCTTTAGTCTATCTGATGGAAATTTCTGTTAATTTCGAACAAAACAGAGGAAGCAAAGTTCCTCAACTCAACACAAAGAAATGAGAGAAATTTGGACAAAGAGGATATGGAGAAAAGCTCTGTTTCTATTAACCATAAAAATGACAATAAAAATTACAAACTTCTTCAGAACTACAGTTCTGGAATAACTAAAAACTCCATACTCTGTTTTTACAAACTCTGTTTTTTTAACACAGATTACAGTTGCTGAAACACGTGTTTTAGCAACAGGCAGACAGTTGCTGAAACACAGACACAGTTGCTGAAACAGCCTGTAGAATGCATGCTGCTCCCAAAACACAGCGACTCTGTTTTCTTGCTGTTTCTTCTGCTCTGTCTATTTCTCTGCCTTCAAACTCTCAAAACAACTTCTTCTATTTCTTCTAATCTTAAAATGAACTACTGTTCATCATATTTATAAGTAAAAAACATTTTGACTTATAATATTAAAAAATACAAAATATCTTCTGATCTTTATCTGCGCATTGAATGTACAGCAAGCGGTGGGAGTTTACGTGCTGGCTTTTGGTAAATAAAATCGGTACAATATGAGGGCTCAATATGCCTGGGTCGATAACTTCGACTTTCGATATCACTTGCTTGCTAAAATATCTGCGGCAATCGGTTGTTCTAGTACATTTTTATGTTGGGTTGGAGATTAAATTCAACACTCCCCCTTAATTTCAGCTATTGGGTTTTTCACCATACCCGAGGCATTCTACGAAATGATCAAAACTTTTCTTTGCCAATGGTTTTGTCAAGATGTCAGCTAGCTGATCCTCTGTTCTGCAGTGCTGCAAAACGATCTCACCATTGTTAACCAATTCACGTATGAAGTGAAATTTGGTGTCTATATGCTTTGTCCTTTTATGAAAAACAGAATTCTTTGACAATGCTATTGCCGAGCTATTGTCATAGTAAATGGTTGTGCCCTTTTCTTGTTCATGACACAAATCTCTGAGAACTCTTACAAATACAACACTTAGCATGTTATTCTTGATTCTAACTGCCACATACTACACACTTTCTAACATTGTCAGCAACTATCGGTTGCTTCTTGGAAGCCCATGAAACTGCTCTCGATCCCAAATGAAACACATATCTTGATGTGATCTTCCGATCATCAACACTTCCAGCCCAATCACTGTCAGTGTAACCTATCAACATGAAACTTTCAGAAGAGGAGTATAATATACCAAACCCCTTCGTTCCATTTACATACCTTAGAATTCTCTTGGCTGCCTGCCAATGAGTTTCTTTCGGTCTTTCCATGAATCTGGAGATTAAACTCGCAATGCGATACCTGTAATATGCAGCTAGTAGTAAGCGCCAGTACATGTTGCTGTTGTGCTCTTATACAACTTTGGATCAAAATCCTTGTTGCTATCGTATTTACTCAATTTCAACCCCATTACAGTTGGATTCATAGCTGCCTTGTTGTTCTGCATGTTAAATCTCTTCAACACCGCTTCTACATATTTAACTTGGGAAATGAAAACATCATTTTCACTTTGGTCTAATTCAATTCCAAGAAAATATCTTAAGAAGCCCAAGTCAGTCATTTCAAATTCTCTTTTCATGACTGCTTTAAAATCAGCAATGAGAGAATCATCATTGCCTGAGAAGATTAAATCATCTACCTATAAAACAATGATAAGTATCCTACCGTGATTCTCCTTTATGTAGAGTGTGGGTTCACCATCACACTTCTCAAACCCATTCTCAATCAGATAAGCATCTATTCTGCTGTACCATGCTCTTGGAGCTTGCTTGAGCCCATAAAGAGCCTTCTTCAGTTTGCAAACTTTATGCTCTTGGCCTTCAACTTCATAGCCTGGAGGTTGTTCAACATAAACCTCTTCTTTCAACACTCCATTCAGGAATGCAGATTTAACATCCATCTAATAAATCTTCCATTTGTGTTGTGCCGCAATAGACAACACTGTTCTAACTGTTTCCATCCTTGCTACTGGTGCAAAGGTTTCATCATAGTCTTTGCCTTGTTGCTGCTTGTAGCCTTTCACAACAAGTCTTTCTTTATGCCTGTCAATCTTGCCTTCGGCATTGCTTTTGGTCTTATAGACCCACTTAACTCCAATGGCATCTTTGCCTTCAGGGAGGTCCACTAACTCCCATGTTTTACTCTTCTCAATTGCACCAATTTCTTCATTCATTGCTTCAATCCATTTATCTTCATTTACAGCATCTTCAAAATGAATTGGGTCATCAACATGACAATACAAAGTGAATAATGAATTCAGACCGGTATTATTACTTACCTCTCCTTGTTCATAAATCTCATTCAGATTTCTGAATCTTGGTCTTCTTGGTGTGCTTGGAGTTCCATCCGAACTTGAGGGTATTTCTGATCCCTGTGGTGTGCTTGGAGAAGCACTTCCTTGACTTCTCAAGGCTGTTCGAATTCCAGCTTGTGGTGTGGTTTGTTGTACTTGTTGTGGTGGAGGAGGAGCCACCAAAGAAGGGTTATTTGCTGATGTCCCTTCCTCTTGTTCTTCATGAGACACAATTGTCTTCACATTCACGGTCTTCTCTAAGCTTCCATCCCAAGCTTCATCTTCAATGAACTGCACATCTCTGCTTACTATCAATTTCTTGGTCAATGGATTATAGAGTTTGTATGCTTTTGACTCATCACAATAGCCAATAAAGACACACTTCTCCCCCTTACTATCAAGCTTCTTCCTTAGCTGATCCGGTACATGTGCATATGCTACACAGCCGAATACTCTCATGTGAGTGACAGTTTGCTTTTGACCACTCCATGCTTCTTCTGGTATTTTTTTCATGACAGCTTTAGTTGGGCATCTATTCAAGATATAAACTGCGCAAGTGACAGCTTCTGCCCAATACTCATGCGGCAAGTGTTTTGCCTTCAGCATACTCCTGACCATGTCCAGAATGGTCCTATTCTTCCTTTCTGCAACACCGTTTTACTGAGGTGTGTACCTCGCGGTGAACTGCTTTTGTATGCCATTCTCTCTGCAAAAACGCAGAAAGTCTTTGGAGATGTACTCTCCACCTCTATCTGTTCTGAGCACTTTGATATAATGCCCACACTGTTTCTCAACAAGAGTTTTGAAGTGGCGAAATTTCTCAAACACTTCACTCTTCTGTTTCAGCACATACACCCATGTCTTTCTGGTGTAATCATCAATGAAAGTTAAAACATATTTATTTCCGGCAAATGATGGTACTTGCATCGGTCCACACACATCAGAGTGAACAATTTCCAAGGGTGTTTTTGCCCTTATACTCTTTCCTGCTGGAAAGCTTTCTTTGTGTTGTTTGCCCAAGATGCAGCCTTCACAAAGGCTGTCTGGTTTCTTGATCAATGGAAATCCTTTTACCATTCCCTTTCTATGCAACAGATTCAAGCCTCCAAAATTGAGATGTCCAAATCTCAAGTGCCACAACCAATTCTCATCTTTCACTTGTTCTTGAAAGACTTCTTGTGTTACAGCTGCAATAGCTCTTCCTTCCTTCAGATCTGCCTTGAGTTTGAGAGGAAACATCCTATTTTTGGTCATCTGCACCTGTGCAATGATCTTCTTACTTGGAGGTATGTCTCGGATTGTACACATATCATCTTTGAAGAACACATTGTAACCTTTGTGAATGAGCTGTCCAATGCTCAAAAGATTACATTTCAGACTAGGTACATAGTATACCTCTGGCACAATCATCTGTTCTCCATTGCTTGCTCGGATACTGAGTCTGCCCTTACCCTTGACAGATATCTTGCTATCAGTTCCCGTTGTTACCTCAGATTTCACATTTTCATCCAGATTGGCAAACATTGCTATGTTTCCAGTCATGTGATTACTACAACGTGAGTCTATGAACCAAAAATCTTCTTGTTTGTCTTGTGCAACGTTACATGTTAACAGCACAATCTTTGCATTCTTATCTTCTTCATTTGCAAAATTAGCATTCTGCCTACTATTCATGTCATTTTTCTTTTTCCTACATTCATTGGCATAGTGCCCATATTTCTTACAATAATGACATTGGACTTGGGATTTGTCATACCTTTGTGCATGAGCTTGTTGTTTGTTTGAACCTTCATCTCGGCTCTGATTGCAGCTCTTAAAACATGCTTGCAGGATTATTTCTGCCTTTGTTTTGGCTTCTTCCACGACCTCTGTTATTTTCTCTACCTCGACCTTTTCCTTGGCCAAAAGACATCTGAGTCTTGAATGCTTGCTCAAAAGAGGAATCTGTTCCTCTACTTAGTCTATGTTCATGAGACATAAGAGAAGCACTCAGTTCATATACTGTGAACTGTGAGAGATCTTTTGTTTCTTTTATTGCTACCACAGCAGCTTCAAACCTTGAGGGTAAACTTCTCAAGATCTTCTCTACAATCCTTCTTTCTTCAAGAATTTCACCATGAGATCTAATCTGGGTTATCAACCCAATAACCTGAGTGAAGAATGAATTCTACTGTATCAGATTCCTTCATGCTGAGTGTTTCAAAGTCTCTCCTCAACATTTGCAACTTTGTAGTCTTCACCTTCTCCATGCCTTGATAGGCAGTTTTGAGAATATGCCATGCCTCTTTGGATTTTTTTGCTGCTGCAATTCGTGGGAAAACACTCTCATGTACTAATTGAAAGAGAAAAAAGAGGGCTTTGGCATCCTTCTTCCTTTCACTCTTCAACGAGTCTCTTTAACATACAAAACGGCAATGTACTGCATCTGCTGAGTTCAACATAACGATTTCAACCCGGCTCCCATATTTACTGAAAATGACAGAAACATTATTTATGGACCAATATTGTGATTTTTCTGTTCATGCTGTGATTGGGAACTACTCAAACCGATTCTCAAACATCTTATCTTAACGTAAAAGAAAAGAAAAGAATCTTAAAATTTATATTTAAAACAAACAAAAACTTTCTCTGCCGGAAAAACTTTCGATTAAGCTACCTGTTCTGCTGATGGAAAAAACAAACTTTTGTTTTTGACTCAGAGTGCCTAGACGACTCCGATACCATGATGGAAATTTAACATTTAATTTCTAACAAAACGGAGGAAGCAAAGTTCACTCAACTCAACACAGAAAGTGAAGAAATTTGGACAAGAGATATGGAGAAAAGCTCTGTTTCTATTAACCATAAAAATGACAATAAAAATTACAAACTTCTTCAGAACTACAGTTCTGGACTGATCAAAAACTCCATACTCTGTTTTTACAAACTCTGTTTTTTAACACAGATTTCAGTTGCTGAAACACGTGTTTCAGCAACAGTCAGACAGTTGCTGAAACACAGATACAGTTGCTGAAACAGCCTGTAGAATGCATGCTGCTCCCAAAACACAGCGACTCTGTTTTCTTGCTGTTTCTTCTGCTCTGTCTATTTCTCTGCCTTCAAACTCTCAAAACAAATTCTTCTATTTCTTCTAACCTTGAAATGAACTGCTGTTCATCATATTTATAAGCAAAAACATATTTTGACTTATAATATAAAAAAATACAAAATATCTTTTGATCTTTAACGACTAGATATAAATAGCGGTGGGAGTTTCGTCTTGGCTTTTGTTAAATACACGTGTTTGTCTATGAACTCCTTCCTTGCCAATTCTGTGCTTGACTTTCTGACCATGTGCCTTTTCTAAATATATGACAATCAGATTTGTTCCAGTATTTTATGTTGCGATTGGAATTAAATTCTTTCTCCCATAATTTCATTTTTCATACCCGGGCATTCTCTGAAATGATTCAAAACTTTTCTTTTGCAATGGTTTGTCAAGATGTATTCATTTTCATCTCCTTCTGTGATCTTGCTAACAATCTCACCATTGTTAACAATTCACGTATGAAGTGAAACTTGGTGTCTATGTGCTTTGTCCTTTTATGAAAAATAGAATTTTTGGTTGATCTTGTTAAGGAGCTATTGTCCATGGCAATAAATGTTTGTGCCTGCCTTATTCATGACACAAATCTTCTGAAACTCTTCTGTTGCCTTCGCATCTTCGCTGTATTCTTTTATATACCTTACTCTGTTGTTGATAAGACACCAATTGGTTGCTTCTTGACCAGAGATATCGGTCCCATATGAAACACATATCCTGATGTGCTTTTCCTATCATCAACACTTCCAGCCCAATCACTGTCAGTATAACCTGTCAACATGAAACTTTCAGAAGAGGAGTATAAAATACCAAACCCCTTCGTTCCATTCACATACCTTAGAATTCTCTTGGCTTCCTGCCAATGAGTCTCTTTCGGTCTTTCCATGAATCTGGAGATTAAACTCACAGCGTGCATAATGTCCGGCCTAGTTGCAGTCAAGTACATGAGGCTGCCAACTATGCTCTTGTACAATTTTGGATCAAAATCCTTGCTGCTGTCTTCTTTGGTCAATTTCAACCCCATTACAGTTGGAGTCACAGCTGCCTTGTTGTTCTGCATGTTAAATCTCTTCAACACTGCTTCTACATATTTAACTTCTGAAATGAAAACACCATTTTCACTTTGGTCTACTTCAATTCCAAGAAATATCTTAAGAAGCCCAAGTCAGTCATTTCAAATTCACTTTTCATGACTGCCTTAAAATCAGCAATGAGAGAAGCATCATTGCCAGAAAAAATTAAATCATCTACATATAAAACAACAATAAGTATCTTACATTCATTCTCCTTTATGTAGAGTGTGGGTTCACCATCACACTTCTCAAACTCATTCTCAATCAGATAAGCATCTATTCTGATGCACCATGCTCTTAGAGCTTGCTTCAGCCCATAAAGAGCCTTCTTCAGTCTGCAGACTTTATGCTCTTGGCCTTCAACTTCATAGCCTGGAGGTTGTTCAACATAAACCTCTTCTTTTAACACTCCATTCAGGAATGCAGATTTAACATCCATCTGATAAATCTTCCATTTGTGTTGTGCAGCAATAGACACCATTGTTCTGAATGTTTCCATCCTTGCCACTAGTGCAAAGGTTTCATCATAGTCTCTCCCTTGTTGTTGTTTGTAACCTTTAACAACAAGTCTGGCCTTGTGCCTTTTGATCTTGCCTTCAGCATTTCTTTTGGTCTTATAGACCCACTTAACTCCAATGGCTTCTTTGCTTTCAGGGAGATCCACTAACTCCCATGTTTTACTTTTCTCAATTGCACCAATTTCTTCATTCATTGCTTCAATCCATTTATCATCATTTACAACATCTTCAAAATGAATTGGGTCATCAACATGACAATATAAAGCGAATAATGAATTCAGACCGGTATTATTACTTACCTCTCCTTGTTCATAAATCTCATTCAGATTTCTGAATCTTGGTCTTCTTGGTGTGCTTGGAGTTCCATCCGAACTTGAGGGTATTTCTGATCCCTGTGGTGTGCTTGGAGAAGCACTTCCTTGACTTCTCAAGGCTGTTCGAATTCCAGCTTGTGGTGTGGTTTGATTTACTTGCTATGGTGGAGGAGGAGCCACCAAAGAAGGGTTATTTGCTGCTGTCCCTTCCTCTTCTTCTTCGTGAGGCACAATTGTCTTCACATTCACTGTCTTCTCTAAGCTTCCATCCCAAGCTTCATCTTCAATGAACTGCACATCTCTGCTTACTATCAATTTCTTGGTCAATGGATTATAGAGTTTGTATGCTTTTGAATCATCACAATAGCCAATAAAGACACACTTCTCCCCCTTACTGTCAAGCTTCTTCCTTAGCTGATCCGGTACATGTGCATATGCTACACAGCCGAATACTCTCATGTGAGTGACAGTTTGCTTTTGACCACTCCATGCTTCTTCTGGTATTTTGTTCATGACAGCTTTAGTTGGGCATCTATTCAAGATGTAAACTGCGCAAGTGACAGCTTCAGCCCAATACTCATGCGGCAAGTGTTTTGCCTTTAGCATACTCCTGACCATATCCAGAATGGTCCTATTCTTCCTTTCTGCAACACCGTTTTACTGAGGTGTATACCTCGCGGTGAACTGCTTTTGTATGCCATTCTCTCTGCAAAAACGCAGAAAGTCTTTGGAGATGTACTCTCCACCTCTATCTGTTCTGAGCACTTTGATGTAATGCCCACACTGTTTCTCAACAAGAGTTTTGAAGTGGCGAAATTTCTCAAACACTTCACTCTTCTGTTTCAGCATATACACCCATGTCTTTCTGGTGTAATCATCAATGAAAGTTAAAACATATTTATTTCCGGAAAATGATGGTATTTGCATCGGTCCACACACATCAGAGTGAACAATTTCCAATGGTGATTTTGCCCTTATACTCTTTCCTGCTGGAAAGCTTTCTTTGTGTTGCTTGCCCAAGATGCAGCCTTCACAAAGGCTGTCCGGCTTCTCGATCAATGGCAATCCCTTTACCATTCCCTTTCTGTGCAACAGATTCAAGCCTCCGAAATTGAGATGTCCAAATCTCAAGTGCCACAACCAATTTTCATCTTTCACCTGTTCCTGAAAGACTTCTTGTGTGACAGCTGCAATAGTTCTACCTTCCTTCAAATCTGCCCTGAGTTTGAGAGGAAACATTCTATTGCTGGTCATCTGCACCTGTGCAATGATCTTCTTACTTGGAGGTATGTCTCTGATTGTACACATATCATCTTTGAAGAACACATTGTAACCTTTGTCAATGAGCTGTCCAATGCTCAAAAGATTACATTTCAGACCAGGTACATAGTATACCTCTGGCACAATCATCTGTTCTCCATTTCTTGCTCGGATATTGACTCTGCCCTTACCCTTGACAGATATCTTACTATCAGTTCGTGTTGTTACCTCAGATTTCACATTTTCATCAAGATTGGCAAACATTGTAATATTTCCAGTCGTGTGATTACTACAACCTGAATCTAAGAACCAAAAATTTTCTTGTTTGTCTTGTGCAATGTTACATGCTAACAGCACAATCTTTGGATTCTTATCTTCTTCATTTGCAAAATTAGCATTCTGCCTACTATTCATGTCATTTTTCTTTTTCCTACATTCATTGGCATAGTGCCCATATTTCTTACAATAATGACATTTGACTTGGGATTTGTCATACCTTTGTCCATGAGCTTGCTGTTTGTTTGAACCTTCATCTTGGTTCTGATTGCAGCTCCTTCCGCTTTTGCTTGCAGGATTATTTCTGCCTTTGTTTTGGCTTCTTCCACGACCTCTGTTATTTGCTCTGCCTCAACCTTTTCCTTGGCCAAAAGACATCTGAGTCTTGAATGCTTGCTCAAAAGAGGAATATGTTCCTCTACTTAGTCTGTGTTCATGAGACATAAGAGAAGCACTCAGTTCATCTACTGTGAACTGTGAGAGATCCTTTGTTTCTTCTATTGCTACCACAACAGCTTCAAACCTTCAGGGTAAACTTCTCAATATCTTCTCAACAATCCTTCTTTCTTCAAGAATTTCACCATGAGATCTAATCTGGGTTATCAACCCAATAACCTGAGTGAAGAATGAATCTATTGTATCAGATTCCTTCATGCTGAGTGTTTCAAAGTCTCTCCTCAACATCTGCAACTTTGCAGTCTTCACCTTCTCCATGCCTTGATAGGCAGTTTTGAGAATATCCCATGCTTCCTTGGATTTTGTTGCTGCTGCAATCCGTGGAAAAACACTTTCATGTACTGATTGAAAGAGAAAAAAGAGGGCTTTGGCATCCTTCTTCCTGTCATCCTTCAACTGGTCTCTTTGTGCTACTGTCAAAGCAGCCAACGCTGCTGCATCTGCAGGTTCAGCATAACCAGTATCAACCAGCTCCCATATTCCTTGAGAAGCAAACAATGCTTTCATTGTTATGGACCAATAACTGTGATTTTTCCCATTAAACTGTGGCAGTTGGGAATTTGTCAAACCAGTTCCAGCATCTGCCATCTTCGCTGTAAAAGAAAAGAAAAAGATACTGACTGTATATTTAAAACAAGCAAAAAACTTTCTCTGCTGGAGAAAATCTTCTCAGTTAAGTTTCTTACAGCTCCTGCAGTGGAAAAAACAAACTTTGTTTTTGACTCACTGAGTGCCTAGACCAGCTCCGATACCATGATGGAAATTTCTGTTAATTTCGAACAAAACAGAGGAAGCAAAGTTCCTCAACTCAACACAAAGAAATGAGATAAATTTGGACAAAGAGGATATGGAGAAAAGCTCTGTTTCTATTAACCATAAAAATGACAATAAAAATTACAAACTTCTTCAGAACTACAGTTCTGGAATAACTAAAAACTCCATACTCTGTTTTTACAAACTCTGTTTTTTAACACAGATTACAGTTGCTGAAACACGTGTTTCAGCAACAGGCAGACAGTTGCTGAAACACAGACACAGTTGCTGAAACAGCCTGTAGAATGCATGCTGCTCCCAAAACACAGCGACTCTGTTTTCTTGCTGTTTCTTCTGCTCTGTCTATTTCTCTGCCTTCAAACTCTCAAAACAACTTCTTCTATTTCTGCTAATCTTAAAATGAACTGATGTTCATCATATTTATAAGTAAAAAACATTTTGACTTATAATATTAAAAAATACAAAATATCTTCTGATCTTTATCTGCGCATTGAATGTACAGCAAGCGGTGGGAGTTTACGTGCTGGCTTTTGGTAAATAAAATCGGCTGTCTGCAGGCTCAATAACTTCTGCAAATTAAATGCTTAATTTTCAGCCATCTGCCTTGCTAAAATATCTGCGGCGATCAGATTTTCCGTCCAGCTGGATTATGTTGCAGTTGGAATTAAATTCCAACACAAAACAGACTTCAAAGAGAACATGGAAGGTATCTAGATCAGTTTCCATATTGGAGCCATTGTCAGGAGTTGCAGTGTGGCTCCTTGCTTTGATTGCAAATAATTTAAGACGAATATTCTTTGCTTATACATAGTTTAGAGTAAAACTGCATAAGTCCATGTTTGTGTCTAAATAATGGATGAATATATCCATCTATGTAAAAGTAAACTACTGAAGCAACATGTTCCACTTTATTACAACGCTTATGGCATTTTAACTGTCTCAGATGATAGTGTACTTGAACGATATTTTTTTACATTTTTCGTTGAAACCGAAAGAAATATGATATAATAAAACGACGGTAGGTAACCTCATACCAAGCATACGAAGAAAAACTAATATAAAATTCACCTCTTTTTATTTTATTTTAACGATGGAAAATATTATATTATCACGGGGCTGTATATAAGTTCATAGCATGTATAAAACTAATATAATGTTTTTCAACAAAATGGCAGCTCGCAGACGCTATCAAAGAGAGTTCTTTATAGTTTAGAATTAGTGTTGCAGAGCTGTCTTGGTAAGTGCAGTGTTTAGTATAAAGTTTTAATGTATATAAATTAAAAATAATATAAAAATAATAAAAAAAATTATTTTTATCTTTTTTCCAGTTATTTTTCTTTTCATGGATTGTGACTTCCTTTTTATAATTATGTAGGTTTGAGTTGAATTTTTTTTATAATTTATCTAAACTGAGTTGACGGACATCTTCTTGTGAGTGATTATTTTTGTTAAATTTTATTATTAAGTTTTTTAATTAAAAATTTGAAAAATATTTAAATTTTATGTTCGTTGAATTAAAAGGTTTATTATCATTGATGTTTTGAAGTATATTGATGTTTATTGTTATGCACTTTAGAAATTGAAGGAAACATAAAATTTATATTATATATATTCAGAATATATTATTATGTCTTAAATTAAATATCATAATTGTTAGTCATTTAAACATTTAAATTGAAGATTATTAAAGGGAAAGTCAAGTTCTGAGTAGTTATCCTAATTAGAATCTTAGCCATTGATGGTATCCCCTATTCAGCATCCAACATAGAAAAACACAAATCACATTGATCTTCCACACCTTAGTGAATCTTGTAGAAAGTATCTTTACACACATAGGTCTAAAAAAATCGAATGAATATGATTCATTTTTTTCAAAACCAAGGCATAAAATAAACTTGTTTGCTATCTTTAAAATGATAAAGAAAAAGAATAAAATAGATGCTTTTTCTATGAGATCACTAGAACTTTCATAGAACATTGAGATCCCTAACTACAACTTTTCTGTGAACCTAATTTTAAATTTACAAATAAAAATGCCAACAAACAAAAGACAAGCACAATTCAAGAAATATAATTCTAAGACAACTATTCCTTATATATCATTAAAAATTAGGTTATTTAAATCCGCTCTTCTAAAAACATTCCATGAAACAAATAAATTTTTACTTGAGTATAAGTGATCAATAGCTCTCTCTAAGGAAAAAAGTTCCTTTCAAATATATAAAAAAATAATCAAGTTAAGAAGATTAATGTTACTAATAGATAGAGTCCTTGCAAATCCCCTCAACATGTTAAAAAATTAATGTAAAGGATAAGTGTGAGAATAATCTAGATTAATGCAGAAATAGATTTAGTTTTGAGTTGTTGAACGAGAGATTTAATTTAGAAATTGGTTCCATCTATTTAGGTTTGTTTCTTCTTCTTCAAGAAGATTAGGTGAGTAGAATCTGCTATATAAATGTAATGTAATCGTGCAGTTGAATTCAATTTATTTAGTGAGGTTTGTCTCACGATTGCTATGTTGTTTTGTGCATTTAATCTAAGTCAGTATCGGAGCTATGTTAAGTTGTCTTCCGATCTCTGAAATAAGCTGGGTTTGGGTATTGGAGTGAGCTCGCTCACATTCTGCTTTCGAAACCCATCAGCAGTTGGTTGACCGAATTGAGGATTTGCACACCATTCGGGCCGAGGGCCTGTGTGATTGATCTTGTTCGCTGGTGAGAGTATGACCTTTCGCTGCTGAGACAACGCATAGTTAACTTGGCTAAATTTTTGTTTTGGTTAATCATGTGTTACACCAGTGCTGACCATCCCCTTCTTCATAGACGTTAATCGGATCCAAAGACATATTCCTTCCAGCCTACATTGTGAAGCTTGCTGTTCGTGCCAGCGCGTGGAGTTTGTGAACGTTGCTGCTCGAGGTTGCATGTGGCGTTTTTAATTTAAGTTGTTGGATATGCTCAACTGTCCACCGAGAATTTCATATCTTTTGGATCGCAGAAATATTCAAATGCCATTGTGACAGTTGCTATTCAAGCCAGCACGTGGAGGTTGTTAAGTTTTTAAGTTGTTTTTTTTTGAAGTTTTTTAAGTGTGGCTTCATACCATGCTACTCATACATCATCACGCTGTCTAAGGATTCATACATTTTTTTTTTTTGCACGAGTGTCATTCAACTTTTCTTGTGCAGTGCCAATTTTATTCTTAAGTTTTGAATGTTTTCCAAAATCAACTTCTGAGCTACACTATTTAAGTTGACCCTGTCATTCGTTGTGAGGCTCCTTTGAAGCGTATAGCTCAAATTCAGTACAAGATCATTGCATTGAATGAATTTCCTGCAAATTAAATTTGATCCTTGTTGTTGAAATGGCTAATCCTCTTGCTGATTCATATTTAAATGAATCCACCAAACTTGATGGTGAAAATTATGTAAATTGGAAATTTAAGCTGATCACAGTTCTGGAGGCATACAATCTCTAGACGATTGTCAAAGGTGACGAGCCAAAGCCTACTGTTGCTGCTACTGTGATCCCTGACTGGGATAAGCGAGAAATGAAAGCAAAAGTGTTGCTACGCATGTCAGTGAAGGACAATATTATTCCTCACATTCGGGAATGTCAAACTTCAAAGGCGACATGGGACACTCTCAAAGGTTTTTATGACACTAATAATGCAAACCGCATTTTATTCTTAAAAACAAAGCTACTATCTATCAAAATGGAAGCCAATGAAAGCATTAGCAGCTTTGTTTCTAGAATTAAATACTTGAGTGATAAGCTTGGTGATATTGGTGAAAAAGTGTCTAGTAGTGATTTGGTAACTATTGCTTTGAAGGGTTTAGTCCAAGACTATAAAGTCTTTATTTCAACACTCTCTGTAGACCATAGCCTCCTACATTTGATGAATTGGCTGGAATTCTTCTTCAAGAAGAAGAGAGAATGAAAATTTTTGAACTGGAGTCAAATGGTTCTGATTTGTCTTTGACTGCAAGAGATAAAATATCATTCCGAGGGAGACCATGGGACAGGAACAGAGGTCGTTTTCAAGCAAAACAGAAAGTTATGACACCTCCTGATTCTTATGTTAAGAGGAACATTGAATGTGATTATTGTGGAAAACCTGGACATCTAGCTAAAGATTGCTATAGAAGAAAGAATCATGAATCAAATCAAAGACATAGAAGGCATAATGAAAATTTCATAACCAGAGACACCTCAGTTACTGATGGATTCAAAAATCTTAAGTTATTTCTTTCTGATGCTCCATTGTCTACTGAAACTGATGATGAGAATGCTTGGTTCATAGATTCTGGTGCATCGGCACATATGACCTATAATAAAGAATGGTATGATAAATATTATGAGAAAACTGATGGCACACAAATTTACCTAGGAGATAATAGGTCACTTAAAGTCCAAGGCTATGGCATAATAAATGTGTACTTACCTAATGGACAAATGAGACAGATTCATGATGTGATGTATGTACCTGCTCTCAAAAAGAATTTGATATCTGTTTCCTCTATCACTGATAATGATTTAAAAGTGGAATTTGGTAAATTGGGGTGTATTGTGAAAGATGTTCAGGACCACTATAGGGTTGTTTCTACAGGTACCAGGGTTGGAGGATTATATAAATTGGATGTGACGTTGAAGAGTCATGTTGCATTGACATCCAAAGAGACATCAACAGCAGATTTATGCCATCACAGGTATGGGCACCTAAATTACAATGATTTATCGTTGTTGCAAAGAAAATCAATGGTTGAAGGTCTTCCTGTTATTAAGTGTGAACATTTACCATGTGAAGCTTGTGCACTTGGTAAGCAGCATAGAGCAGAGTTTCATGTTCATACCGAGAAGTGACAATATGATATACTTGAATTAATTCACACTGATGTATGTGGACCTATGCAAACAAGGTCTCTTGGTGGTGATTCATACTTTGTTATTTTTATTGATGATAGATATAGGTATACTTGGGTCTATTTCATTCGAAGGAAAAGTGATATATTTGAGTATTTTAAAGAGTTCCTAACTATGATTGAAAAACAAACAAGTAAGTACATTAAAATACTCAGATATGATCAAGGGGGTGAATATAAGTCAGGCGCATTTAACAGCTATTGTAAATCTAATGGGATCCAACAACAGTTCACAGTACCTCATACCCCTCAGCAAAATGGTGTTACTGAGAGATGGAATAGAACACTGGTGGAGTGTGCTCGTAGTATGCTTCAAGGTAAGAACATTTCTAATGGTTTCTGGGCAGAAGCCATTAATACTGTTGTTTATTTGAAGAATCGATGTCCCACTAAGCAATTAGTTTTTCAAACTCCTTTTGAGGTTCTTCATGGTTATAAACCTGATGTCAGTCATTTAAGAGTCTTTGGATATACTGCCTTTGCACATATTCCTAAGGCTAACAGAAGAAAGCTTGATGCAAAGTCAATCAAGTGTGTTTTTATTGGGTATTGTGCATATCAGAAATCCTATAAATTGTTTGATCCAAGTACACATACACTGTTTGCAAGTCGAGATGTGGTGTTTCATGAGCAGGCTGATAAATGTGATACAAAGAATGATGCATGGCATATATCTAATGATGCTCATGTCAAACTTGATACTTTGGTTAAATAGGAACAGGAACAGGTACAGGTACAGGTTCAAGATTAGGATGAGAGCAGTATGAGCACATCTAGCAGCAGTGATTCATCACGAGAGGAAGATTCACCTCAAAGCCGAAGAATCATGGATGGAACTCCAACAGGTATTGTAGCACCAAGAAGGTCAACCCGACAAACCCAGCTTCTTGCAAGGTATAGAGATTATGCCTTGATGTCTAATATCATGAATGTTGTAGAACCAGTTGATTATGAACAAGCTAAAGAACATGAAAAATGGAGAAATGCTATGAATGATGAATATGCCTCTCTTATGAAAAATCAAACATGGGAATTAGTGGAACTTCCTAAAAACAAAGTTCCAATTGGAAGCAAATGGTTGTATAAATATAAATTTAAAGCAGATGGTAGCATTGATAAATTTAAGGCAAGATTAGTTGCAAAAGGATATGCTCAACAGGAGGGAATTGATTATGAAGATACCTTTGCACCAGTAGCTAAATTGAATACAATTAGATTAATGACTGCCTTAGCTACAAAACATAATTGGAATATACATCAATTGGATGTAAAATCTTCTTTTCTAAATGGTGTTTTAAAGGAAGAATTTTATTTGGTTCAACCTGAAGGGTTTGTCAAATAGGGACATGAGCATCTAGTCTGTAGGTTGAGAAAAGCCTTATATTGTTTGAAACAGGCGCCGATATCATGGTATGTAAAGATTGATACCTTCTTTCTTCAGAATGGGTTTGTGAAAAGAAAAAATGATCCTAACTTGTATGTTAAGAAAGATGAAAAAGGAAATGTTGCTTTAATATCTTTATATGTGGATGATCTCATTATCACAGGCAATGCTTACAAGTTAATTGAAGAAATTAAAGTTCAGTTGTCATAGGAATTTGAAATGAAAGATTTGGGTGAATTGCATTACTGTTTAGGAATTGAGGTATGGAGAGAGCCTCGTAAAACATTGATCACTCAAAGCAAATATACAAAGGAAATTCTTAAAAAGTTCAATATGAGTGATTGCAAAACTATGTCAACTCCCTTAGAACAGAATGCAAAGTTGTATAGAGAAGATGGAACTAAAGAGGTAGATGGAACATTATATCATCAGTTGGTGGGAAGTCTGAACTATCTCACCACTACCAGACCAGACATTGCATACTCAGTCAGTATCCTTAGTCAATTCATGGCTAAGCCTTCAGGAAATCACTGGAATGCTGCAAAGAAAGTTCTCCGATACTTAAAAGGAACAATCAATTTAGGTATTATGTATACTGATGAATCTAATGTTGCACTGACAGGTTTTTCTGATTCAAATTGGGCAAGAAATCCAGATGACAGACGATATACCTATGGCTATGCATTTCATATAGGATCAGGGGTTGTATCGTGGAGTAGTAAGAAACAGCCAATTGTTTCTTTATCATCAACAGAATCTGAGTACAAAACTTTTACCAATGCCACCTGTGAATCTATTTGGTTGCGGAGAATTCTTGAAGATCTTGAAGAGGCGCAAAGTGGTTCAACATGCATCAATTGTGATAATAAAAGTGCTATCAAATTAGCACATAATCCAATATACCATGCCAGAACAAAACACGTTGAGTTGCAATACCACTTTGTACGTGAGAAAATTGAGACAAATGAAATTGAATTAATATTTTGTAATACCAAGGATAATATGGCTGATATATTTACTAAGCCTCTTGGTAAAATCAAATTTGAAATTTTTAGAGGTAAATTAGGTATTGTAGAAAATCCATTTCTCCATTAAGGGAGGATGTGAGAATAATCTAGATTAATGCAGAAATAGATTTAGTTTTGAGTTGTTGAACGAGAGCTTTAATTTAGAAATTGGCTCCATCTATTTAGTTTTGTTTCCTCTTCTTCAGGAAGATTAGGTGAGTGCAATCTGCTATATAAATGTAATGTAATCGTGCAGTTGAATTCAATTTATTCAGTGAGGTTTGTCTCACGATTGCTGTGTTGTTTTGTATACTTAATTTAAGTATAAGAAACTAATGCATGTGGAAATGAATTGCTCAAAAATCCATTTAAGACTTCTGTTTGCTATTTTTTTAATTTTATTAGAAAAATAAAAAATAAAATATTTTTTTCATTACCTCACATTGTTGTTATGCAATGATGAAAAAATAAAAAACAAAAAATATAACGTCAATTTCAAATATAAAGAAAACATTAAACTTTTATATAAAATAATAAACTTTTAATGTTTCTTATGTTTTTTAAGTTTTGGAAAATAACTTCGGAATTACACTTATTTAAATTATATATTTTTTTTTTTAATATTCATTATGTATATAATGAATGTTATATTATATTGCATTATGATAACTATATCAATTTCTTTTCCACTACCTATTCCTACTAGGGAATATATAGGTTTTGGCTTTCTAATTTGATAGAACTAGAAAATGTCACTTAGGAGTAGAGCACTTTATGAAGTATTTATTATATTGATATTTAATTAAATTAATTTTATGCTTATTATATTGTCTTTTATTAATTTAATTTTACAAATTTAAGGTATTGTTTAACTAAATCTAGTTTTAGTTTTTGAAATTAGATGTTAACAATATAATTACATTTTCATATTTTTGTTATTTAAAATTTATTTTTGAATTTTTAAATAACTTTAGTTTTTTCAAAAAATCTAAGTGATATTGGATAGAGTGCATGTTAAGTCACTAGTTCAATTTATGAGTTCAATTTTATGCCTTATTCACATGTTTCTTGAGCATGACTATGATATAATCTCACAAAAATAAAACAAAGTTTGGTGATGTATTCTCATCATCAATACCTAACCTACAAAAATAAAACAAAGTTTAGTTTTTTGAAAAAAATAATTAAAACTACACCAAAAAATAACCAAAACATCGTTAATGAGACCCATTAATAACATTTGATAATATTTTCTTAAATAATATCTCAACACTAAAACAAATAAATAATATATCCCTTACAACAATGTATAAAATGTTATTGTATTAAGAGGCTCTCTCTCTAGGGTGGTCCATGTGTTTTGATATCAAATATTTTGACATACAAACCATTTTTCAAATAAAAATAAATTTAATCTCTAATCTTATTTAATATTTTAAAAATCGTCGGATGCGGCTGATTAAAAGCCATCAGGGAACGTGGCACTCAGTCCACTTCCCGATGGACTTGGCCGGTGCAGCCCATGTGGCTCCCGGTACTGTCATTAACTTCTGTATTAACTCCTCACCCGGTGTGAACTCTTATTATCTTGGTCTGCTCACTCGGCTTTTGGACATGGCGATTGTGCTTGGCATGGATAGTTTCTACAGCGATTTGAATGGTGGAGTGGGCGGCCTCGGCTCTCTTCCGCCTTTACATGTGAACTGCTCGCCCGCAAGCATTGAAGCTACCATTAAAACCAATATGGGGAAGCGCTGCTGGATTGTGGCTTGTATTGAACCGGCTCCAAATTGTCATTTCTCTAACAGTCCGTGGTGTAATCGACGAGCTTGGAATTCTGCCTCCACTGCTCAGTCAGGTAATTCTGCTACCTCCTTTGTTGATTTGCTACGTGGTCACAGTAGTTTCGCTCCGGCTTCTTTTGTTCAGGCAGGTGGTGCCCAGAATTCTCTTTCTCCCTCGGCCCGCTTGGGGAGTCTTGCTGCGCCAGGCTCAGATCTGGTCATCATGCCTCGCCTCCGCGAGCGCATGAGAGCTCGAAGGGGATCCAGCCGTGGTCGCCTTTCCCATCATTGCGTGCCTCCCTCTCCCGTTTCTGCGTTTGATGGTGATTCTGTCATTTCTCCTGATGCCATCTCTGCCCCGCCCGCTCTCCATATGCCTCCTCCTGGTGTTCGTCCCCTTCGGCCCACCATTCGTCAAAATTCTCAACGCGCTGAGCTGAGGTTTGACTGCACCTCATGTGATGCCATTCTTACCACTTTTATCACTGTGACTCTGCGGGAAGAAGTCCCTAATACAGCTCCGCCCAGCTCCTCGACTCAGCCAGCTCCGCCCAGCTCCTCGACTCAGCCAGCTCCCCCTATCAGCAACAGAACCCCTCGTGCTGGCCCTACCTTCTGTGCTTCTCAGCATGGGCCCTCCATGGAGACAGAGCGTGTGGGTGGCGGAAGTGTTCCCAGTGACAATCAGGCGAACAGCAGTGAGATGTTCACCTGCAGAATTGTTGAAGAAAACCCCTCTCCTACTCATGGATCATAGCTGCTTTGGCACTCAGGTTTTTTTGTTCAGTTCTAGTAGAAACTATATGCATCTTAGCTATACTGCTTTGCTGTACAGGCAGTTAACTTATTTCAGCTACAGTTTCATTTTGGTTTTTGTAAATTTAAAGCCAGTTTCCCTCTCATGGGCGGCTCAGACGTTATGGTTTAATGGACTGGTTTCCTATTTTGGGCAGTCTCGACTATGCTTGTCTTGCTTGACTATCAAGCACAGCGTTCAGGCTCGCCTAGCTGATGCTGGTGCAGTTTTGTAACAGTACTTTTATACATAATAGAATTTAGACATACTTAGAAAAAAAAAATATTTTAAAAATAAATCTAATCTCTAACAATATTGAATAAATTGGGAGTTAAAATAAAATATTATATATTAAAAAAAAGATATTAATATAAAAAATCTACAACTTTAGTTAATATAATGTAAATTAAAATATAATTTATTGAGTCTAGAGGCTCATTGAGCTCAGAGGTTTATTCTATAGTCTAGCATGGGAAGGATTTTTAAGTTTGTGAGTCCCTCCATTCCACTTCAAAATAAAAATAAAATTTAAAAATTATGTTCTAAATAGAAAATTAATGTGGGATATAATAATAAAAAAAATGAATATGTTGTAAAGTAACTAGAAGTACAAAAAAAAATGTGAGTAAGATGTTTAAATCTTATAATTTGGTTGTTAATAAAATATTTTTAATAGGAATTAATAATGACATACACTTCAAAATTATGTCAATAAGAAAAAACCATTTTAATTTGTCTCATAAAATTTCTTGATGTACATTTTATGTAAAATAATAAAATGTCTTAATGTACATTTTATGTAAAATAATGTAATGTAAATTGTATATATATTATATATCATTTAAAAACAAATATATATATATATATATATCATGATTTTTTTTAATGGTTAAAAAATTTAATTGATGCTATATATACTCTATTTAGCATTCAAAAATGTAATTTAAGAAATTAAAAATAACACATTGTATTTTACACTCTCAATAAATTTGTATAATTTTTTTTAATTTAAATCAATAGTTAACATAAATCTATACTAATTAATATAAATTATATATCTCAATATATATATATATATAATAATAACATAAAAATTTAATGAAAATAATTTCAACCTAAAAATATCTTCAATTCACTAATACACTACTCTTTGTTATTACAAATAACTCATTAGACATTTATATGTAAATTTCACTTAAATAATTTCTCCCTTATGAAACTGAATTTCTCTCAAATTCTTATGAAACTGTTGTCTCTGGCTGAATTTCAATCAAAATTATATTGGAAAAGTGTCAGCTTCTAATTATTATCCTTTCACACAACCTAATTAAAATAAACAGTTTATTATGACTATTTTAAACTAAATTGAGTTATTATGATCATAGATTTTCACACAACCTAATTGAAAAAAAACAGTTTATTATGGTTGTATTATTAACTAAATTCCGTTCTTATGATTATAGATTTAGTACAGGGTGAAGAAAACCATGAGTATGGGTACCTCCCCACTCCTTTCTTGGTTGGTTAGAGTTCCAATAAATGAATCTTCAAACAGGTTAAGTATATGTAAGGATTTTCTATATTATCTATATTATATATAAGGTTTAGTTTAAGTATGAGAATAACTGATTTTCTTAAATTATTTTTGTTCTTAACTTTTCCAGAGGTTCAGTAGAGATTTTTAAGAATTATTTAATGTGTAAAGTTTTAAAGTGTCCAATTCATTATTCATTTAGAGAGAATTTCCATTTCAAAAAAGCACAATATTGCACAGAATTATATTACCCTATTCTAGTAGGAAAAACCATTTCCTCTATTAGATAAATCTATTTTTATATTTTTTTCCTTCTGAATTTCTCTTTTATTCTTCCATTATCATTCTTCTCTTTTAATAAAATATTTTTTTGATTATGTTTCATGTTGCTGTGTGGTCTATGGATGTGTTTTAGAAATGTATAGGTTTATATTTTGAATTTTAAAAATAATCTGAAGTTACTTTTCCATAACTGAAGATGGATTTATGAAATTACTACGTTGAGGAATTTGAAATTTTGATGGTTTCTGGTAGCAGCCACCTCACGGCGAAGCACTCACGATTCGCAAAGATTGACAACATTCTCAGTTTATAAAATTTATATGGATGCTTATTAGATCCGAGTTAATATGGCTTGGTATTTTTTTCAGTGTTAGCCACAGAAGCACATGAAGATCTCCCCACCCCGGTTGTGAAGAGATAGCGATGCTTCTTGATCTCAATGTGTGAATGGATGTAGACAGGAGGGACCGGTATACTCGGGGAACTTTTAGAGTCCAGTGTGCATGTCTTCATAAGGAGCCTTGGAAGATCTCTTCAATTAGTCGATTTCCAGGGAAAAAAATAGTTGTGGGGGTTCTAATGCCTTGCCTTTCCATAATATTCTTCCAACGGTGCATGTATTTAAAATTGGAGAGCTGCCTTCAAACGATCATTTTCAAGTTTAACATTTCTACCACAAATATTGTCTTGGATATTTATAATAGCAATAATTCCTCCAATGAAGACATATTGGCAAGAAGATTAAGAATATTTTTGTCTATCTTGGCAAAGGAGATGAAATTTCTTCCTAAATGAAACTAGGATGCAATATATAGTCCAACTTTCACAGTTATTCAGTGCATCTTGAAGTGGATATCTATCACTCTATATGATAGTTCACTTCTTATACACAAGTCTATTGATTTAATGTTGCAGTTTTTGTCGGTGCACTCGGCCAACTAGGCATTCGGTTGTATAACTAGATGGATCAAGTCCAACATACAAAACTCTCGTGCTTTGGCAGGTGCACATACATAGTGAAGATAATTGTCAATTGATGGAAAGATTCTGATTACATTACTTTGACATCAGAGGAGTGTCATTTTTTTTTAGAGAGGATGGCCATTCTCACTCTACATCACTGACTTCAATAGAGAACATTATGTTGGAATTTTATGAGAATTTCTTAACACACAGTGAGGAATTAAATTTCCTTTGTCAACACAGAGATTTCATAAACGAACTTGCAGATGGAGCAAAAACATACATAGTGGAAACAAGAACATTGTTTTTTCATTCAATGACTGTCAACTCTTACAAAAAACCTTCATTCAATGAATGTCAACTATTACAAAAAACTTCCTTCGGAACTGTTGTTCTGGATTTACACTGCTCTTCTGCTTTTCTAGCACACAGTCTTTTTCTCCTCTCGGCATACACTAGACTTACACACTGTCTACTGTCTTATGTATTGTATTATGTTTACAATACATATATAAAAAAAATTTCTAAGTTAAAAAAAAAACTTATATGAAACAAAACTTTAACCTAAGCTTTAAATTTTATAAAATATGTCGTCGTGACTTTTTAACAAAATCTTATAACAACAAAAAACATTACAATATATGTCATGTGATACATTTATCGTATCAGTCAAAACGCTGGGTGACATCACCATCAATCCATGCAATAAACAAACGAGAATGTTATGTGATGGTTTATCGCATCGAATGGAGCATCAGTTAACTGGGCATCCAAACATTGTGACAATGCGCCATTGGCGAAGGGACTTGTGAGATGGCATTGCTGGGGTTGCGCTACTGCGCGATCGTGAAGGTTTGCTGACGTAGATGGAAAACTATACGAAACGACGCTAATTGTTTGCTGGTTCTTAATGTGGATGTGGCCTGGTGCACTCATCACATGGACGAGGATAGGGATGACGTAGGTGCAGGAGATGTGTGATAAACACATGATTGGTCAATGTCTTGTTGACGTGGATTGGAGGGGGTCCACAGAAAGACGTGGAGTGTTTTAAATTTAAATGATGGCGTGGGAACTACTGTGGTTGGTGGATAGTAGTAATGGCGACGTTTGCATGTGGTTAAAATGAAATTTGGAAAATTGGGAGGGCTACAACCTGTGTAAATAATTCGACCACTTGCACGGATTTTAAACACATAAATACAATGCAATGATTGAGTGAAAGACCATACAAAAAAGTTGTTGCTCCCGTCCTTCAAAATCAAATCAAAAATTGATGTTTTCTATTCTGCTATTTAGGTTTGCATTTGGGAGTAAATTCCAACACTCCCCCTTAATCACAACAACTGCTATCATGCATTCCAAGGAATTCTCTAAGAAAATTAAAACTTTTATGTCTTAACGGTTTTGTCAAAATATCTGCAAATTGTTCTTGTGTTCTTGTTATAGCATCATTTCTCACCTTCATATGATTCATGATTGCTTTTATGGCTTTGGGCACCCATTCCTACAGACTTGGACAAATTCACTAAAAAACAGTGTAAAATCCCCATACGCGGTTATGCCCAGACTTTTCCGCGTGTATACGCGAGTCCACATGCACTTTTCCGCGTATGCCATTAAAATCATTAAAAAATATATAAAAATTCCCTATTTTCGGGCTGGGTTGATGGTTACTCTGGTAGTTCAACCACCCCAGCACGTGGCCAACTATTTCCAACTGTTGAAACTACTTTGAGGGAGTATAAAAGCCCCTCATGTGTATGGCCTAAGGGGGAGAGAGAAATTATTGATATTATACTTTTTTGGTATTCCCTATCCAAGTCTGAATTCCCGTGCCTCCTGCACTTCCCAATTCATTACAGGAAACCCTTGTTTCCTGGAGATGCTCATCTTCCTATATGTCATCTCGTATGCACTAGTTTGGAAGGAATCTTAGCGAGGCAAGGGTGGGACGGATCCGGACGACGGTCTGCTCGAAGATCATGGAAGGATTCAGGTGATCTCTCCACTTGTTATTTCTGTACATGCTATTTATAATACAGAAGAACCATCTTGTTCCCGAAATATATGTGTTAGTGTCCACTTGCATATATGAGAATATTGTTATTTAAGCATTTATTATGGTTTATCTAATGTTTCATATGGATTTCACTAACATTTAGAGTAGATATATGTTGTACAACCAGTTCTTCGTGCTTGTTTATTCTTGTCTTTCAGGTTAAGAAGGAAGAAGGGTTGCTGGGGGTTTGGACCCCGCGGGATCTGCTTCAACCGTAGGACCTACGGGTAACTTCCTCGTTCTACTCTATTTAGTTTTTCATGAACATGTATGGTTGTGTGAGTCCTTCTTAAGTAGCATGCCCCTACTCTGTGGAGGTTTAAGCCCAAAAAACCTCTAGGGTGATTTTCCCCGAAACAAAACTGGCGACTCCGCTGGGGATCGCATTCTTGTGATTCCCCTGTTGGGTGGTTTCAGCTGTTTGATAGGTTGCCGACAGTTTTAACTTTCATTTACAGTCCAGTTTACTTTTTCTCAGTCAGTCTGAAGTCCTGGTTTCTTATCCAGGCTTGATCCTTTTTGTTTTTTCACTATTTACCTTTATATACGCGCTTTTTTCTGCACACAGTCGCGTATACACGCAAGTTTGTCTAAAGGGAGTCGCGTATATGCGTGTTTCCTTTAGCACAGTCGCGTATGCACGCTTGTTGCTAAACTGTGAAGTAGCGTATACCTAGGCAGATTTTGAAATTTTGGATTCCTTGGCTTTTTAGTCCTTTCTGTCTGTGGAGACCTGTTCCTGCAGTGTCTTTGTACCCTCTGGATTGTGAAGAAAGTGGTCTTTGGTCTTTTCTCTCTCTTGTTTGATCGAAAACTAGTCTTTTTGGCAAAGTGTTGTTTCTTGTGCTGGCATCTCTGGTTCGAGTACCAAGATCTCTTTCTGGGGATTCTTGGCTGTTCTGCTTCATCAGAACAGAGAGCTCCTGCTCATTTACTCTTTCCTACCTTTGTGTCTTGCTTTGCACTTCGATTTTTGCCCATTTCTTGGTTGGTTTTCTTGAGTTCAGTCGGCTAGGTCTTGTTGCAACTTTTGAAGAGTCTTTCTTGGTTCTTTGAAGTTTTTGTTTGCGGCAAGGTTGTACTATTCTTCTAGGCTGAGTGGCTGAGTTTTCTTGTCTTCTTTTGCTCATATTGATCTTGCTACTAGTTAGCCCTATAGGATTTGGAGCATTGTTGAATTTTGTGCTTGAAATTCAGTGTTGTTTAGCTTGGGATTTGATAGTTTCACTTGGTCTTTTCAAGCTCTTCCTTTATAAAACTCAAAAGCTCAAAAAATATTTGCTTTGCTTTTGTTTTTGCATTTCAAAAGCTCAAAAAACATTTTGCCTTGTTATTTGCTTTTGTTCTTGCATTTTTGTTTTCGTTTCACTATATCTTTTGAAGCTTTGTTGAGGTTTCTTGCCTTTGGATTTTGACTCGATTTTGGAAAGGAGTTGTCATTGATTTCTTCCTCTTGTTTTTAAGTGTTTTTGGTGTCTTCATATTAAGAGTTCTTGATTTCGGGAACTAGCTTTCTGGACAACCAAAAAGAGTTAAAACTGAAGGATCTTTTGGGAAATTTCACTCTGCTTTAGGAGATTTTGCATCTTAGAATTTGCATGCTTGTAGTGATTTGCATCAGGTGCACTTAAGCATTTAGTCATTTTCATAGTTTTTGTGAGTGTGAGTGTGTTATCTGAAAAGAAAAATACAATTTTTAATCTCGTAGAACCTGTATAGAGATTGCTTTTCATCGAAATACAATAACTGCATTTGCATGTAGTTTGGTTTTTATTAATTTCTTTCTACGTCAAAACACCATAAGTTTCATCTCCATATCCTTTTGACTTAACATAACAGCCCATTAAAATAAGCGATATAATTTAAAATCAACTAGCAAGTTTTCTAAGTGTCATACACCAACTAGCTAGGTTGTAGGGCCTTGAATTAGGTGAGTGGAGAGTTAACTCTCCAAGGCCGCTCAAACAAAACATAGAAGTTGATTAATTGAGCGAAATCCAACTCCGTTAGGTGGACCGGGAAAGCTCTCCTCCAGAGAGTCAAGCACGAGGGGAAGTGAAGGCTGAGAAGAGGGATACCCCCTCTCTGATTAGCTGAATCTGACCTCTTCTGACACGGATTGGTGCCCATAGTTGCCACTCCTAGGTTCCACACAGGTGACTACGGGGGGGAATACCCGTGGTACCTGAGGCAGATGTCGCATCACTTTCAACAGTACTTCTGGGGGGTGCCTTGCGAAGCTTGGGTGCTTGAGCCGGCAAAGGCTGTCGTTAGGAGGTCGGCGTAACTGTTTATGATACCTTCGCTAGTAGGCCTGGGCCGTAATTACCCCAGACTGCTTTCGGGAGGTCCTATATTTGTATTTTGGTGTCCGGTCCTCATCACCCGGAGCAGAAATACTTGAGGGTTGTTTGCTTGACTATATCTCAGGGATTTTTATTTTTAGTGAGTGCTCTTTGCTCCTAGCTTGCGTAGCTTTATATTTTTTGAGTCTAATTAAAATTTGCTAAAGTGGTTGATCAAGCGCCTCGTCGATCGAGGAGAATCTGTGGGTTATCTCTCGAGAGTCCAGAGCCTTCTTCGAGAAGGCGTAGGAGTGATTTAGCAGGTGGTTACCACCCTGTGGCATCTAACGCAGTGGAGAGAGATCCTCCACAAGGGTTTGAAGGTTTCATAGCTGATTCTGGTGTCGGTTCCGAGAGGAGAGTTCCACTCACCTCGCGTGTTTTATTTCCTCAGGAAGAATATTTTCAAATTGAAGACGTACCTGAACGTCCTGTGTCAGGTCCATCCCCTCTTCCTCCTGATTATCTGTTCGTTGTTCAATACATCGGACCTGAGTCAGAGAGACCGGGAGATCTTCCGTATCATTCTTACCTTTCGATGGCCACGACTGGGAACGCGACTTCTGCTGTGAGTGCTGCAGGCATTCAGACTCCTGCTTCTGTTGAAGGAGGGGGCACTATTGCTTCATCTTCGATTGCTTCTAGTGCTACTGTGTTTGGCTCTGGTTTCACCCAAGCACGGGCTTCTCAATCTGGTCCCTTCTATTTTGGAATGCCCACTAGTGGGATTCCTTCTTTTTCCTTTTCCGCTGCTGCAGCTGGATCTACACCCATGTCTTCCATGGCTAGTGGATCAGCTTCTTTTCAAGGGTTCCCCTTCGGAACTGGAAATATTCCTAGTTTGAATCCTTCTTTAGGGTCCTTTCCGTTCACCTCATAGACCCATAGTTTCAACCCTTGGTCTGGAGGGTAAAGTTCGACTACTTTTATAGGTTGGAACCCTGTATTCACTACAGCGGGGGCAGGGAATCAGTTTTACACAGGTCATCAAGGGAATACTTCTTTCCCTTCGTCGAGTGCTTATCAGACCTTTTCTCCTCTGTCTAATGCTTGGAACCCCTATCATGGGCTTTCCTCTTCATTTCATACTTCAACGGGGGGAACTGGTCTGGGCTTTGGTAACTCGGCGTGGGGAGGAGGTTCTTCTCCTTTTTCTACGAATTCTTTCTGGAAACCTGGTGCCTCATCAAATCGAGGGTATTATTTTCAGAATGTTGGAAATCCATCCCATCAAGGATGGAATCCTCAGGCTCCACCTCGCTTACCTTTTCTGGCAATGTTAAACATGCCAGATCTGTCGAAGTTGACTAATGATCCGATTCGTTATGGTCCGGGGTGGCCTCCAGTTCCCACCAAAATTCCTTCAGACATTCCAAAGTTTGAAGGCAAGAATGTAGAATATCCGGCTGACCACATCACTACCTTCCATTTATGGTGTTCTTCGAACTCCCTGATCGACGATTCGATTAGGCTGATATTATTTCGACGCACCCTAACTAGAAACGCTGCCAAATGGTATATTGAGCTAACTGGGGGCAGTTTTGCTACATTTGGAGAACTGGCTGTTACATTTCTTAACCATTTTCAGTTGCCTGTCCGATATGATGCTGGGACTGAACTCCTAGCTAATTTTAAGCAGGACGACGCAACCCACTTTTCTGATCACATTCAGGAATGTAGGAGAAGGAAGAGGCTTATTAGAGCTCATATTCCAGGAGAATTCCTTTTGGAATGGTTTCTCAAATCCCTGCAGTCAGATATTTCGAAGGATGTATCCCTTTCTGGGGTATTTTCCGAGGAGTAGGCCATTTTTAGGGCCCAGCAGCTGGAACTGATCTATTCTCAGTCTGGGGTCCTCCATAAATATCTGCCCAATGCTCCTCGCTCCAAATTAGATTTATCGAAAACTAAGCCCGGTCCTCATGCTGACGGACTGATTGGATCGATCAATAGTGGTGCAGCCAGTCTGCTTACTCAATTGCAGCAGTTGTCTTTACAATCTGCTCCTTCTAGTCAGGCTGTGCTTGCTGAGTCATCGCCTTCCCAGTTTTTTTCCATAAATGCTTTCCAAGCTTTTGATCCCAAAGGAAATCAACAATCTGATGGAAAGAAGAAGGGACGAAATAACAAGAAGAAGGGAAAGAAAGGGAAGGGTAATGCAAATAAAACCAACGAGCATGTTGGTGAGGGTCCAAAGGAGAAGAAGAAAGTGAAGTTTCCATGCAAGTTGTGTACTGGAGACCATCTCACACACCTTTGCCCTAAAATTCAGGATGCGCAGCGCTTGTTAGCCCAGCAGGGTTCTTCTAGTTCCCAGGCTGTGTTAACAAACCCTTTTCCCCAAGGGCAACAATTAGTTGTTGGCGTGAATCAAAATCCTGGGGCTTCCTCTGGGGGCACCCAGGAAGGGGAAATTCCATCGAACATTTTCATGATGAGTGCTCATGCGGATATCGCTACGAGATCCCGTGATTATGGCGAAGAAGATTCTTCGAAAGCTAAGGATACTCCTGATGCTACTGAGCCGCTTCACATTATGAATCCTACTATTGAGTCTACGCCTCAGATGCCCAAAGCATCTTCTAAGCGATCAACGATTAATCTGAATGCTAGGGCTGCCCAAAACTACTCGATTGTGGAAGATCTGGCGTAGAGTCCTTGTGCTATGTCAGCTTTAGAGGTACTCTAGTCTTGTCCGGCTCAGCGCAATGCTTTTCTCACTGCCATTGGGGCTATTGATCCGAAAAATTCTCTTCTGATTACTTTTGATATGACTAATTTTAAGAAGAGACTCCCCCATCACATGGATTTTCATATTAAATCATCGTACCGGAAGTGCAATATCTTTCGAACGGTTGTTGATGAGGGTGCTTCCACATGCGTGATGTCTCTCACATGTTGGAAGACAATTGGATCTCCCAAAGTTGTTCCATCTACCACTCTTCTGACTGCGTTCGATGGTCATTCTCACAGACCCCATGGTATTGTCCCAGCTTTGCCCATCTGTGTTGGCGGTAAAACTGTCAATATAGAGGATGAGGTAGTTGACGCAAGCTTGGACTACAACCTTTTGTTGGGGGAGAAACTGGATTTATGAGATGGATGCCATTGCATACTCATTATTTCGGATTGTATGTTTCCCCCACGAAGGGAGGATTGTTACAGTGGATCAACTGGACTGTCCTCCTGTAGACCCGAATGCGTCTACTGACTCATCTGTTCCTAAGTTGGATAATACTAAGGCGCCTGTTGAGAATTTAGGAGTTGGAATGTATTCTTCCTTGATGGGTACTTTCAATATTCCTCCTCCTACAGTTCAGATTAATGCAATTTCATCCTCCAAGGCTCCTCTTCGAAGAGAGTTCTTCAGAACTCATTATTTTTCGGACCCTTGGACCTTGCCTTCCCCTACCGCCACATTAGCGGAAGGTCAAGTGGGTGGAATGGGATTTCCGATTTCTGCAGCTGAGATTGCTTATCAGTCTATTCTTGACTCTGCAGAATCCATTCCAGCTCCTCTTTCACCAGAAGAGTTGGATGGAGATGTGGCTCCAGCTTGGACACTTAGTTCTTCTTCTGCCCAGGATTTCCTTGATACCACTCTTGCATCTGAAGAGACCATCCTGGAAGCCATCACTGGTATATATAGACCATGGGATGATTTGCATCATCGGTCTTACTTCTTACCTGACTTGAGCGAAGTTGAAAAAAGTTTTCCAAGTCCTTAGTCTCCTGGTCCTGTTCACCCAGTCTTGAACCCTTTAGCACCAACACAGGTTTATGCTGAAGGGAACATGGCTGTGATTTCTCCTACTATCCCGGTGAACATTTCCAGGGATCCCAATATTATTGAGAATGTCTTCGTCAGAGCTTAATGTTCCCATGAAGAGATTCAAATTTACACC
The DNA here is from genome assembly GCA_034641835.2 of Pinus albicaulis. Classification (NCBI taxonomy): domain Eukaryota; kingdom Viridiplantae; phylum Streptophyta; class Pinopsida; order Pinales; family Pinaceae; genus Pinus; species Pinus albicaulis. Next base: position 1,345,113,090 of record CM076584.1, on the reverse strand, counting down.
AAGCTCTTTAAAGAGTATAGGGATGTATTCGCTTGGTCTTATGAGGAAATGCCTGGAATAGATCCATCTATAGTCCAGCATGAGATCAAGACGTATGAAAACGCTAAGCCAATCAGGAAAAAACTTCGTCCGGTCAATCCTAGGAAGGCAGCAGCTATCAAAGCTGAGGTTGAGAAGCTGCTTAAGGCGGGATTTATTTTCCCTGTTCCTCTGACTGAATGGGTTTCAAATCCCGTCCCCGTAGATAAAAAGCAAGGAACGATTCGAGTGTGCATTGATTTCAGAGACCTAAATAAAGCATGTCCTAAAGATAATTACCCCACACCATTTATCGATCAGATCATTGACGAGTGTGCCGGTAATGTTATTTTCTCCTTCATGGATGGTTTCTCTGGATATAATCAAATTACTATCCATCCTGAAGATCAACATAAGACTTCCTTTATTTGTCCCTGGGGTACTTTTGCATACAAGAAGATGCCTTTTGGTCTTAAAAATGCTGGGGCTACCTTTCAGCGGGCCATGTCATATGCCTTCCACGACATCAAAAATATTATCGAGGCATACTTAGATGATTTAGCTGCTCATTCTTGAAAGAGGATGGATCATCGTGGTCACCTCCAGAAAATATTTGAAAGATGTCGTTTCTATACGATTAGATTGAATCTGAACAAGTGCGTTTTCGCGGTTACATCCGGCCGGTTATTGGGATTCATTGTGTCTAGGGAAGGGATTAGGGTAGATCCCTTCAAGGTTGAGGCAATACTTCGGTTGCCTCCCCCGTCCTCTATCCATCAGCTTCAAAGTCTACAAGGAAAGTCTAATTTTCTTTGGAGATTTATCGTAAATTATGCTGAAGTTACCAAGGGATTTATGAGATTGTTGAAGAAGGGAGTTCCTTTTCTTTGGGATGACTATGCTCAATGCTCATTCAATGCTTTGAAGAAAGCATTGACCTCTGCTCCTTTATTGAGTCCACCTGATTATAGCAGGGATTTCCTTTTGTATCTAGCAGTAGCAGAATCTACTATTGGTATGGTTCTGGTTCAGGAGGATGATGCTCTTGCAGAGCATTTTATTTACTACCTTAGTCGAGGCTTGCTAGGACCTGAACTCCGGTACACTCCGATAGAAAAGTTAGCTTTAGCAGTAGTTCATGCTATGCAGCGACTCCAGCATTACATTATTCTTCGAAAAACTTATGTTTTGGCAGCAGCTAATCCATTTCAGTTTGTCCTCAGTAGGCGAGTAATTGGGGGCAAATACAATAGATGGATTGTGATTTTGCAGGAATTTGATATTGAGTTTATGTCTGCCAAATCCAAGAAATCATTAGTTTTCGCAGAGTTGATCTCCGAGTTGCCCTGTAGAGAAGAGATGATCTATGATGAATCCTTTCCGGATGAACATTTATTTCTTATATCTTCACAGGATCGTTGGTATGGAGATATAATTGTGTATCTCCAGACTGCGAAGTTTCCCTCTACTTTTTCGAAATATGAGCATTGTAAGCTGCATCACTTGGCCAAGAATTATTTGATTATTGGTGATGCTTTATATCGTCGAGGGGTTGATTCAATCCTGAGACGCTGCTTAACTCTCGAAGAAGCTGAGGCTGTGCTGAATGATTCTCACAGTGGAGCTTGTGGGGGTCATTTATCTGGGCTTGCTACAGACCAAAAGATCTTGCGTACTGCGTACTTTTGGCCCTCGATTTTCAAAGATTGTATTGAATCGGTCAAAAAGTGTCATCTGTGTCAAGTCTATACTCGAAAAATGCGTGCTCATCCAGCTCCGCTTTTTCCAGTCATTACTGTCGGTCCCTTTACAAAGTGGGGAATTGATTATACTACTTGTAACCCACCTTCGGCTAAAGGTCACAAGTACATTATTGTAGCAGTAGACTACTTTACGAAGTGGGTCGAGGCTATGCCTACTTTTGGGAACGATGGTGAGACTGCAGCTCTTTTTCTTTTCATCCAGGTTATTGCTCGTTTTGGTATTCCTAGAGAGATTGTCACTGATCATGGCAGTCATTTTCAGAATAGTATGATGGTTGAGTTGGCTCTCAAATTGGGTTTCCGGCAGGAGCATTCGTCTCCGTATTATCCTCAAGCCAATGGGCAAGTGGAAGCCGTGAACAAATCCTTGAAGATAATTCTTCAAAGGACAATTGATAAAGCTAGATCCAACTGGCATATTATGCTATATCCTGCACTTTGGGCATACAGGACGTCAGTGAAAACTACAACTGGCTTTACTTCATTTCAGGTAGTACATGGGTTGGAATCTGTATTTCCCATTGAATGCGAGATTCCCTCTCTTAAGTTAGATGTCGAACTTCTTCCTCACACTTCTAGTCTTCAAGAACGGCTCCTTCGTCTCGAACATCTCAATGAGCAGCGTCGAGATGCTGCCACGATGAATGAAGCGCATAAAAACCGAGTTAAAGTTCAGTACGATATGGCGGTCAAACCCAGGGTTTTTTCGGAAGGTGACCTTGTTTTGGTCTATGCCCAAGAAAAAGATGCCCTGGGGGTAGGAAAGTTTAAGTCTATGTGGTATGGCCCCTTCATCGTTAAAAAAGTCCTTAAGAAAGGAGCGTATACCTTGGTTGATTTTGAAGGGAACGAGTTGTCGGAGCCCCGAAATGGGCTCTATTTGAAGAAGTATTATGCCTATGCTTCGGCCTGGCATGTTGCTTTTGTATATAGTAGTTTTTTGCTTTCTACATATCTGGTTGATTTTCGATCTTTGATGAGTTGGTGATGTTTTTGATCTGCTTTGGCAGGTTGTGTCGAATGTCATGAATCATTTTGGTTTCACCGATGGTGCTAGTAGACACACCCGGAACTTAGCTTCCGCCGCTTGGGTGCTTCATTATCCTTCCGGTCAGCTGTTAGTATCAAGAGGGGTCTGCATTGGTCTTGCTTCCAATAATATAGCAGAATACACTGCAGTTGTTTATCTACTATCGGAGGCAATATCTTTGGGTGTTGATTCGTTGGTAGTATTCTTGGACTCTCAGTTGGTGGTGTCGCAGTTGAACAATACTTATCGGGTTCGAGATCCATTTTTATTACGATTGTTCTTGAGGGTATGTTTGTTACAAAGATCATTTCAATTTTTAACTTTCATTCATATTCCTCGAGCTGACAATTGGTTGGCTGACTCATTAGCTACTCAGGCACTTGATTGGCATATTAATCATTCCATACAATAAAATTTAATCATAAAAAACATCATACATTTTGATACATTTATCACATCACATAAAATACAGTTGTATATATATCATCAGAGTGTTCAAAAAACTCTACAAAATTTGGATCCATAAGGTCATACAAAATTTGGGCTTATGCCCGATCATGTTCAGTCTCAAAAAAGAATATATAGTCATCTAGTACATAATATCTATCTACTCCTGAGGTCCCTGCCCAGAAGTCGTGTTCCTATAGAACATGATCGCGGTGGAAACTCGGTGGAATAATCGTACCCAGTCTCGGGGCACTCCTACCACCCATCTCTGGACGGCTTCCGACAGATCTTCCACGGCAAACATAGGTATTTGGCGGGTTAACCCCTCCAAGTTCCTCTGCACAGCCTAGAGGGTCCTGTCTGAATCCACTGGATCTGCTTCGCCCCTGCGACGCTTGTGGCGTGGGAAACCCTCAGGTCGCACTGGTCCAATATTTGTATCATGATCATGTTTACATTGTCAGTCATTATGAATCCAATCAGAAACATGTTTGTTTTTCATTTTTTCATACATATTTGAAAAATCCAAAAAAATTATATAAGTCAAAAAATTTTGCAACTTACCGACTGTACCCCATGATGTGCATGGTGGAAGAACAAGATCTAGATCTCCACGAAAGTCCATCCCGGCATAGGGATAGTCGTCCACAGCGATGATTTGTTCTCCCCACCAAAGGAAGAACTCATCGTCCCAAGTGGTCTGGGGAACTTCACTTCCCCCTAATCTCTTCATCATATCTGCCCAATGGGAAATTCTTGGATCTCTAGGGCTATTGATGGTAGAGATGACTCTGGGTCTCAATGCTGGTATCTTCTCAAAGAAGAATTTCATCAAAATTGTACCATATCCAAAGTGTTTTGTTTTTACTTGGCGGATTGAGGTCAACTGTTGCTTCATGTTCAGTAATAGGGCTGTGCACCAATCATACACATGAGTCAAGCATTCCACTGCTATGCTCATTTGCGTCCTGGACGCCTGATGTAGGAAGGCAGATCCTGCCACTCTGCCAATGGTGAAAAGGAGGATTTTCATGTGCAAATCCCTCAAATCTTTAATTGCAATCTGAGTTCCAACTTTTTTGGAACCCTCTGTGCAATACACGTGGACATAATCTTCCACGGTTAGCCCTCCCAGGGGATTCCCGTGCAAGTCTACTTGTTCTCCCCTCTGGGAGAGTCCAGTGATAAAATATATGTCTTCCACTTCAATGTGTACTGGCATATGATCAATAATGAAGCATTCTTGGTCTGGTTCCCAATAATTGACGAGCATTTCTAGCAACCGGACATTTCTTTCCATATTTGGCATTTTGAAAAATTTGAACAATCCGCAATTTCGAAGAATATTTTGCAATGCTCGATCTTGCATGACCTCTTGATCGATTGCACTGTGTTCACACTCTCTCCATGATATTTTCATCCTGTCAAAATTCAACAAATCCTTCATTAGCCACGCATTTTTTGATTCGGACCTGCGCATACGTGACTTTTTCTATGCACAGTCGCGTGTATACGCGACTTTCCTATTACCAACCCGCGTATGCGCAAGTCCGAGTTTTTTACCAAGGGTTTTAATGGTGGAAATCACTAAATTTTAATTTCTAAATGGAAAAAATGATTTCCAAGGATGATTGAGGAGCCTACCTGACAAATTCAGTGCGATTCAACGGTCGGTTGCTCCTGATTTGACGAAAGAATTTTTTTGCTCCAGAGCACTTTTTTCCAAATCAGCAATGCAATAATGAACCAAATATGAGGTAATTTGTCTATTTATGCCTAAAAAGTTGAAAATTTTCACAAAAATTTGTTATGCCCATTTTTTCGATCTATCTTAAGCTGCATAACCCGGATGCTTGGAAGTGCCTAGTTTGGTATATTTTCAGGTACATTTTGACGATTTTGAGATTTTTCCCAGTTTTTGATCCATGATTACTGACTCGTCACGGCAGGTATATGATCTTCACTGGCATATAGGTTAGGGAAATCACTTTCCGCTGCATCTTGCATACTAGCCTCCATACTGATCACTTGCCTTAGGGTTGATCCCATCAGGTCATGAGTATTACACCCATTTCACTCGCCGATTTTTCAATCATGACTTGGTGATAGAGCCTTCCTTTACATGGGCTTCCTAGTTAGTTCCTCGCTATCACTTGTTGCCCATGTTGCGTTTTATGTAGGCTCGGAAGTCCTCTTTAGTCCCACCATGACTTACGTGTTGAAGCTTCATTCTTCTTCTTCCTCACTATCACTTTTTCTGGCTATTACCCTAGAGGCTCCCTGGTGTCGTTAAGTTGTATTACTGCATTGCATATTGGCTACTTGTTTATCCTGGCCTTTAGCCGGCTTCATTTGGACTCGATGTTTAAGCCAACTTTTGACCTTGCTTATTTGTACAGGTTAAACTATTGCATGCACTTAGCTATCGCGACTTGACACCCTTTTACCCATGGATGGAACATTCTTTTGAGTATCACTTACCAGTTTCCGCCACCTTGCATTGAGCATAGGATTGTTCCAATCCCAGGAACTAGTGCATCTGATTTTTGATACTCGTTCTATCCATTGTACCATAGCATTATTTTATTCTTTTTCAGGCTTATTATATGAAAAAGACAAAAAAATCAAATATAACAAAAAGAGCGGGAAAGGGATGTATCTTCGTTGTTTTGATGGCAGTACAGAGTCAGTTTTTCGCCCTTGAACAAAGCACATATACTTATATATATTTCCTTCATTTGGGATGGTTTTAGTTTTTGACCTAGGTTCAGCTTTTACTATGTTTCACTTGTCAGTCCTCCCCCGGTTGGTTATCTCTTCCAATCATATGGAGAGTTTGTTCTGCCTCCTACATAACAGACTTATACAGTGTCACTTTTCACTGCCATGGTCATCACAAGTCGTGCTTTTGTTCAAGGGAAGTCTAACCAGAGTCTGCCATTGTGCAGTGTCTCTCGACTCATTATTCAGTCGGCCTTCCTAGGTTTTGTCAGTATCTTGTTCTATCACATCAAATGTTTTGGTCTTCTGCTCGTGCTGGTTTGAGAAGGTCCCCATTGACTTCTTGCCGGCGGGTTTGTCTCTTATCAACTACGACACATTTCTCTGAGAGCAAGCCTAGAGCTGCACCCTGGCCCTATTTCCATCATTGATAAGTGACCTTGTGCTCAGCATTTGATCATCATTATGGGTCTTTGACTGAGTGGTTTGCCCCGTGTTCGACGTCAAAACACATTATCACACTTGGGATTCGTGCATTACCTTGATTTCCATTTGACCCTATCGGTGGATTTCTTGCCTCTGTGTCATCTTTCATTATTGGTTGGTTTAGAAGGTTTCTTCCGTGCGCTAGCTTCATCTTGTGCATGTCGGAAACGTACTTTGGTTTTGGTTCCGTCACTCTACTTCGTCCGATTCCTTCGAAATCTTGGCCTGCGAGTTACACTCACGCTGGACTGATGTGGGATGCCTTAATGCCTTCCTTCCAGCAGATCTTTTCCCATCGACTCCGACTCATTTCTCTGGGAATAAGGTCTAGATTATTTTTGTCAGTACCTTAGCGTTTGCAGTCATCAGTGGCAGACTCTTCACTATCGACAGTGGGGATTCATCATTTCCTCCTGATTGTAGATTCTTTCAAGTGTTCGACTTCAACTCATTTATTCGCACTTGTTATATTGTACTGGGGCACCTTGACGCTCATTTTCATTATTGGTGGGTTGTCTCGCATTGGTTAATGGTATACATCATTGACCGGTAATCCAACGATTTCTCACATGGTCCACTTCAGCTCATTTATTCCCATTGTGTATAATTGTGCCATAGTGATCGGTGAAGACCTCGGGTTGCTTCAGAATTTCTCGGTTCACTTTTGACAGTCCATTCAGTTTTTGCCAGTGATGCCGTCCACCTTTATATGTTGCAGTTCAGTACAGCAGCATCCTATATGTTGGCTCCCGAGTTGCCTGATTGTACCATTTGTTCCACCTCTTATGATTCAGTACTTGGAGATTCAGTTACTTATATGGTCAGACATCCAGTTGCACCATCCTTGATCAGATTTCTATATGTGATACTTGGATATTGATTCAGACTTACATTTCCGGGCCATGCTCAGATGATTCATTGTGTACTTTCAGTTCAACTATACTTGTATACATGTTGGATCTATTTAGTAATTTCTATATGATGTATTTTTGACTGACCATGGGTATGCCCGCCTCAGCATGAGTTGACTCTCTATTTTCTTTCATTGGTTTTTGGCAGGCTGAAATCTGGTGAAGTCCTCTCTTGTCCTTGCGAAGTTCTTTCTATGTGCATAATACATTTCGGCCATCATGTACCCCTTCTGACCTCATATATTACGGGGCATCTGTTATAGAATCATTTCTCACCTTCGTATGATTCATGATTTCTTTTATGGCTTTGGGCACCCATTCCTAAAGACTTGGACAAATTCACTAAAAAACTGTGTAAAAATCCCCATACGCAGTTATGCCCAGACTTTTCCGCGTTTATACGCGAGTCCACATGCACTTTTCCGCATATGCCATTAAAATTATTAAAAATATATATAAAAAATCCCTATTTTCGGGTTGGGTTGATGGTTACTCTGGTAGTTCAACCACCCCAGCACGTGGCCAACTGTTTCCAACTGTTGAAACTACTTTGAGGGAGTATAAAATCTCGTCATGTGTATGGCCTAAGGGGGAGAGAGAAATTATTGATATTATACTCTGTTGGTATTCCCTATGCAAGTCTGAATTCCCGTGCCTCCTGCACTTCCCAGTTCATTACAGGAAACCCTTGTTTCCTGGACATGCTCATCTTCCTATATGTCATCTCGTATGCACAAGTTCGGAAGGAATCTTAGTGAGGCAAGGGCGGGATGGATCCGGACGACGGTCTGCTCGAAGATCCTAGAAGGATTCAGGTGATCTCTCCACTTGTTGTTTCTATACATGCTATTTATAATACAGAAGAACCATCTTGTTCCCGAAATATATGTGTTAGTGTCCACTTGCATATATGAGAATATTGTTATTTAAGCATTTATTATGGTTTATCTAATGTTTCATATGGATTTCACTAACATTTAGAGTAGATATATGTTGTACAACCAGTTCTTCGTGCTTGTTTCTTCTTGTCTTTCAGGTTAAGAAGGAAGGACGGTTGCTGGGGGTTTGGACCCCACGGGATCTGCTTCAACCGTAGGACCTACGGGTAAGTTCCTCGATCTGCTCTATTTAGTTTTCATGAACATGTATGGTTGAGTGAGTCCTTCTTAAGTAGCATGCCCCTGCTCTGTGGAAGTTGTAACCCAACGAACCTCTAGGGTGATTTTCCCCGAAACAGTTCTACAATGTTGTAAAACATTTTCTCCATTGTTCACCAATTTTCTAATGTAGTGATACTTTGAATCATTGTGTATTGTTGTTTTATGAAACACTGAGTTCTTGGATAAAGCTATTACTGAGCTATTATCATAATAAACTATTTTTCCTTTTACCTATTCATGACACAAATCTCTTAACATTCTCCTCATCCATACTACTTTACATGTTGTTGTTGTAGTTGCCACATACTCTGCCTCTGTTGTTGATAAAGAAACAATTGGTTGTTTCTTAGAAGCTCATGAAATGGCTCCTGATCCCATATGAAAAAGATATCCAGAGGTGTTTTTCTATCATCTATACTTCCAGATAAATCACTGTCATTATATCCAATGAATTCAAAATTTTCTAAAGAGGTGTATAAAGTACCATACCTCTTTGTTCCTTTCACATACCTTAGAATTCTTTTTGCTACTTGCCAATGTGCCTCCTTTGGCCTTTCCATAAATATTGAAATTAAACTTACAGCATGCATAATATTAGTCCTAGCTGTAGTCAAATACATAAGGCTGCCAACTATGCTTTTATACAAACTTGGATCTACATCATTGTTGTTGTCTTCTTTGCTTAACTTCGATCCCATCACTGCAGGAGTAATTTCTACTTTGCAATCCTGCATGTTAAATATTTCTAAAACTTCTTTCACATATTTTTCTTGAGAAATAAAAATTTTATTTTCATTTTTCTCTACTTCTATTGCTAAGAAGTATCTGAGCAATCCCATATCAGTCATCTCAAATTCTTCTTTCATGACTATTTTAAAATTTTCAATAAGGTAAGCATCATTACCTGTAAATATGACATCATCAACATATAAAAGAACAATCAACATCTTACCATATTTTTCTTTGATGTATAATGTGGGTTCTCCTTCACATTTCTCAAAGCCATTTTCCAGTAGATAGACATCTATCCTACTGTACCATGCTCTTGCTACTTGTTTTAGCCCATACAGAGCCTTCTTCAATTTGCATAGCTTGTGCTCTTGGCCTTATTTTTCATATCCCATACGTTGTTCAACATATACCTCTTCCATCTATACTGCATTTAGGAATGATGATTTCACATCCATTTGGAAAAATTTCCACTTGTGTTGTGCTTCTATGGACAACACTTCTCTTACTGTTTCCATTCTTGCAACTAGTGAAAAAGTTTCCTCATAGTCTCTTCCTTATTGCTTCTTGTAGCCTTTGACAACAACTCCGACCTTGTGCCTTTCAATCTTACCTTTAGCATTGCTTTTGGTTTTATAAACCCATTTTACTCCAATCACTTCCTTACCTTTTGGGATATCAACTAATTCCCATGTATTGTCCTTCTCTATTGCATTTATTTCTTCATCCATAGCATCTATCCATTTCTTATATTTTACTGCTTCTTCAAAATGAATAGGATCTTCTATATTCCAGTGAAATTCAAATAAAGAGTTCATACCTTCATTGGTTCCCTCTTGCTCATAGATTTCATTCAGACTTCTGAATATGGTTCTTCTTTCACTTGCTGAACTTGTGCTTGTAGAAGCACTCGAATCTTCTCTTTGTGGTGTGCTTGGAGAAGCATTGTCATCACTTTTCAAGGGTGTTCTTGCACCAACTTGTGGTGTCCCTTTCTTTCCTTGTGTTGGTGGAGGTCGTGCTGCTAATGAGGGATTTATTTCAGCCATTTATTCATCATCTTCATCTTCATACATACATGTCTTTTCATTCATTGTTTTTTCAATGCTTCGATCCCAAGCTTATTCCTCAATAAACTGCACATCTCTACTTATCATAAACTTCTTTGTGGATGGGTTATACAATCTGTATGTCTTTGATTCATCATTGTAACCAACAAATATGTAGTTCTCCCCCTTACTATCCAACTTCTTCCTTAGCTGATCTGGAATATGTGCATAAGACACACATCCAAATACTCTCATCTGGGTGACACAATTTTTTATGCCACTCCATGCTTCTTCTGAGACTCTGTTCATAACACTCTTTGTTGGGCATCTATTCTGCACATATGCTGCACAATGTATAGCTTCAGCCCAATATTCATTTGGAAAATGTTTTTTCTTCAGCATGATTCTTACCATATCTATGATGGTTCTATTTTTCCTTTCAGCAACTCCATTTTTCCATGGTGTATACCTTGCTGTAAATTGATTATGAATTCCATTTTCTCTACAAAAAAGAAGAAAATGTTTAAAGATATATTCTCCTCCTCTATCAGTCCTTAAAAATTTTATATGCTGCCCACTTTTATTCTCAACAAGACCTTTAAAGTGGCAGAACTTTTTAAACACTTTACTTTTCAACTTCAAGAAATATACCCAAGTTTTTCTTGTGTAATCATCAATAAAGTTCAGCATATAATGACTGCCTTATAATGATGGTGTTTGCATTGGTCCACACAAATTTGAATGGACTGTCTCTAAGGGTGTTTTTTCCCTTATGCTCTTTTCCAATAGGAATCTTTCTCTATGTTGTTTGCCCAAGATGCAACCTTCACAAATTCTGTCTGGTTTCTCAATCAATGGTAATCCCTTTATCATACCTTTTCTGTGCAACAAATTTAGGCCTCCAAAGTTGATATGTCCAAATCTCAAATTTCGTAACCAGTTTTCATTTTTTGCTTCTCTTTGGTAAGTCTCTTGAGTCACAGCTTCCATTGCAACTCCTTTCTTCAAATCTGCTCTCATCTTGAGAGGCAAAATTTTGTTTCTTGTCATCTTCACTTTTGAAATCCTTTGATTTCTTGGTGGTATGTCCATGATGGTACATACATCATCTTAAAATAATACATTGTAGCCTTTCTGAATGAGATGTCCAATTCTCAAAAGGTTACACTTCATACCAGGTACATAGTAAACATCTGATGTGGTCTTCTTTTCTCCTTTCTTTGTTAGAACACTCACTCTACCTTTTCCAATGATAGACACTTTACTATATGTCCCTAATGTTACTTGAGACTTCACATTTTCATCCAACATGAAAAACATAGAAATGTTTCCTGTCATATGGTTGCTACATCCTGAATCTAGAAACCATATATCTTCATTCTTTTCCTCAACTATATTACATGATAAAAAAAAAAATTCTTGACTCAGAGTCTCTTTAATAAAGTTAGCACTGGGTCTATTGCCCATGTCACTCTCTTTCTTTCTACATTCATTGGCATAGTGCCCATACTTCTTATAGTAATTACATTGGACTTGGGATTTATAATATATTTGTCCATGTGTTTTATTTTTTCCACCTTGTTGGCTGTTACCTTGGCTTTGATTCTGATTTTGGTTACTGCCCCTTCCATGTGTACTTGCAGGGCTATCTCTTCCTGCTCTGTTCTAGATTCTGCCTCTACCTTTTCCTTTGTATTTTGATCTACCTTGGACTCTTTCTCTTCCAAAAGACATTTGGGTCTTCAAGGCATGCTCTAGAGATGATTTTGTTGTTATGTTCATCCTTTCTTCATGTTTCATCAAAGATGCATGAATCTCATCAACTGTAAATCTTGAGAGATCCTTATTCTCTTCAATGGTAGTGACTATCACATTAAATCTTGAGGGTAATATCCTCAATACTTTCTCCACTATTATTCTTTATTCTAATATCTCTTCATGAGATCTCATTTGGGTAACCAACCCTATCAACTGTGTGGAGAATGAGTCTAAGCTATGAGACTCTTTCATGCAAAGGAATTCAAACTCTCTTCTCATTAACTGAAGTTTTTCTCTCTTTGCTTTCTCCATACCTTGATATGTTGTCTGGAGGGTATCCCATGCCTCTTTAGACTTCTTTTCTACTAAAATTCTTGGAAATATGATTTCATTCACTACTTGATAGAGATAGAAGAGGGATTTTGATTCCTTCTTCTTATTACTCTTCAACAAATATTTCTCTACTTGTGTTAAGGCATTAAACTCATTTGCATCAGTTGGTTCTTTAAATCCATATTCAACGAGTTCCCATAAATATTGAGATGCAAATAGTTCTCTCATTGTGATTACCCAATATTCATAGTTATTCTCATTGAACTATGGGAGCTGACTATTTCCCATACTCGTGCTTGTGCTAGTTCCTGCCATTCTTTTACTTGCATAACTATAAAGCTTCACTGTGTAGCTTAAAACAAACTTTTTCACTGTTGGAGAGATAAAATCTGACTTGCTGAATCTTCACTCTACTGGAGAAATGCTTCAACAAAATTCTACTCTTTCCTTCAGCTTCTTCAGCAACTGCTGAGAGCTTGGACTAGCTCTGATACCATGTTGGAATTTTCTGAGAATTCCTTAACACACAGTGAGGAATAGAATTTTTTTTGTCAACAAAGAGGTTTCATAAAAAAACTTGTAGATGGATCAAAAAGGTACACAGTGGAAACAAGAACACTATTTTTTCATTCAATGAATGTCAACTATTACAAAAAACCTTGCTTCAGAACTATTTTTCTAGATTTACACTACTCCTTTGTTTTTCTAGCACACAGTCTTATTATTCTCTCGTGATACACTAGACTTACAAACTGTCTATTGTCTTATGTATTGTAAAAGTATATATGTTTACAATACATATATAAAATAATATCTTAATTTAAAAAAAAAAAACTTATATGAAATAAAACTATAACCTAAGTTTTAACCTTTATAAAATATGTCGTCGCGGCTTTTTAACAAAACTTGATAACATAAACAAACATTACAATGTATGTCATGTGATACATTTAGCGCATCGATCAAAATGCTGGGTGACGTCACCATAAATCCATGCGATAAACAAACGGGAATGTTATGCGATGGTTTATCGCATTGAATGGAGCGCCGGCTCTAAGGGCATCCAAACCTTGCGACGATGTGCCATTGGCCGAGGGAATGGTGAGCTGGCATTGGTGGGGTTGTGTTATCACACGATCGGGAAGGGTTGCTAACGTAGACGGGAAACGATGTGAAATGACGCTGATTGGTTGCAGGTTGTTGACATGGATGTGGTGGGGTCCACTCATCGTATGGACGAGAATAGGGATGAAATAGGCGCAAGATATGTGTGATAAACGTGTGATTGGTCAATGGTTTCTTAACGTGGACTAGAGGGGGTCCACAGAATGACGTGCAGTGTTTTAATTTGAAATGCTAGCATGAGAGTTACTGTGGTTGGTGGATAGGAGTAATGGAGGGTTTTATGTGTGGTTCAAATACGATTTGGAAAATCGGGAGGGCTACAGCCTGTGTAAAGAATTTGGCTGCTTGCAGGGATTTTAAACACATAAATTTAGTGCAGTGGTTGAGTGCAAGACCATACAAAATGCTGCTGCTCTTGTCATTCAAAATCAAATCAAAAATTGATGTTTTATGTCCTGCTCTTTAGGTTTGAATTTCGGACTAAATTCCAACATTGTGAAAGTACCCAGATCAGGTTGGAGATTACAACCATTGGTCAGGAGGATTTGTGTGCATCCTTTCTCTAATTACAAAGAGTTTGAGATGAATTTAGGATTAAACTACATGAATCCATGTTGCATTGAGATAATAGAAGTATGTATCCAGCCTATGTAGAATTAAAGTACTGAACCAACATATTCCACTATATTATCACGTATTTTACATAGTACTGAACCAAAATATTGACTTTATTATCACGATTATGGTGTTTTACATTTTTCATTCATAATTTTCTTCAATTATCTCCTCTTATCCTCTCTTCGGTTTTTCTGAAATAATGAATGAGTATTTATATTTAAATAAATCTATGTTTTTACATGGTATATATTTAGAAATTATATTGCTGATTTCTCATCCCTTCACTTATTTCTAGACCGATTGGCACAAATAAAACTTGCAACAGACTACAATTTTGCACAATATTCATAACATTTACTTACGCTAGTATACTAAAGTCGAACTTGTTCTATGATGGCTGCACTTCGATTGCGATGTGTGCCTTTAACTCATCAATTTTCCTAACTATCTTTTCTTTAAAAATTTGGACATTCACACTAGTTTCCATGTCATGTTGATCACCATCATATGCCATTACATGGAATCAATTTTATCTACTAATTGAATGACCCATTATTTTCATTTGCAATTAATGTATATTTCAACGATTATCGTCACCTATAGATTTATTTGTACCTCCACATCTTAATATCTCTGATGGAGAATAATAATCAAGCATCCTTAGTGTACCACACGGTCACCCACTATTGTCACCCATATGTTTCCTTGTACCTCGCCATGTCTTAATATCTCCAATCTAGAATAAGCCTCAATCATCCTTACTATACCACACAGTCACCCCTAGTATCATCCAATATACCATCCAATTTAGTTAAGTGTAGCCCAAGGTGATATTCGATGTTCATAAATCTCTAGACTAGGGTCACCAAAATCCTCTCTATCTCCTTCCTAGGCCACTCATTGTCCCAAAATAGGTTTTTTTGCAACCTATCAATAGTCCAATGGCTTGAATTAAAGCCCAAAGAGGTAATTTTTTTACCACCAATTTGAGGCACAAATAAAGACCAAAAATTGGCCTTTTACGAAGTCAAATATGTGTAGCCATGAGACACAATTTGTTTCCTTAGATTCCGCAGTGGTTGGGGCTAATGTAATTTTTTTTATATATGCCAGACAATTTTTCTTGCAATAGAATCCAAACCAGGGTGACCCTTCATGAGTCTCTTCCATGATCGATATGCATAGCTATAATCCTAGGCCTTGATTCCACCCACCACGTCCATAAACATGTAGCTAAAAAAATATCATAATTATGCATGAAAGATATTCAAAACAATGAACAAAGACAGGAACCTGGAAGTTGAATGTCTTGAGGAAAGATGATGCACTGAGTATGCTTCTATTCCATAGGACCTGAAAAATTTCTCTCAACTTCCCCAAATTTTATGTGGCCAACATGCCTCTTGAAATGGTATGCCACAACATTCTCTTATTCTACATCCACTTCAATTCACAGTTTGTCTCACAGATCCCACATGAGTCGAGCATCCTTTCATCATAGCTATTCATAAGTTCCTCTATTCCTAGGAAATTCATCGTGAAATGTGGATGTACAATGGAAAGGAAGTGATATTTGTCTTTTGTGTGCACCAAACTTAATTGGGGTGCCGCACTTAAATGGTGTACCACAACATTAATACGACCGATTCACAATTTTTAAAATGGAGCCAACCCTCAAGCATATGTTTTTCCATGTAATGATTTAGGGTAAACTTCAAAAATCCTTCCTTAGAGATAAACCTGGAATTTTGGATTATGGAAGAGGCCACCACCTGTAGTCACTTTTTACTTCTAAATACCTTTCTAAACCTGGCAGGCTTGGTTCGTTTCTTCTCCATTTTCACTTCTAAGGATATTAAAGTACTCTTTCTATGGAATGTCTTTGAGGATATCCTTTATTCTCTTCAATAGGTTCCCCAAAACTTATCTCTAAGGTGATGTTCCTTTGAATACAAACTTAATTGGGGTGCCACAATATTAATATGACATATTTCAAATTTTTAAAATGGATTCAACCCTCAAGTATATGTTTTTCCATGTAACTTTTTAGGGTAAACTTCCAAAATCCTTCCTTAGAGATAAACTTGGCCTTTTGGATTATGGAAGAGGTCACCATGTGCTGTCACTCTTTATTTCTAAATTTTGTACCTAAACCTGGTAGGCTTGGTTCGTTTCTTCTTCATTTTTACTTCTAAGGATATTAAAGTATTCTTTCTATGAAATATTTTCAAGGATTTCCTTTATTCTCTTCAAATGGCTCCTAATATATTTCAAGGGTTCTCTTTATTCTCTTCAATTGGTTCCCCAATACTTATCACAAGGTGACATTCCTTTTCACAAGTGTTTAATGATAATAACCTAATATATTTCAAGGATTATTTTTATTGGTTCCCCAATACTAATCTCAAAATTATATTCCTGAATGATAATAATCACTTCTCTTAAAATTATAATTACATACTTGTGAAGTTATAGGAAATACCAAACCTTTTAACGAACCATATATTTCTTCTTGGTTGTTTTTCATTGATACAAGCTCTCATGCATACTTCCTAACAAAGTTTCCTTCATGACTATACAAAACACCACAACTACCATTACATCTCTTTGATGAAACCCCACAGCTACCATTACCTCTCTTTTTAATCAAAGGAAAATATCTATCTCCTTCACTACTACAATGATATCTTTTTTTAATCGAAGTAAAATATTATATTATAAAAGGGATGTCGATAAGCTAATTGCAAGCATCTCAAGAAAGACTAACATATATTTCTTCAACAAAATAACAACTCGAAAGTATCAAAGAGGTTATATTTTAGAGTAGTAGAGCTATTTTATATTGTATAAGGAGTGTTGAAAATATGACTTCGTAAATATATATATATAAGTAATTTAAAAAAATATATAAGCTAATAAAAAATATGATGACCCGTTATCATTTTACTAATATCATGTGAAAAAGAATTTTTCTATTCAATATTCATGATATATTTTTTTTAATGGCCTATGAATTCTTTGTTATAATTATGTTTAGATTATAAATTGAGGTTTATTTATAATTTATATAAAATTGAGTCAATTGAAATCTTTTGTTTGGAAGTTGTCAACGAGGCATCTCTATTAATTTTTATTGCTAGTTTTCTTAATTCAAAATTTTTATAACATTTAATTTTCTGAGAGTGCAAGTTTCTGTGATCCATAAAATTTTAATTATAAAATTTCTTATGTGATTTCTCGGAAGATTTATAATTAAAAATTTATTTTTTTCTTTTGCATAATCAAAACACTTATTATTCTTAAATATTGTGAAGCATAGTGATATTTATGCTCATGAACTTTGATAGTTGAAGAGAACAAGAAATGTAGGTTATAATGGATTGTTCCTAATTCCCTATTAATGTATTTATTATTTAAATTAAAAATGATTAAAGGAAAATGCAACCTACAAGATTTATGTTCCACAAGCAACATAGAAGAACACATGTCACATTCAAGCTTCCACACTTCACTAAAACCTCTAGAAAGTCTCTTTACACATATAGCTCTAGAAAAACCCAAATCAACATGATTTAAAGTTCTTAAAACCAAAACAAAAATAATAAAGAATATACTAGATTATTCTTACATAAAATCAATAAAGCATTGAGATCGAAAATATCCACATTTCCCTGAACCAAATTTCAAATGTACAAATAAAGACATCAGCAAAAAAAAAAAAATGTACACCAACAAATAAAATCGAATCACTATTTAGAGAATCTTGCACTCACACAACTAATATATGTATGCTTTAAAATGTTGGGACTTTTAAACTCTACTCCTATAAAATTATTCCATGAAACAAAAAAGTATTACCTAAATATTACTTATCGAAATATCTCTCTATGGCATAGCTAGATCCCTTCCTATCCATAATTCCACCTTTCATATAGGTAAAAAACTTAAAAATTTCAAAATATCAATGTTTGTGAATGGTATTGAGTACCTACAATCTCCCTATCCATGTTAAGAAATTATTGTCAAGGATGTAGAGGTATATGGAATTTAACTTTCAATTTCTTAAGTGTCTAGGGGGTAAAACAAGGTTTTGTATATATCACATGACTATCCATAATTCTTCTATGAGGAAATCACATTTGAATGCACTTTTATTAGGAATGAGAAAATGCACATTGCTTGAATTGCACTTTTTATTCATGACATATAATCAAATGTTTTTTGTAGCCTATGTTTCCAAATAGAATCATAATAGATACCCCTTGATGTGTGAGGTTAAAAGAGGAACTCATCATTGAAATGCATCCAAAAATAGATGCTACAAGTGGAATAGTGAGGAATTTTGAAATCAAGGAATTAGGAAGAGCCTACAATACAAAATCCACAAATTAAATATATATCATCCTTTGGATATAAAAACATATGCCAACATATATGAGTAAGAATGGTCACCAATGCAATAAATTATGAGTATATCAAGTGTTATTCCATGCCATGAAAAAATAAATTATGATCTAATTTCATATAAAATATTATCACCACTAAAAAATACAACATGGATATAGGTATTAGGAAGAGGCTTAGAATAAATGAGATTGCAATATGATCTTAAAAAATATTTATTCAATAGTGATAAAATATTTACATATCTCATCAAGTATAATTTATATATAATTCCCCTAGCCTAAGGTCATCAATCCAAACTCAACAATCACATGAATGTACATCATCAAGTTCAAAGGCATAACCTTAACCATGTCAGAGCATTGTAATGGTGAGTGAGTGATTAAAAAAAATGTGATGGAACCCACTATAATGAAAATGGATGATCTAGGTGGATATTGGTGTCCACCCTCCTATTCAACTTGGTCCCCTACCATTATTTCTTTGAATTTTTCAATCTCCTTAATTATAGCACAATTTACTATTTTTGGCAGTTTTTTGGGTTGTGAACTTTGACAGCCATTTTGAGGCACCAGACGACGTTTTTTTGGAAAATGGAAATACAGAAGAATTGGATTCATGCTTTTATTCCTCATATAGTTATTTCTAACGAGGTATTTTGCATGTCAAATGGAGATAGTATGCCAAGGTTATGACCCCAGGATGTTGATGAACCAATTTACCACAATGGGGCCCACAGTTTTGGCGATTCATATCCCAAGGTCTAGCTTTTGGATGTTTATGGTTTTCCATTACTTATAAAGAATAAATAATCATTTAAGCCTAATTTTAACATATTTTAGATGAATGTAGCTGCCACATCTATTCTCAAAGATAAGCTTCCATCGCTGAAGCTAGTTTATTTCCATTTTGTGTGTAAGAATATTTAAATTCTTTGACATTAGTGAAATGAAGTGTTATTTATATTGCACATATTTATTTATTGTTATATATTTATTATTTTTCGTTCTTGTTTAATTTTGGATCACTGGTATCTAAATATTCTACTCTTTCTTTGATTTTATTGGCATGTCCCCAATGAAGTTAGGGTATAAGGAGTTAGGGCTCGAACTAGTTGAATCTTTGGAACACCATCCTCGCAAACCCTGATGACATCCCATGTTGGAAGAAAAGAAAGAGAAGGGAGTAGGAGATCCTTTCAAAATATTTCTCAAAGAATCCCTCTAGTGATAGAGGAATGTGATGATGGAAAACTTTGCCCGGATCCTTTCATGGATCCCCACAGACGATGCATCTTCATCTGAAAACCACTCTTGAGCCACCACTCCCTTTAAGGTACAACTCAAATTTGGCATTCCCAAATTTCAAGGTGAGATATATTTAGATGCCGTAGATAAATGGTTAGGTCTATTGGAAGGATATTTTTTAGTTCATGAATTTTGAGATAGGGAAAAGATTATTTTTTCACTCCTCAAAGCCACCCCCAATGTCAAGGACTGGTGGGAAACCTAATGTAGAAATAGGGTTGAGAGACAACTGTCATTTTTTTCAGTCGCACCCACTTAGAATCATTTTAGAGATTCCATAAAGGAACTGTATTAACCCATAGGGAGCTATGAGTAAAATTACATAAAATGGACTATTTTACAGCAACAAAGGGATCAAAATGTGCATGAGATGACCAATCTATTCCATACCCTATGCACAAACTTGAGTATGAAATATTTGGAGAAACATTCCATGCTAAAGTACCACATTTTTTTCACAAACACATTCAAGAGGAAATGGAGTTTCTCAACATCTCATCTCTTGGTGCAGCATACCGATATGCATCAAAGATCGAGAATAAATTTAAAAAGAAAAAGAGAGACTTTGGATCTATGAATCTAAAGCAAGGGAAAGGTGCCTCCAAATCGCAGAATAAAGGAAAAATTTAATGTGGGAAAAAATTGGAAAACTCATTGAAGCCGCAAGAAAAGAAATACACCTCAAATATAAATAAGGACATAGGAAAATGATGTGAGTTCCATAATCACCCCACTCACGACACAAGTTAGTGTCAGGGTGAGCAGTCATTGCTGGTCGAGGTGAAGGCTTCCAAATCATATGCATGTTCTAACTTTGAGTTATAACCTAAGAAGGGGAATGAGAAAGGGAAGAAGATCATTAACGTGGAGACTAGTGTGAATATTTTGACCACCGAGATATAAAAGAATGAGCTTGAAGATATAGAGGAGGCAGAGAGCCTCTTCCATTCATAGATGTGGTTTAATGGTCGTCCACTCCAGTCAGTTGTCGACAGTGGGAGCCAAAAGAATCCCAATTTGAGTAGAGGTCATGAAGTGGCTCGACCTACTAACTACAATAGACCCTTAACCATACACCATTGGGTGGGCTCACCAATGATGAGATATCCGCATCAGCCTATAGTGTCAACTTCCCTACAACACCAAGATTTTCATAGATGATGTGTATGAGTCTATACCTTGCATTATTATTATTACTTTGGGAAATAAGTTGTATAGGATATCGGCGGTCGCAACGCCTACCGCCATCTCTTTGACCACTACAAAGAGATGTAGTAAGATCCTTTCCAAGACTGGGAAATTTGTTTTCCTTATGATTCACCCTCAAGGAAAGAAAAATATTGTGGCCCCGACCTCCAGACAAGGCTTCTGCGCATGGAAGTAGTTGATGGAAAATGTCATGGAGGAGTACGTGGACATATTCACCTCACCCACACAGGTACCTTTACATTGTAGGTCAGGAACTCCATCGATATGACCCCGGGCACATCGCTACCTAATGGACCTATCTATCAACACTATGTTATGGAGAATGATGAAATCAAGAGGAAGATTGAGTGGAATATTAGGCCAAGTTAATCGATTTGTGGTGCTCGGTCATGTTGGTAAGGAATAAGGACATGACCTCCAAACTTGGTACTAACTATCAGACATTGATCAAGATCACTATCTGGAATAGTTATCCAATCCCATGGATTGATGAACTTCTAGACCAGCTCAAGGGGGGGGAATTTTTCAGCAAGATTGATTTGAAGTATGGTTATGACCACATACCAATTGAACCCTATGATGTGTGGAAGAATACATTCAAATCCAAGGAGGTCATTTTTGAATGCTTGGTCATGCCTTAAGGGTTGAAGAATGCCCCAAAAACATTCATGAGGCTGATGGATGACATCTTGCAACCATTGATGAACTCATTAATTGTGTTGCATTTGGATGACATCCTAATTTTCAGCCACAGTTGGGAAAAGAACCTCCAATATATTCAAATGGTCCTCCAAACCCTTTAGAAACACAAGTTTCTTGCCAATTTTGCGAAATGCATGTTTTTTATGACCTGGCTTTAATATCTGGGTTGCATCATTCATGAGTAGGGTGTGCATGTGGACTCATCCAAGATACAATTAATTTAGTATTAGCTAGCCCAAACCACTCTAAATGAGCTCCACATATTTCTAGGTCTTTCCAATTTCTACCATAGGTTCATGTTGGGGTTCTCTCATATCACTTTCCCTTTGAGTCAAGTCACCAAGGGAGGAGAGAAAGAAAATCTATTTTGGTCTGAATCCCAACAAAAATTATTTTCCAAGTTAAAGTGTCTCATCTTCTATGCACCAGTTCTCACATTACCATACCTAAAACAACCATTTGAGATTCAGAAAAATGCCTCCAACTCTGTTATTGGTGAGATTCTTACTCAACAGGGTCATCGAGGGGAATATCAAAATGAGACAATTTTGGACATAGTCTGAAATTATCCCACTTATAACAAATAGATATATTCCACTGTGCATGTATTGTGACAATAGAATCAATATATTCTGGGGAAGGAAACGGTCATCCACACACACCACTGACCCCTACATTTCATACAGACACAAGGGAAGTTACAGAAGGATCACCATCATAAATGGTCCACATACCTACAATAGTTCCATATGAACATTAATTATAAGAAGGGAAGCACCAACGATGTTACACACTTCCTCAACCGACTGCCAGTCATGGCACTGACCATTGTGGTCGACTCTTGTGGGAACGAGACGTCAGGGTGGATGCATATTTACAAGAGTGATCCAAAATTCATCAACACATATCAGGTTCTGTTGGAATGAAAGAAAGTTCCAAATTTTCACCTCCATGATGCACCGTTATGCCACTTGGGACAAATTTGTGTTCATTCAAGTGAGCATGCTAGGATTATTTGGGAGGCGCACTAGAATCGGATAACTGGACATTTCAGGGTGGAGAAAACAGTGGGAGTATTGTATAAGTATTTTTATTGGTCTTACCTTTGACATAATTTTGGGAAGTGTTGTGTAGCCAGCTTCAAAAATAGAAGAAAAGAGATATCAACGCCTTAGAAATAAGCCACTTCGAGGGGGCAACCTTCAATACATTACATAAATGCACAATTCTTGGATGATACAATTTACAGAACCTCCTTTCTATATATAGGAGTCCATGGGGCCATAATGTAATCCTAGTGGGCCACAATGTAATCCTAGCCTACCTAACAATAATAATTTAAGGGCACAATAATAACAATAAGTGGGTTACACTAAAAATAATAAGGGACTATACTAGTGATATAGGGACCTAACATGCCCCTCTCCTTCAAAAAAGTGTTGTCCTCAACGCTTGAGTAGCTCCGGGTGATTCTGTATGAGATTCTCATCCTCCCATGTAGAATCTTCAGTGGGTAAGTTCTTCCACTTGATGAGATACTCTGAAATTGATCGATTCCGTAGCTGTCGAGTTCTTGTTTCCATGACCGCTTCAGGTTCCAATATGACTTTTCCTTCCTCATCAAGTTCTGGAAATATTGTTTGAACTGGAAAACTGGATGTACTCGCGAAGAAGCAGGAAGCTCCAATTTGTATGCCATAGAACCAATCTTTTGCAACACCTTGTAAGGACCATAGTACTTTGGTGATAATTTATTATCCTTCTTAGCTTGCTTGAGGGACATTTGTTTGTATGGTTGTAGCCGTAAAAATACCCAATCTCCTACATCAAAACTTTTCTCGCTGCGATGTTGATCTGCCTGTTGTTTCATTCGATTTTGTGCCAAATTCAGGTTATCCTTTAAGAGTTGGAGAACTTCTTGCTGATGCTCGATGTGATCTTCCACTGCTTGAACCTTCTAATTTTCCCTTAAAGATGATGTGATGGATGGTGGATGATATCCATAAAGTGCCATAAATGGGGTCATTTTTTCTACAGTATGGAAGGAAGTGTTATACCACCATTCAGCGAGAGGTAACCACTTGACCCATTGTGTTTGTTTATCATATACAAAACAACGAAGATATCCTTCCAAAAATTTATTTACTATCTCAGTTTGACCATCGGATTGAGGATGATAAGATGAGCTATGAGCTAATTGAGTACCCAAACAAGAAAATAACTCCGTCCAAAAATTTCCAGTAAAAATGGGATCTCTGTCGCTCACAATAACTCTTGGGCTTCCATGTAGCTTTTGAATTCTATCCATAAATGTACTAGCAATTGTACTTGCTTTAAATGGATGAGATAATGCACAAAAGTGTGCATACTTGGTAATTCTATCAACTACCACCATGATGACACTCTTTCCTTCAGACTTAGGTATACCTGTGATAAAATCCATTGAAATCTCCTCCCAACGTTGACTTGGAATGGATAAAGGTTGTAGAAGTCCCGGGGTCTTAATTGTTTCCACTTTATTCTGCTGGCAAACCAAACATTCCGCCACAAAACTTTGAATATCAGATTTAAGGCCATCCCAAAAAAATTCTTTCTTCACCCTGTGGTAAGTTTTTAAAAATCCTGAGTGTCCTCCTAAAGGAGAAGTGTGCAATTCCAGAAGAATCTTTTGTTTTAGTTGGGAATTCTTACAAAGATATAAGCGATCTTTTTACCATAAGGAATCATTTTTCCAACTAAATGTATCAGATGTACTAGGATCTTGCTGCAACTTTTGAATGAGTGTCCATACATCTTTGTCCTTCTTCCATTCATCTCTTGCTTCAGTTATCCAATCTGGTTGGATAATAGAAATGGCACAAAAAAATGCTTCCACCTCTTCATTCTTTCTTGAGAGTGCATCTGCAACAACATTAAGCTTTCCTTTTTTGTAGATTATTTCAAAGTCATAACCCAACATCTTTGTGACCCATTTTTGCTGCTCTTCTGACGATAGTCTTTGTTCCAAAAAGTGTTTAAGACTATTATGATTGTTTTTTACCTTGAAGTGTCTTCCCATTAGGTAAGTTTTCCATCTCTTTAGTGCATGCATTATTGCTAACATTTCCTTCTCATAAATAGGTTTCTGTAAATACTTTCCTTTGATTGGACGACTTTCAAAAGAAATGGGTCTTCCTTCCTGCATTAAAACTACACCAATTCCATTTCCTGAGGCATCACATTCCACAATAAATGTTTTCGTGAAGTCTAGCGTAGCTAAGACCGGTGCTAGGCACATTGCCTCTTTAAGACGTTCAAAAGCCTTAGTTGCTTCAGGAGTCCATGAAAATGCATCTTTCTTCAATAATGTTGTTAGAGGTGCTACTATTCTCCCATAATTATTAACAAACTTGCGATAATACCCTGTTAACTCGAGAAATCCTCGCAACTTCTTTATGGTTGTGGGGACTGTCCATTCCTTAATGGCTTTAATTTTGTTAGGGTCTACTTTAACACCCTCGTGAGATACAATATGACCCAGATATTCCACCTCTTGTACTCCAAAGAAACATTTGTATTTTTTTGCATATAATTGTTTCTCCTGCAATAGTTTGAGCACCCTATCAACATGTTCAACATGATCCTTCCAAGACCTATTGTAGATTAGTATATCATCAAAAAATACTAGCACAAATTTTCTAAGGAAGGGTTTGAAAATGGAATTCATCAACCCTTGAAATGTAGAAGGTGCGTTGGTAAGGCCAAAAGGAATGACCAAAAATTCATAATGACCCCCATGAGTTCAAAATGCTCTTTTTGGAATATCTTCAGTATTCATTCTAATTTGATGATATCCTGAACAAAGATCCAACTTGGTAAAATAAATTTCTCCATGTAATTCATCCAATAATTCATGAATCACAGGAATGGGACATTTGTCTTTAATGGTGAGCTTATTGAGCTCCCTATAATCCAGAAACATTCACCATGATCCATCCTTATTTTGTACCAATACTACAGGAGCAGAGAAAGAACTTTGACTAGGTTGAATTATACCCGCCTCTAACATTTCTGCAATCATATGTTCAATTTCGCTCTTTTGGAAGTAAGGATATCTATAAGGCCTGATGTTTGGAGGAACACTTCCCGGAATCAAATGAATAGCATGATCATGATCACGAATAGGTGGGAGTCCTTTGGGAGTTTCAAACACCTTGGAATGATTGTCCAAGACTTGTTGGAGATCTGTAGAAATAGATGATTTTGATGTCTGAACTTCTAGTGAGCATAATTGTGCAATTACGCCTCGTTGTTCTTTCTTTAGAAGCTTTGTCATGACATTAGAGCTTATTATCCTTCCTGGCTTCCCTTCAATACCCCGTAATTCGACTTCCTTTCCTTCTCAAAAAAATTTCAAGAAAAGTTCTTGAAAATTAAAAGCTACCGTCCCCAAAGATTGTAACCATTGTACTCCTAGTACAACATCAGCACCTCCCATAGGAATGGAAAGAATTGGACTAGTCAATACATATTCCCCCATGGTTAGCTTGATATTATGGAATTTCCCATAGAAATTTATAATTCCTCCATTTGAAACCATCACTTGGCATTCTGGTGCTGGGTATAGGAAACAATTTAATTCCTTGGCTACCTTGCAATGAATAAAATTATGGGTGCTACCTGAATCAATCAACACTATTATCTTTTTCTTTTTTATCTTTCCTGCTATCTTGAGAGTTTGAGGAGTGGTAATTCTTGCCAGTGCATTACATGATATGGTCGGATTCATTTCTTCCTCTTCTATGGCTGGTTCCTGGTGTGTATCCTCTTCTTGTGCATTTTCTTCTTCTTCTTCACAATCTATGTAAAATAATTTATTTTCAGCACACTTATGACCTTTGGTTTATTTGCTATCACAACTGTAGCAAAGCCCTTTTGCTATTTTTTCTTCCAATTGTTGTGGTGTCAACCTTGTAGGTTGTGGAAATCTAGGCGTAGCAACACTTCCTTCTTTATAGAATTGAGTGGTAGGCTTCCTTGTCACCATAATTTTACATTCAACTTTTCTTGCCAACCTGAATGCCTTCTCTAATGAATCAGGTTCCAACACATGAGCTTCATATTGGATGTTATCCTTTAGAGTACCTATGAAGAGATTAATCATGTGTTCCTCTGGAATATCAGTTACCCTTATATTCAATTTTTGGAAGTCCTCGATGTGTTGCCCCACTAAACCCTTTTGTTTGAGATTTATCAATTGGCTAAAGAAAGTGTTTCTCTTTGTATCATCATAATGTGCTATCATTTCCTCCGTAAAAATTGACCAAGTGACAATTTTTTTACGGGAGCAAAGCCATCGATACCATACAAATGTATTTTGTTCTAAATGTAAAGTTGCAATGCGTACCTTTTGTGTGTGTTGCACGTTATGGAGATCAAAATATTGCTCCATCTGTAGTATCCATGTTACAGGATCCTTTCCATCAAACTTCCTCATATCCATCTTTGGAATATGGTGGTTCTTCCCGCCAACATTAGAGTTTATGAAATCACAATTAAAATTTATTTTGTTGTCATCATGAGGTTCTTCTATTATCTTTTCACCATTAGGAAACCTTTCTTGTATAAACTTTGTCAAACCTTCCATGTCTGCTTTTAGAAAATTCTTCATGTTTTCCATTTTCTCATCGATCTTAGCTTCCATGTCATCCATCTTAGATTCCATGCTAGCCTCCATGCCATCCATCTTAGCTTCCACGCCATCCATCTTAGCTTCCATGCCTTTCTTCAAAACTTCCATTTCATTTTTTGTTGCTCTTTGCGAGAGTGAAATTTTTTGCACTTGCTCTTGTAATTTTGATAGATCATGTTGAAATTCTTCATCTTCATGAGTCATAGTAAAGATTTTCAAAGGCTTAATGGGTGTTGAATTATTTTTTGGGGCCATTTTATAATCCAATACTGATATCTATTCTAAAATATGCCCTTGCAATCAATTCAACTTGATTCTTCAAACAAGACTTATGCAATTCGGAAAAACAATACACACCTTTTACTTGCTTTTGAGGAGCTCGATATTGAAATTGTATTATCTATGTGATTGTAGCTCTTCTATATCTGAAATTCGGCACTGAAGTAGCCCGCTGAATTCTTTTTTGAATGCCACAGGTCTGACCTGATTTGGATTCTCCATGACAAAGTTGTGTCCAATCTCCCACAATGACCTAATTATGGACTGGTTCAGTAGAGCGAACTTGTACGACTTGCCACGTGTCACTTTTTTTTCCTTTGTCTCTGAAATTGATAGCCAAGAAACTAAAGTCTGTGTAATTGTGACCACTTTTTACAGAACTCCAATCTGATGCCCAGAGAGAGAGCTATTGAAATGTTTCCACAATCACCTCTTTCAGATGAAAGTCAGGAGCCTGAAAAAGCACTACCTTCCACAGATCATATCTCAAAAAATATCTCGAACCAAGATCTGAAATTTTTCGAAAACTTTCCTCCAGATTTCAGCTTCGCACCATACAAATTTCAGATTCTGAACCTTCATAGAAAAAAAATTATAGCGAAAATTCCATGATGATCTTTTTAGGAGCCTGAAAAAATACCTAACTTCCACATATCATATCTCTGAAAATATTGCGAACCAAGCTCTGAAATTTTTAGACAATCTTCCTCAGGCTTTCCGATTCGCACCCTACAAATTTCAGCTTCTGAAACTTCGTATAACAAAAGTTATAGCAAGAATACCACGATGACCGGTTTGGAGCAGCGAAACCCTAGAATCCAAAGCTTTGATACCAAATGTTGTGTAACCAGCTTCAAAAATAGAAGAAAAGAGATATAAATGCCTTAGAAATGAGCCACTTCGAGGGGGCAACCTCCAATACATTACATAAATGCACAATTCTTGGATGATACAATTTACAAAACCTCCTTTCTATATATAGGAGTCCATGGGGCCATAATGTAATCCTAGCGGGCCACAATGTAATCCTAGCCGACCTAACAATAATAATTTAAGGGCACAATAGTAACAAAATGGGGGTTACAAGGGTACAATAATAACAATAAGGGGGTTACACTAACAATAATAAGGGACTATACTAGTGATATAGGGACCTAACAGGAAGTACCTAATATCCTGCACTGCATGTGCTATTAATAGACTGACCATCAAGAATCAAGGCTTATATACTCCTCTTCCTACTCCTATCTGACCTTTGGAATCCATTTCCATGGATTACATGTTGATCCATCCTTCTACTAAGCATGGAAACAAATGTGTTTTCACGGTCATTGATATATTCTCTAAGATGTCCATTCTCGCGGCCTGCGAGAAGAGTATCACATCAGAAGCCATTAATAAGCTCTTGCTTGAACGAGTGCGGGTACACTTTCGGATCTCAATGTCCATTATCTCAGATCGAGACAATAGCTTCCTAAGTACATTTTCATTCAGTCTCTGGTCGATGTTGGATACCAATCTCAGGAAGTCCACGAATTTCCACCTGCAAAATAATGGCCAAAGAGAGGTCGTCAACAAGATCATCATACACATTATGTCCATGAAAAACTTGAAGAATCCACACATATGGGTTGAAATAATCTCCTATGTACAACACAACTACAATAAATCTTCTATACCTCAATTGGCCACAACCCATTTCAGGTGGGGTTGGGATTCAAGCCACCATGTCCCATTGATGTCACCATACCAATTGTATCCAGTGAGGCAGATTTGACTCATGTCTAGTCTGAATTTGATAGAGATAACAACTTCAATGAGCCCATTCAAAACATTCTCTAGCAGATCCATGACATATTGGATAGATTCAATGCTAATTACAAGCGACAACATGATCAACAAGGGTGCCACACAAGTTCCAGGTGGGTGATAAAGTTTGGTTACATTTACAGAAGGAGCGCCTCGCAGAGCCCCACTACAAGTTTCATATGCTCCAAAATGGGCCTTTCACCATCACTAAGGTTATAGGGGACAATTATTTCAAGCTCATAATTCCACCATTGCTTGTCCTCCACCCAATGTTCGAGGTTGACCTCATTCGACCATACATTCGACCATTACTGGACACATCAAGCATTGCAGAACAACTCACACAAACATAGCTAAAACTAGAATACATGGAGTAGGCCACAACTAATCGGATAATGGAAATGAATATCATTAACACTTGCTAGTATAATATCCAACTATATCGATTTATCAAAGATGACCAACTCTTGCACCAAGGCAAGTGGCTCACCAGGGAAAAAGTTCAACGAATGTTTCCCTATCTCATGGAGGCACTCAACACAACGGGGACAATTTCTTCCTAAGGGAGGAGGATTAATCCAAGCGGATATTGGTTTCCATCATCCTATTCCACTAGAACCCCCAAAAAAATTTCTTTCATCTTTTCAGTTTCCTTAATTGTGGCACAAATTACTATTCTTGGTATTTTTTCGGGTCCTCAACTTTTGGAGCCATTTTCAGGTCCTAAACAACATTTTTTTGGAAAAAGAGTAAAATAGGTATATGATGGTCATTTTTAGTCAGATATATATTTATAACAAGGTGTTTTTCACGTCAAAAAAAGATCTTATGCCAAAGTTACGACCACCACAAAGTTGGTGTACCAATTTACCCCAACAGGGCCCATAGTATTGGCAATTCATCTCCCAAGGTTAGGTTTTCAGATGTATAAGGTTTTCCATTATTTATAAATAATAAATAGGACTTTGAGCCTCATTATAGCATATTTTGAAGGCATGTAGCTGCTACATTTCTTCTAAGAAATAAGCTACCATCGCTCGAGCTAGTTTATTTCCATTCTACATGTGGGCATGTTTCAATTCTTTTACATTAATGAAATGAAGTGTTGTTTCTGTTGCATCTTTTTATTTATGTTTATATGTATCCTTTTGAATAAATTTTTAATTTTGGATCAATATACCCTTAGGTACATAGTATAATTTATGAATTTAAATAAAGAATATGTTGTTGAAGACTTGTTGAATCAATTAAGTGGATGTTATTGTTGTAAACCAATTAAACATTTCGAGGAATATTTGCACTAATGGGCCGATGTACGAAGGTAATATATAATTTCTAGGACCTCGTCATGGATAATTACATAGTCTAGATAAGAATAAATCCATTGAAATGAGAGACTTAATGTATCATATATCATCAATCAACACAAAATCATATTTGAGAGGTTTTATGAAGAAGTGAATCACCATGTACAAATTGACAGATGGATACTTAAATTTAAATGTCAATAATTTTTTAGAATTATCAACTTGGTATTAACTTCCCTCAAAAATATAGCATGAAAAGGTAATTACTTAGTAATCCTTGACTCCAAAGGACCAATATCATAATGCACCAATGTAGTTGGAAATGAAGAACTCTCCATAGTGACTAGAATAATAACTAGTTATAGGAGTAAATACCTCATAATTATTGTACAATTCTTAAGGAAATATAAACATTGAGCAAATTTTAAATTCTAATACGGGCATCTGAAGGAAATTAGTAAACATATTAGGTAAAATAATAAAATAAGAGTTATGAGTTTTTAAAGAAAAAAAGGAAACTACTATTTTTTTCAATTGTATTTTCAGCTTATCTCCTTTTAGCCTTATTCAAATGTCAATTGTAGACACTTGTTCGACGTAAAATTTAATTTCACATCTAATGAGTACCCACTCTGCATTCTTGTGACTAGAACCATATAAAAAAATGAAAATATTTAAAAAAAAACATGTTCAAGATATTTTTTTATGTATTTTCAATTTTTTTTAATGTGCCTCTACTCAAAAGTATGCATAGTGGGTACTCATTCGGTGTGAAATTTAATTATGAATCTAATGGTTGTTTACACTTGACATTTTAGTAAATGTCACACCTCTCTATTCCATACCAAAAGAAGATAAATTTTTTTTTTTTCTCATTTACTTATTCTTTCATTGGTCAAAACCCCATGCACTTTAAACAAAACTAACACTATATATGTTAAAACATTAAAGAGAGGCCTTTATACTCTCTCAATTTCCCTATGGCTAAACCTTTGGGTAAACCCACCATTCTATGGTTCCCTTTATATTACTCATTTCCAATATATATATAACATTATATCACCTTATATATATATATGTAACATAGCATATAGCCTTTATGTAACCCCATATATATATATTCTCACACTCTCCGTAACACCATCTTGATAGCTTTTATGTTCTCTCACCATATATATATATATAACCTTGTATACACCTTAACGCTTACGCTAGGGATGAAAATTTTGAAATGTTAATACTTCCTATTACATGGGTATAACAAATTAAATCTATTGTCAATATTAACGCAACTAATACTCACACGACACTTCATGTTTGAATTTATGTGTCGTATGCCTCGATCACTGGTTAATTCACACGGAGATACACCATCTATCATTAAGGACGGAGGCCTTTCTCATTAAATAGATGGGAGACCTGGTTTCAATTTTTGTTACAACTACCATGGTACTCAACGCCATTTGCCTGAGCATCTGGCTTACACATAACCTATACAATTTATTTCCATATACGTTGTTTTATTCTTATGTTGTGGTCACCTATGATTATATAATTCTTTGGGTCCGCGAGGTTTTACCTACTCGCTTGGCGTTTGACTCTGGTTTACCAGTCTAGCCACGCAAGCAGGTACTATATTTCTTATCTGCCATTACTATACGATCCCTCTCGGGATTCGTCATGTCCTTGTTGCTGATTGAGGGTTCCCGCGTCTCCATGACTTGGTTTCACCCATAATCCACCTTAGATGTGGACGGTCCTCAAGGTCTGACTCTAGGGTTTATTGTTAGTTTATTATCTCCGATTATTCATGTTCCTGTTTCATTTTACCATGTCGCTCCGCGTTTGACTTTCGTTATCCGACCTTGGAGCATGCCGAGAATGTTACAGCCGAGGGTGTATGTTTATTCCTGCAGTCATACGGTAAGTGTTTTATTTTTGAATCCATTGTCGGCGTGCGTTAACACATGAATCGTTTTCCATCTTGCGGAGAAATCCCAGTAAGGTTACTTCCTATATATGTTATTTCGTTTCTTATGGATTTGCTAATGGCAGCCTTGCAGAAGGCCACGCTTGTGCAAGATACATTGAGTTACATCCTGATTGCACAGCGCATCCAATGGTGGAGACAGGTAGTGAAATGATCGTTCTTATTTTCCCTCCAACGTCAATATTTCCAAGTCGGCATTTTTCTAACGGACAATAGATCTAGTTAAAGAGCTCCTCTAATTTTCTTATCAGTTCATCGTTGCTTTCCTTTAGGGAATCTGGTTAACACAGTTGAGTTAGTTTCATTCTTATGTTTAACTATTGATGTGTAGGCATCCAGAATCGTTATGCGTGCACGGTTCGCATTCTGGCAAGAAGACAATCCAGAATCGTTGTCCAGGTTTGATTCGTTACCCTAACCCTGGTAAACTTGAATGGTATTCTCTTTACAGGTGAATTGATTTATCATTCTACCACGTTTTGGTTTAGGAATTTATCCCATTTTATTTCTCAGGTATACGATTCTCACCTTCGTGGAACTTCGTTTACTCGTTCTGTGTAAGAGAGTTGTTACTACCCTATACCATTCCCCTAATGTGCATCGTTATGTTTGTTACAGGTATTATGGCCTTCATTCGAACGCCCATTTGTCCTTAGCTAATCTCCTGTGTTTTCGGCAAGTTCGGTCAACTTAAATTTATGTTCCTTGTCTCTTTGTACAGGTTCTACTCAGTTCCCCAAATCACTTACTCGGGGTTTCTTGCTACGTGTTCCAGTTTCACCTCCGTTGTGATCTGCGTAATCATAGAATTTATTATTTTTCATTTTGTTCTCTATTATGGCTACGGCCCTCAAACTGGTATAAGGACAGTGTTAAAACATTGAGTTATTTCCGAACTAATATATCGGAACAAAATCGATGCTTATAATTAGTAAATTTCCTAATATGTCGTATGGAATGGCAGAGTAAATATCTATGAATCCTCCCTGAAAATGTCTTTTGTATTTGAGACGCCTTGTTTGTCATGATTTTGCGGGGTTTTATTTTTATATAGTGTGTTGATATGAATGGGAACCATGAATAATCGCAAGTGAACTCATATACTCTGACTATTACTCAGTTACGCTTTGCGCCCTACCATGATGGTTATTTTCTATTCAGATTGGGATGGTATTTAACATTGAAATATAACTATTCGTTTTTTGATAGAGGATAGTTTTAATGGTTTTATATTATATATCTGTCACTTCCTGCCCACTGTATTATATTCAATGATTGTCAGTTCAGCACAGTTCTATTTTCCTGAATGTCGAAGAAATATATATATACTCATTTGTCGGGAGAATATGTTGGTATCGTGTGGGTCATGTAGGAGCTATTTTATGAAATTGTAACATTCTTCAGCAGACTTCTTTTTATTAACAATAGACGGCTTGAAATTGATTTGTTTTTCTAGTGTTGGATATAGAATAGGAATTCTCATTTCAATTTCCCAATCTCAGGTTAACTACTATACAAATACACTATAATACTTTTCAGTTCCTTTCTATAGATTGTATCGGAAAGGGGTTCTGTCAACTGACTGGTCTCTTTTTCCAGAACTGTTAAATGAACTCATGAAATTGATTTAGAGTATAGTTTCTGTCTCACAAATCAATTGCACTCCAGGTAATAGTACATACACTGTTATTTCAAGACACAAGATAGAACATCTTACTCTATTTTCTCCAATGTATGTATACAATAGAATTTATTTTATAAATCAAAAGTAGGTTAACACTAAATTTGATGCCCTTCCTATAATAATTTGCATACTTATAGATCTGCAGATCTAACTTAACAATTATTTGAAAGATATTAGAGGAATTCTTCTTGTAGTACCATTTCATGCTTATGAATGCATACTAATAGATCAGAAGTAGATTATAATTTAACTATCAGTGGAGAACTATGTATTCAAAGATTTAAAACATCCTTTGGTTTAGAATTTCTGTTGAATTCTACTCTACAGATGTTTGTTTTCTACAACCATACAGAGTTAAGAAGGTAAATGCCTTATGATTAACTCTGTTAAATGTAGCATTTCTAATTGTACTATATAGTCAACTTTTATATGTAGCCAATTCATACCATATAACACAAACATAATTAATTTTGGTAAACACATACCATGCACACAGTAGACCAACCTCCCAACCTTAGAGTCCTTTTTGTCTCCCAGAACTCACCCCCTAGCAGAGATCACCTCCTGGAACACATCAACCCCTGATCTGTCTAGGAGCAGCTTATTTAACCTAATGTTTCCCCAAAGCATGTTTCTAATTCTGCGTCCAGAATAGCAGGATGCTTTTCTTCCTGTTTGGCTAGGCTTCCCATTTTTGGGACTCTTTAAAGTTGTTTTATGCTTTTCCTCAGCTTTTCCAGCTTTCTACCTCTTTCCAACTACTTTCCTCATCATTGGGTAAATTTAGATTCTTCCTCAAAAATCTAAATTAGAAATAATTCCTTTCAAGGATTTTTTTGAAAGGTTGTGGGGAATAGTTGCCTTGTCCATCCTCATGGATTTAGCAAGTGATCTCATAATATTATTTTGGTCAATATGCACACCATCATTTTATTCATTTCCTCAACTTAAATATTTAATTACATTCACAATATACTTATCCTTTGGGGTCCACTCCCCTTAGGATTAAAGTTCAAATGTCTAGCTTTGAAATTCAAACACATAAATTGGGGGTGTTACATATTCCCCCTCTGAAAATAAACACCGTCCTCGGCTATGTTATTCAACTACTAGAGTTCATTGTTTTTAAAACAAAAATGGATATCTTTCCATCATTTCAACTTCTCTTTCCCAGGTAGCTTCTTCAGAAGTAAAGTGCTTCCACTGCACTTTTACTCTCGATACTATTCTGTTTCTCAATTCAATTTCTTCCCGCTCCAATATTTGAAGCAGTTCTGGCAGGAACTCCCCTTATGGTTCCACCTGTACAACATTCCAATCAACTATGTGAGAAGCATCATGCACATATATTTTTAATAACGAAACATGAAATACATCATGAACTCTAACATGGGGTGGTAAGGCCAGCTTGTAAGCCACTGGTCCCACCCTTTCTAATACTTCAAAAGGACCACAATATCTAGGAGCCAGTTTTGCACAACTTCCAGCATAAAGTGTGCTCCTTTTGGGTTTAATGCGCAAATACACATGATCCCCCACTTTAAATTCTCGGTGTACTCGTTTCTTATCAGCATAACTTTTCTGGCGATCTTGTGCTGTCTTGATGTTTCTTTGTATTTGTTTAACAATTCTTTCCATTTCTTGTAAAGCATCTGGTCCCAACTGTAGTTTATCTTCTGGCTGGCTCCAGCTCAAAGGAGTCCGACACTTTCTTCCATACAATGCCTCAAACGGACTCATCTTGATAGAGGATTGGTAGCTATTATTATAGGAAAATTCAGCTAAATGAAAATACTCTTCCCACTTTGATGGCCTATCCATCACATACATTCTCAACATATCCTCCAAAATTTGATTAGTCCTCTCTGTTTTCCAGTCGGTCTGAGGGTGATAGGCAGTACTAAAGTTCAACTTAGTACCCATCCCTCCAAACAATCCTTTCCCAAAAGCTGCTGTAAACTTAGCATCTCGGTCTGAAAAAATTATCTTTGGAACCCCATGAAGCCTTACTATCTCCTTCAGGAACACATTTGCTACTTGAGCTGTCCCAAAGGTAGATTTCACTGGTATAAAGTGGGCAGCCTTAGTTAAGGTGTCTACTACCACCATGACTGAATCATGTTGGTATTTGGTTTTGGGTAATCCTGTTATAAAATCCATGGAAACTGTGTCCCATTTCCATTCTGCAATTGGTAAAGGGTTTAAAAGACCAGCAGGATGCTGATGTTCAACTTTGACTAGTTGACATTCCATGCATCTGCTTAAATATTCTGCTACATCTCTTTTCATTCCTGGCCAGAACAACTTCTTTTTCAGGGCTGTTAACATTTTCTGATATCCTGGATGTCCTGCATATGGCTATTTGTGATGTTCATCCAGAGTTTCTCTTTTTAAGGACTCTACATTGGGAATATACAACCTGTTTTTATAACAAATCAGCCTTTTTTTATTTTGAGTGAAATCAATTTTCTCCTTTTTCTGTAGTTTCACCAAGAGTGTTTCATAGTTTGGATCTTGATTTGCTGCTTTTCTCACCAACTCTTCTACTTCGATCTGGGCACTACTTCCAATGCTGTTTATATTCTGACAAGCATTTCTGCTTAATGCATCAACAACTTTATTTTCTTTTCCCTTGATATGTTTTATGTCGATATCAAATTCACTTAAAAAGGACATCCATCTGGCTTGTCTTGCATTCAGATCAGTTTGGGAAAAGAAATATTTGAGACTAATATGATCAGTCATCAATGTAAACTTTTTTCCAAGAAGATAGTGTCCCCACATTTTCAAAGCATGAATAACAACTGCTAATTCTAAATCATAGGCACTATAATTCTGTTCATGTATTTTCAGTTTCCTAGATTCATAGGCAATAACTGAATTTTCCTGCAAAAGGACTCCTCCCAATCCCTCTCGACAAGCATCTATGCATACAACAAATTCTTTATCAGGATCTGCAATCTTGAGGATAGGGGCTGTAGTGAGTTTTAATTTTAATTGGTCAAAATTTTTTTGGCATTTCTTTGTCCATTCAAATTTGACACCCTTTCTTTGTAATGATGTTATGGGATGTGCTATAGCCGAAAATCTCTCCACAAATATGCGATAATAGCCTGCAATCCCCATAAATTACCTTACTGCTGAAACATCAGTTGGGACTGGCCATTCTTTAATGTCTTTTATCTTTTCAGGGTCAATAGCAAGGCCTTTTTCAGAAATAATATGACCCATATATTGAATTTTATCTTTATAAAATTCACATTTGCTGAACTTGGCATATAACTGGTTTTCTTTTAGAGTTTGTAACACTATCCTCAAGTGTTCTTTATGTTCATCCTCATTTTTGGAGTAGACTAAAATATAATCTATGAACACAAGAACAAATTTATCCAAGTACTTATTCAACACACTGTTCATCATGCACATAAATGTGGCAGGGGCATTTGTCAATCCAAAAGGTAGGACTACAAATTCGTAGTGTCCATACCGGGTTCGAAAAGATCTTTTGTTGATGTCTTCTTCCTTGATTCTGAGCTGGTGATACCCAGTTCTTAATTCAATCTTCAAAAAGACTGAAGCCCCTCTCACCTGATCAAAAGATCATCAATTCTAGGTAGAGGATATCTATTCTTAATGGTCAATTTGTTCAGTTGGCGATAATCAATGCACATCCTAAAAGTTCCATCTTTCTTTTTCACAAATAAGACCGGTGCTCCCCAAGGAGACACACTTGGTCTAATATAACCTTTATCTAGCAATTATTGCAATTGCATTTTCAGTTCCATGAGTTCAGGAGGAATCATTCGATAGGGGGCTCGGGAAACAGGTGTTGCTCCCGGCACCAGGTCGATTGAAAAATCAATTTCTCTTTTGGGGGGAAGATGAGGAATCTCATCTGGAAAGACTTCCTTGAATTCCCTTACCACCGGTAAATCATTCAGCAGATTTTCCCCAGTTTTCTGTTCTACTTCCTCCACATGTACTGCATAAACTTGGTATCCTTTCCTAGTTGTTCATTTTAATTGTAGGGCTAATATTTGTCTTACTGAATGGATTTTGGTTTTCCTTTGAGAATAAAAGGTTTCCCTTCTTCATCCACACAATGCAGGGTTTTATCCCAGCAGTTCATCAAGGATTTATTCTTTTCCAGCCAGTCCATTCCTATCAGCAAGTCATAAGAACCTAGAGGCAATATATTCAGGTTTACTTCTATTTGAAAATCATTTAATTTGATTGGTGTTCTGGGTAATTTATGTGTTACCTTTCTCTTAGTTCCAGTGGCCAGCTGTACCAACCATGACTGCTGATATTTTTTAGGTTTAAGATTACATTTTTCTACAATTCCAGGACTAATGTAACTCAAAGAAGCACCCGGATCAATCAAAACAGCAATAGGTAGGTCAGAAATCTTACCCTCCATTTCCACCATGGTTGCTTGATGTTCTGCTTCGCGATTTTCCAAGGCTGCACTGATAGTTGGTATATTTCTGGCTATGTCATTTACTGTTGTAGCTTCTTTCTCTCTCCTGATCATATGAATGTTTCGATGAGGACAGTCCCTCAAAAGATGGGGTTCTCCACAGCCCCAACATTTCAAGGGTTCCTTCATTCTGGTTGTCCCTTCCTTTTTACTGTCTCCATCTACCTGTTTTGAAGCC
This sequence comes from Pinus albicaulis, assembly GCA_034641835.2. NCBI lineage: Eukaryota > Viridiplantae > Streptophyta > Pinopsida > Pinales > Pinaceae > Pinus > Pinus albicaulis. The sequence goes on along the minus strand of CM076584.1, from coordinate 1,345,073,922 downwards.
ACTTGGGATTGAGAAGTTTGGCTTTCCTTGGGTTTATTAAACTTTTTTCGCTGATGATCTCTGCCAAAATTCTTTAAATATGCTGGTTTTTGTCTTTTTCCCTTGAACTCACCCTTGTTTAACTAGATTTTTCCTTGCTCAGCCTTTCCTTTAAACTGATGATAGCATAATCTTGATTTTCTAACAGCTTCGTCCATCGTCTTTGGGTTGTCAAACTCAATTTTCTCTTTGTATACAGTAGGCAAAAAATTTATAAACCTTTGTACTTTTTCCTTTTCTTCCCTAATGTAGGGTACATATCTCAGAAGATTTGTAAACTTAGTAACAAACTCATCAATAGTGAGTTGTACTAGTCTAAGTTCATGGAATTCCTTTGCTTTATCATCATAATAACGCTCATTAAAATAACGATTTTTGAACTTAACGTGGAAATCTTCCCAAGTAACTGTCTTTTCATCAATGGCATGAACCATTTTTGTCTCCTCCCACCACAAGGTAGCTTTACCTTGTAGCTGGTAAACAACTAATCTAGCTTTCAGATTGCTCTCATATTCATAAACTTGGAAATACTTAATCATGTTCAGCAACCAAGCTTCAACATCTTCCTCCTTATCTCCATCATAGGAGGGAGCTTTGATCTTTCGGAATTCTCCCTGTAATTCCTTTTTCTGTTTATACTGATGCCTAGTCACATCATCATCATCAGACTCATCAATCTTCCTCTTTTCGGAACCTTCGCCTTCTTGGCTGTTCCGGGAAGTTAGTTCTCTGATGAGCTTTTCCTGCTCCTTACTGGTTGATGACAACCTATCATTCTGTCTTCTTATTTCAACCAATTCTCGTTGCAACCTGTGCAACATAGCCATCATCAGAACGTTGGGATCTGGTGTACCAAACTCATCCCACAGATCCACATAAATTTCTTCACCTTCAGCCATTTCAGCACCACTGTACACACTCATAACACAGATCAACAAGATTTAAAAAAAAAAATCCACCATACTCATTTATACAAGAAACACTCAGCAACAGTGAGCACAATAACAACAGCCCAGTTATATAACTTGGGCTCTGATACCATTTGTCACACCTCTCTTTTCCATACCAAAAGAAGATAATTTTTTTTTTTTCTCATTTACTTATTCTTTCATTGGTCAAAACCCCATGCACTTTAAACAAAACTAACACTATATATGTTAAAACATTAAAGAGAGGCCTTTATACTCTCTCAATTTCCCTATGGCTAAACCTTTGGGTAAACCCACCATTCTATGGTTCCCTTTATATTACTCATTTCCAATATATATATAACATTATATCACCTTATATATATATATGTAACATAGCATATAGCCTTTATGTAACCCCATATATATATATTCTCACACTCTCCGTAACACCATCTTGATAGCTTTTATGTTCTCTCACCATATATATATATATATATATATATAACCTTGTATACACCTTAACGCTTACGCTAGGGATGAAAATTTTGAAATGTTAATACTTCCTATTACATGGGTATAACAAATTAAATCTATTGTCAATATTAACGCAACTAATACTCACACGACACTTCATGTTTGAATTTATGTGTCGTATGCGTCGATCACTGGTTAATTCACACGGAGATACACCATCTATCATTAAGGACGGAGGCCTTTCTCATTAAATAGATGGGAGACCTGGTTTCAATTTTTGTTACAACTACCATGGTACTCAACGCCATTTCCCTGAGCATCTGGGTTACACATAACCTATACAATTTATTTCCATATACGTTGTTTTATTCTTATGTTGTGGTCACCTATGATTATATAATTCCTTGGGTCCGCGAGGTTTTACCTACTCGCTTGGCGTTTGACTCTGGTTTACCAGTCTAGCCACGCAAGCAGGTACTATATTTCTTATCTGCCATTACTATACGATCCCTCTCGGGATTCGTCATGTCCTTGTTGCTGATTGAGGGTTCCCGCGTCTCCATGACTTGGTTTCACCCATAATCCACCTTAGACGTGGACGGTCCTCAAGGTCTGACTCTAGGGTTTATTGTTAGTTTATTATCTCCGATTATTCATGTTCCTGTTTCATTTTACCATGTCGCTCCGCGTTTGACTTTCGTTATCCGACCTTGGAGCATGCCGAGAATGCTACAGCCGAGGGTGTATGCTTATTCTTACAGTCATACGGTAAGTGTTTTATTTTTGAATCCATTGTCGGCGTGCGTTAACACATGAATCGTTTTCCATCTTGCGGAGAAATCCCAGTAAGGTTACTTCCTATATATGTTATTTCGTTTCTTATGGATTTGCTAATGGCAGCCTTGCAGAAGCCCACGCTTGTGCAAGATACATTGAGTTACATCCTGATTGCACAGCGCATCCAATGGTGGAGACAGGTAGTGAAATGATCGTTCTTATTTTCCCTCCAACGTCAATATTTCCGAGTCAGCATTTTTCTAACGGACAATAGATCTAGTTAAAGAGCTCCTCTAATTTTCTTATCAGTTCATCGTTGCTTTCCTTTAGGGAATCTGGTTAACACAGTTGAGTTAGTTTCATTCTTATGTTTAACTGTTGATGTGTAGGCATCCAGAATCGTTATGCGTGCACGGTTCGCATTCTGGCAAGAAGACAGTCCAGAATCGTTGTCCAGGTTTGATTCGTTACCCTAACCCTGGTAAACTTGAATGGTATTCTCTTTACAGGTGAATTGATTTATCATTCTACCACGTTTTGGTTTAGGAATTTATCCCATTTTATTTCTCAGGTATACGATTCTCACCTTCATGGAACTTCGTTTACTCGTTCTGTGTAAGAGAGTTGTTATTACCCTATACCATTCCCCTAATGTGCATCGTTATGTTTGTTACAGGTATTATGGCCTTCATTCGAACGCCCATTTTTCCTCAGCTAATCTCCTGCGTTTTCGGCAAGTTCGGTCGACTTAAATTTCTGTTCCTCGTCTCTTTGTACAGGTTCTACTCAGTTCCCCAAATCTCTTACTCGGGGTTTCTTGCTACGTGTTCCAGTTTCACCTCTGTTGTGATCTGCGTAATCGTAGAAGTTATTATTTTTCATTCTGTTCTCTATTACGGCTACGGCCCTCAAACTGGTATAAGGACAGTGTTAAAACATTGATTTATTTCCGAACTAATATATCGGAACAAAATCGATGCTTATAATTAGTAAATTTCCTAATATGCCGTATGGAATGGCAGAGTAAATATCTATGAATCATCCCTGAAAACGTCTTTTGTATTTGAGACGCCTTGTCTGTCATGATTTTGCGGGGTTTTATTTTTATATAGTGTGTTGATATGAATGGGAACCATGAATAATCACAAGTGAACTCATGTACTCCGACTATTACTTAGTTACGCTTTGCGCCCTACCATGATGGTTATTTTCTATTCAGATTGGGATGGTATTTAACGTTGAAATATGACTATTCGTTTTTCGATAGAGGATAGTTTTAATGGTTTTATATTATATATCTGTCACTTCCTGCCCACTGTATTATATTCAATGATTTTCAGTTCAGCACAGTTCTATTTTCCTGAATGTCGAAGAAATATATATATATACTCATTTTTTGGTAGAATATGTTGGTATCCTGTGGGTCGTGTAGGAGATAGTTTATGAAATTGTAACATTCTTCAGCAGACTTCTTTTTATTAACAATAGCCGGCTTGAAAGTGATTTGTTTTTCTAGTGTTGGATATAGAATAGGAATTCTCGTTTCAATTTCCCAAATCTCAGGTTAACTACTATAAAAATACACTATAATACTTTTCAATTCCTTTCTATAGATTGTATCGGAAAGGGGTTCTGTCAACTGACTGGTCTCTTTTTCTAGAACTGTAAAATGAACTCATGAAATTGATTTAGAGTATAGTTTCTGTCTCACAAATCAATTGCACTCCATGTAATAGTACATACACTGTTATTTCAAGACACAAGATATAACATCTTACTCTATTTTCTCCAATGTATGTATACAATAGAATTTATTTTATAAATCAAAAGTAGGTTAACACTAAATGTGATGCCCTTCCTATAATAATTTGCATACTTATAGATCTCCAGATCTAACTTAACAATTATTTGAAAGATATTAGAGGAATTCTTCTTGTAGTACCATTTCATGCTTATGAATGCATACTAATAGATCAGAAGTAGATTATAATTTAACTATCAGTGGAGAACTATGTATTCAAAGATTTAAAACATCCTTTGGTTTAGAATTTCTGTTGAATTCTACTCTACAGATGTTTGTTTTCTACAACCATACAGAGTTAAGAAGGTAAATGCCTTATGATTAACTCTGTTAAATGTAGCATTTCTAATTGTACTATATAGTCAACTTTTATATGTAGCCAATTCATACCATATAACACAAACATAATTAATTTTGGTAAACACATACCATGCACACAGTAGACCAACCTCCCAACCTTAGAGTCCTTTTTGTCTCCCAGAACTCACCCCCTAGCAGAGATCACCTCCTGGAACACATCAACCCCTGATCTGTTTAGGAGCAGCTTATTTAACCTAATGTTTCCCCAAAGCATGTTTCTAATTCTGCGTCCAGAATAGCAGGATGCTTTTCTTCCTGTTTGGCTAGGCTTCCCATTTTTGGGACTCTTTAAAGTTGTTTTATGCTTTTCCTCAGCTTTTCCAGCTTTCTACCTCTTCCCAACTACTTTCCTCATCATTGGGTAAATTTAGATTCTTCCTCAAAAATCTAAATTAGAAATAATTCCTTTCAAGGATTTTTTTGAAAGGTTGTGGGGAATAGTTGCCTTGTCCATCCTCATGGATTTAGCAAGTGATCTCATAATATTATTTTGGTCAATATGCACACCATCATTTTATTCATTTCCTCAACTTAAATATTTAATTACATTCACAATATACTTATCCTTTGGGGTCCACTCCCCTTAGGATTAAAGTTCAAATGTCTAGCTTTGAAATTCAAACACATAAATTGGGGGTGTTACATATTCCCCCTCTGAAAATAAACACCGTCCTCGGCTATGTTATTCAACTACTAGAGTTCATTGTTTTTCAAACAAAAATGGATATCTTTCCATCATTTCAACTTCTCTTTCCCAGGTAGCTTCTTCAGAAGTAAAGTGCTTCCACTGCACCTTTACTCTTGCTACCGTTCGGTTCCTCAATTCAATTTCTTCCCGCTCCAATATTTGAAGCGGTTCTGGTAAAAACTCTCCTTCTGGTTCCACCTGTACAACATTCCAATCAACTATGTGAGAAGCATCATGCACATATATTTTTAATAACGAAACATGAAATACATCATGAACTCTAACATGGGGTGGTAAGGCCAGCTTGTAAGCCACTGGTCCCACCCTTTCTAATACTTCAAAAGGACCACAATATCTAGGAGCCAGTTTTGCACAACTTCCAGCATAAAGTGTGCTCCTTTTGGGTTTAATGCGCAAATACACATGATCCCCCACTTTAAATTCTCGGTGTACTCGTTTCTTATCAGCATAACTTTTCTGGCGATCTTGTGCTGTCTTGATGTTTCTTTGTATTTGTTTAACAATTCTTTCCATTTCTTGTAAAGCATCTGGTCCCAACTGTAGTTTATCTTCTGGCTGGCTCCAGCTCAAAGGAGTCCGACACTTTCTTCCATACAATGCCTCAAACGGACTCATCTTGATAGAGGATTGGTAGCTATTATTATAGGAAAATTCAGCTAAATGAAAATACTCTTCCCACTTTGATGGCCTATCCATCACATACATTCTCAACATATCCTCCAAAATTTGATTAGTCCTCTCTGTTTTCCAGTCGGTCTGAGGGTGATAGGCAGTACTAAAGTTCAACTTAGTACCCATCCCTCCAAACAATCCTTTCCCAAAAAAAAATGTATCAAATTTAGCATGGTCTGAAAAAATTATCTTTGCTGAACCCCATGAAGCCTTACTATCTCCTTAGAACACATTTGCTACTTGTTGTCCCCGAAGGTAGATTTTGGTATGAAGTGGGCAGCTTTTGTTAGAGTGTCTACAACTACCATTACAGAATCATGCTGGTATTTAGTTTTTGGTAATCCTATTATAAAGTCCATGGAAACTGTGTCCCATTTCCATTCACGGGTATTGAGAGTTTAAAAGACCCGGCGAGGATGCTGATGTTCAACATTAGTTGACATTCAGCACATGCAGCAAATATTCTGCCACATCTCTCTTCATTCCTGGCCAGAAAAACTTCTTTTTCAGGGCTGTTAACATTTTCTGATATCCTGGATGTCCTGCATATGGATGTTTGTGATATTCATCCAAAATTTCTCTTTTTAAGGACTCTACATTTGGAATATACAACCTGTTTTTATAATAGAGCAGCCCCTTTTGGTTTTGAGTGAAATCAATTTTCTCCCTTTTCTGTAGTTTCACCAAGAGTGTTTCATAGTTTGAATCTTGATTTGCTGCTTTTCTCACCCACTCTTCTACTTCGATCTGGGCACTACTTCCAATGCTGTTTATATTCTGACAAGCATTCCTGCTTAATGCATCAACAACTTTATTTTCTTTTCCCTTGATATGTTTTATGTCCATATCAAATTCACTTAAAAAGGACAGCCATCTGGCTTGTCTTGCATTCAGATCAGTTTGGGAAAAGAAATATTTGAGACTAATATGATCAGTCATCAATGTAAACTTTTTCCCAAGAAGATAGTGCCGCCACATTTTCAAAGCATGAATAACAACTGCTAATTCTAAATCATAGGCACTATAATTCTGTTCATGTATTTTCAGTTTCCTAGATTCATAGGCAATAACTGAATTTTCCTGCAAAAGGACTCCTCCCAAACCCTCTCGACAAGCATCTATGCATACAAAAAATTCTTTATCAGGATCTGCAATCTTGAGGATAGGGGCTGTAGTGAGTTTTAATTTTAATTGGTCAAAAATTTGTTGGCATTTCTTTGTCCATTCAAATTTGACACCCTTTCTTTGTAATGATGTTATGGGATGTGCTATAGCCGAAAATCTCTCCACAAATATGCGATAATAGCCTGCAATCCCCATAAATTACCTTACTGCTGAAACATCAGTTGGGACTGGCCATTCTTTAATGTCTTTTATCTTTTCAGGGTCAATAGCAAGGCCTTTTTCAGAAATAATATGACCCAGATATTGAATTTTATCTTTATAAAATTCACATTTGCTGAACTTGGCATATAACTGGTTTTCTTTTAGAGTTTGTAACACTATCCTCAAGTGTTCTTTATGTTCATCCTCATTTTTGGAGTAGACTAAAATATAATCTATGAACACAAGAAAAAATTTATCCAAGTACTTATTCAACACACTGTTCATCATGCACATAAATGTGGCAGGGGCATTTTTCAATCCAAAAGGTAGGACTACAAATTCGTAGTGTCCATACCGGGTTCGAAAAGATCTTTTGCTGATGTCTTCTTCCTTGATTCTGAGCTGGTGATACCGAGTTCTTAATTCAATCTTCGAAAATACTGAAGCCCCTCTCACCTGATCAAAAGATCATCAATTCTAGGTAGAGGATATCTATTCTTAATGGTCAATTTGTTCAGTTGGCGATAATCAATGCACATCCTAAAAGTTCCATCTTTATTTTTCACAAATAAGACCGGTGCTCCCCAAGGAGACACACTTGGTCTAATATAACCTTTATCTAGCAATTATTGCAATTTCATTTTCAGTTCCATGAGTTCAGGAGGAATCATTCGATAGGGGGCTCGGGAAACAGGTGTTGCTCCCGGCACCAGGTCGATCGAAAAATCAATTTCTCTTTTGGGGGGAAGATGAGGAATCTCATCTGGAAAGACTTCCTTGAATTCCCTTACCACCGGTAAATCATTCAGCAGATTTTCCCCAGTTTTCTGTTCTACTTCCTCCACATGTACTGCATAAACTTGGTATCCTTTCCTAGCTGTTCATTTTAATTGTAGGGCTAATATTTGTCTTACTGAATGGATTTTGGTTTTCCTTTGAGAATAAAAGGTTTCCCTTCTTCATCCACACAATGCAGGGTTTTATCTTAGCAATTCATCAAGGATTTATTCTTTTCCAGCCAGTCCATTCCTATCAGCAAGTCATAAGAACCTAGAGGCAATATATTCAGGTTTACTTCTATTTGAAAATCATTTAATTTGATTGGTGTTCTGGGTAATTTATGTGTTACCTTTCTCTTAGTTCCAGTGGCCAGCTGTACCAACCATGACTGCTGATATTTCTTAGGTTTAAGATTACATTTTTCTACAATTCCAGGACTAATGTAACTCAAAGAAGCACCCGGATCAATCAAAACAGCAATAGGTAGGTCAGAAATCTTACCCTCCATTTCCACCATGGTTGCTTGATGTTCTGCTTGGCGATTTTCCAAGGCTGCACTGATAGTTGGTATATTTATGGCTATGTCATTTACTGTTGTAGCTTCTTTCTCTCTCCTGATCATATGAATGTTTCGATGAGGACAGTCCCTCAAAAGATGGGGTTCTCCACAGCCCCAACATTTCAAGGGTTCCTTCATTCTGGTTGTCCCTTCCTTTTTACTGTCTCCATCTACCTGTTTTGAAGCCACTTGGGATTAAGAAGTTTGGCTTTCCTTGGGTTTATTAAACTTTTTTCGCTGATGATCTCTGCCAAAATTCTTTAAATATGCTGGTTTTTGTCTTTTTCCCTTGAACTCACCCTTGTTTAACTAGATTTTTCCTTGCTCAGCCTTTCCTTTAAACTGATGATAGCATAATCTTGCTTTTCTAACATCTTCGTCCATCGTCTTTGGGTTGTCAAACTCAATTTTATCTTTGTATACAGTAGGCAAAAAATTTATAAACCTTTGTACTTTTTCCTTTTCTTCCCTAATGTAGGGTACATATCTCAGAAGATTTGTAAACTTAGTAACAAACTCATCAATAGTGAGTTGTACTAGTCTAAGTTCATGGAATTCCTTTGCTTTATCATCATAATAACGCTCATTAAAATAACTATTTTTGAACTTAACGTGGAAATCTTCCCAAGTAACTGTCTTTTCATCAATGGCATGAACCATTTTTGTCTCCTCCCACCACAAGGTAGCTTTACCTTGTAGCTGGTAAACAACTAATCTAGCTTTCAGATTGCTCTCATATTCATAAACTTGGAAATACTTAATCATGTTCAGCAACAAAGCTTCAGCATCTTCCTCCTTATCTCCATCATAGGAGGGAGCTTTGATCTTTCGGAATTCTCCCTGTAATTCCTTTTTCTGTTTATACTGATGCCTAGTCACATCATCATCATCAGACTCATCAATCTTCCTCTTTTCGGAACCTTCGCCTTCTTGGCTGTTCCGGGAAGTTAGTTCTCTGATGATCTTTTCCTGCTCCTTACTGGCTGATGACAACCTATCATTTTGTCTTCTTATTTCAACCAATTCTCGTTGCAACCTGTGCAACATAGCCATCATCAGAACGTTGGGATCTGGTGTACCAAACTCATCCCACAGATCAACAAGATTTAAAAAAAAAAATCCACCATACTCATTTATACAAGAAACACTCAGCAACAGTGAGCACAATAACAACAGCCCAGTTATATAACTTGGGCTCTGATACCATTTGTCACACCTCTCTTTTCCATACCAAAAGAAGATAATTTTTTTTTTTTCTCATTTACTTATTCTTTCATTGGTCAAAACCCCATGCACTTTAAACAAAACTAACACTATATATGTTAAAACATTAAAAGAGAGCCTTTATACTCTCTCAATTTCCCTATAGCTAAACCTTTGGGTAAACCCACCATTATATGGTTCTCTTTTATATTACTCATTCACCATATATATATAACATTATATCACCTTATATATATATAACATAGCATATAGCATTTATGAAACCCCATATATAGGTTCTCACACCCTACGTAACACCATCTTGATAGCTTTTATGTTCTCACACCATATATATGTATATATATATATATAACCTTGTATACACCTTAACGCTTACGCTAGGGATGAAAATTTTGAAATGTTAATACTTCCTATTACATGGGTATAACAAATTAAATCTATTGTCAATATTAACGCAACTAATACTCACACGACACTTCATGTTTGAATTTATGTGTCGTATGCCTCGATCACTGGTTAATTCACACGGAGATACACCATCTATCATTAAGGACAGAGGCCTTTCTCATTAAATAGATGGGAGACCTGGTTTCAATTTTTGTTACAACTACCATGGTACTCAACGCCATTTCCCTGAGCATCTGGCTTACACATAACCTATACAATTTATTTCCATATACGTTGTTTTATTCTTATGTTGTGGTCACCTATGATTATATAATTCCTTGGGTCCGCGAGGTTTTACCTACTCGCTTGGCGTTTGACTCTGGTTTACCAGTCTAGCCACGCAAGCAGGTACTATATTTCTTATCTGCCATTACTATACGATCCCTCTCGGGATTCGTCATGTCCTTGTTGCTGATTGAGGGTTCCCGCGTCTCCATGACTTGGTTTCACCCATAATCCACCTTAGACGTGGACGGTCCTCAAGGTCTGACTCTAGGGTTTATTGTTAGTTTATTATCTCCGATTATTCATGTTCCTGTTTCATTTTACCATGTCGCTCCGCGTTTGACTTTCGTTATCCGACCTTGGAGCATGCCGAGAATGTTACAGACGAGGGAGTATGTTTATTCCTGCAGTCATACGGTAAGTGTTTTATTTTTGAATCCATTGTCGGCGTGCGTTAACACATGAATCGTTTTCCATCTTGCGGAGAAATCCCAGTAAGGTTACTTCCTATATATGTTATTTCGTTTCTTATGGATTTGCTAATGGCAGCCTTGCAGAAGCCCACGCTTGTGCAAGATACATTGAGTTACATCCTGATTGCACAGCGCATCCAATGGTGGAGACAGGTAGTGAAATGATCGTTCTTATTTTCCCTCCAACGTCAATATTTCCGAGTCGGCATTTTTCTAACGGACAATAGATCTAGTTAAAGAGCTCCTCTAATTTTCTTATCAGTTCATCGTTGCTTTCCTTTAGGGAATCTGGTTAACACAGTTGAGTTAGTTTCATTCTTATGTTTAACTGTTGATGTGTAGGCATCCAGAATCGTTATGCGTGCACGGTTCGCATTCTGGCAAGAAGACAGTCCAGAATCGTTGTCCAGGTTTGATTCGTTACCCTAACCCTGGTAAACTTGAATGGTATTCTCTTTACAGGTGAATTGATTTATCATTCTACCACGTTTTGGTTTAGGAATTTATCCCATTTTATTTCTCAGGTATACGATTCTCACCTTCGTGGAACTTCGTTTACTCGTTCTGTGTAAGAGAGTTGTTATTACCCTATACCATTCCCCTAATGTGCATCGTTATGTTTGTTACAGGTATTATGGCCTTCATTCGAACGCCCATTTTTCCTCAGCTAATCTCCTGCGTTTTCGGCAAGTTCGGTCGACTTAAATTTATGTTCCTCGTCTCTTTGTACAGGTTCTACTCAGTTCCCCAAATCTCTTACTCGGGGTTTCTTGCTACGTGTTCCAGTTTCACCTCTGTTGTGATCTGCGTAATCATAGAAGTTATTATTTTTCATTCTGTTCTCTATTACGGCTACGGCCCTCAAACTGTTATAAGGACAGTGTTAAAACATTGATTTATTTCCGAACTAATATATCGGAACAAAATCGATGCTTATAATTAGTAAATTTCCTAATATGCCGTATGGAATGGCAGAGTAAATATCTATGAATCATCCCTGAAAACGTCTTTTGTATTTGAGACGCCTTGTCTGTCATGATTTTGCGGGGTTTTATTTTTATATAGTGTGTTGATATGAATGGGAACCATGAATAATCACAAGTGAACTCATATACTCCGACTATTACTTAGTTACGCTTTGCGCCCTACCATGATGGTTATTTTCTATTCAGATTGGGATGGTATTTAACGTTGAAATATGACTATTCGTTTTTCGATAGAGGATAGTTTTAATGGTTTTATATTATATATCTGTCACTTCCTGCCCACTGTATTATATTCAATGATTTTCAGTTCAGCACAGTTCTATTTTCCTGAATGTCGAAGAAATATATATATATACTCATTTTTTGGTAGAATATGTTGGTATCCTGTGGGTCGTGTAGGAGATAGTTTATGAAATTGTAACATTCTTCAGCAGACTTCTTTTTATTAACAATATCCGGCTTGAAAGTGATTTGTTTTTCTAGTGTTGGATATAGAATAGGAATTCTCGTTTCAATTTCCCAAATCTCAGGTTAACTACTATAAAAATACACTATAATACTTTTCAATTCCTTTCTATAGATTGTATCGGAAAGGGGTTCTGTCAACTGACTGGTCTCTTTTTCTAGAACTGTTAAATGAACTCATGAAATTGATTTAGAGTATAGTTTCTGTCTCACAAATCAATTGCACTCCATGTAATAGTACATACACTATTATTTCAAGACACAAGATATAACATCTTACTCTATTTTCTCCAATGTATGTATACAATAGAATTTATTTTATAAATCAAAAGTAGGTTAACACTAAATGTGATGCCCTTCCTATAATAATTTGCATACTTATAGATCTCCAGATCTAACTTAACAATTATTTGAAAGATATTAGAGGAATTCTTCTTGTAGTACCATTTCATGCTTATGAATGCAAACTAATAGATTAGAAGTAGATTATAATTTAACTATTAGTGGAGAACTATGTATTCACAGATTTAAACCATCCTTTGGTTTAGAATTTCTGTTGAATTCTACTCTACAAATTTTTATTTTCTACAACCATACAGAGTTAAGAAGGTAAATTCCTTATGATTAACTCTGTTAAATGTAGCATTTCTAATTGTACTATATAGTCAAATTTTATATGTAGCCAATTCATACCATATAACACAAACATAATTAATTTTGGTAAACACATACCATGCACACAGTAGACCAACCTCCCAACCTTAGAGTCCTTTTTGTCTCCCAGAACTCACCCCCTAGCAGAGATCACCTCCTGGAACAGATCAACCCCTGATCTGTTTAGGAGTAGCTTATTTAAGCTAATGTTTCCCCAAAGCATGTTTCTAATTCTGCGTCCAGAACAGCAGGATGCCTTTCTTCCTGTTTTCCTAGGCTTCCCATTTTTGGGACTCTTTAAAGCTGTTTTATGCTTTTCCTCAGCTTTTCTAGCTTTCTACCTCTTCCCAACTACTTTCCTCATCATTGGGGAAATTTAGATTCTTTCTCAAAAACCTAAATTAGAAATAATTCCTTTCAAGGATTTTTTTGAAAGGTTGTGGGGAATAGTTCCCTTGTCCATCCTCATGGATTTAGCAAGTGATCTCATAATCTTATTTTGGTCAATATGCACACCATCATTTTATTCATTTCCTCAACTTAAATATTTAATTACATTCACAAGATACTTATCCTTTGGGGTCCACTCCCCTTAGGATTAAAGTTCAAATGTCTAGCTTTGAAATTCAAACACATAAATTGGGGGTGTTACAGTAAACCTACAAGGAGATGAGCCAAAATTGTAAGGAAAAAAAATAATTTTCTTCTTTTCCCTCCAAAATATTCTCCCCTACGGAAGAAATCATTATCCTGAATCATATTAGTTATTTTAGAGTGTATTTTCATATTACAATTTTTTCTTTCATGCCTATTTTGACCTCAAAATTCCCCTAATGTCCTGAGTTTAAGAATAGGCACTAAAGCACTCTCCATAGTGGATAGATGAATAACTAGCTAGAGAAACAAATAACTCATAATTATGGTAGAACTATTAACAAACCTAAATATCACTTGTAATAAAATGAATAAAACATGTTCCAGGTTTGAGAGATAAAATAATTGAGGGGTATCAGTGAAACTAAATCAAATAACTATTGAAATGATTTCTTCTTTAATCTTATGTTTATGTTTTTTTAATTTTTTTACATTTCCATGTTTTTATGAGAGAAAGAAAGAGATAAAAGTATGTTATAATAGAGAAAAAAAGTTTCTCAATGGAATGAAAATACATTCCAATTACATGGAACAAATACATGCAAAAACTATTCCTCGAAAGTGATTCTCATTCATAGTTTTTTTTTCCAAGGATAAATGGATAGAAAACAAAGGAAAATCGATGCAGATGGAAAAGGGTTAATAGTGACTATAATGGAAACAAGCAATACCAAAGAAATTATGGTTTAATCATATGCACTACGGTGTAAGTCAAAGTAAAAGAAAAAAAACCATAAAGCAACAAAAATAATGAAGACACATTTAGGCTATGGCTATAAAAAGAGAAGACACATATTACATCTCAAATTTTAAGTCACACTAGGGGAAAATAAGATCTCCTAGTCCCATGAATAAGTGTAGTTGGGTGCCAAATGGAAAGGTATGGATTCTAACTAAGGTGGACCATGAAGGGTAGGATTTACAATACATGTTATGATATGTAACAATCACAAGGACAAGTTGATAGGTAGGGATGCTAAGTAAGGTGGCCCATGAAATGTAGGCTTTGCAATACATGTTATGATATGCAACATGGAATAGGAATAATTTCAAAATATGGTGAGTTGAAACATAAGGCATAAGTTTTAATAAGAAATATCAAAATATAAGGAAATATGTATTACCATAGGTGAGATCAGAACACATAAATCATGGCTCGATGAAGATCATATTAGAAACTACTGAAGAAAATATATCCAAACTCATATATACATGATCAACAACACTAGTATAGAAGTTAGGAAATCTAAGACAAACATTAAATAAAAAATTATTCTCTCCATCACAAAATATTAAAAATAAAAACCTTAAAAATGGACAATGATGCAAAGAAGTAATCAATATTACTACTTATATATAGTACTTATTTAGTAGTTCCCCTAGTGAGGCTCAAATCAAGGATTCTTATAATACTCAATAATCTCATGGGATATTTTTGAAAACATGCAAAATACCATGTTTTATCGGTAAATTTTCATGGATATTCCACTCAAGAATTAATCACAATAGATCTAATAAATTTATATTTAAAAATCTAAAACCTACACTATTAAGGTTATATTTTTTTTAGAGTACTGGATATGTAGGTTACATGTAATCTCATATGCATGCAATTTAAAATTATGAATAAAAAAGAAAAAAAGAAAAAAAAACTCACAAATCATGACTAACATAATATATGACCTGGAAAACCATTTTAGGAACCTAATTGGAAGTTCATGCCGCTCTACTACCTTTATATGAATATAAAATCATTGAAACGACAAAGAAGTATGGAATGCATCCTATGGGTTACTAAAGTGCACAAATCCTCTTTGTGTGCTCTAACTCTTAACCCTCTTATCTATTTTCTGCCTTCTATGGAACAAATGCACTGTAAAAGAGTGGAACCCCTTTTCCTCCTAGTGGTCTGGGTATGACACAACCTGATAACCTTTTAGTGATTAGGTTTAACTACCTCTATTGTTAACTAGAGCTATAATATGGACTCTTATAGATTATTTTTCATCATAATCATGTGGCTAGCCCATTTTCAAAGAATAATGTTGGATGACCTGACATCCTCTTGAATTATGGTAGTGAAAATAGGAAGGTGAATTTTTGAGTGACAAAACTTTTTCTTCAAGCTCTAATTGAGGAAATTCTTACATTATTAGAAAGGCATGTGTGTGGAACATGAAAAAGATGTTGTATGCTTAAAAAACATATTTTTACTCCTAAAATACATCGTTTAATGCCTCAAAATGCTTCTAAAAGGTTTAAATCTAAATTTTCGAAACTGCGTCTCATCGGGAAAAATATGTTGGTCAACAAATTCCTCAACTTTTTCCACTATAAAAACATCGACATTGATGAAAAGTAGTATAATGATCAAATAAAATTAATTTATAAGGATGTTTCGCAAAAGTTTCAATTTCCATGTTCCTAACATATCATAATTCTAGTCGTGAAATAAGATTAAGTTATTTTTAGAAGTAATTCAACAATAAAAATAGGCCTAGAAATTTCAGAAGATAATGGAACTCCCTAATTATTATCATAAAAACATGGTAAACATATGATAAATTCATAATTAGCTTGGATTGGAGAGGAAAATTTTGTGGTAATTTCTAAAAAGGAATCCTAAACATAGTTAAATCAAGACTTAACATTTCACTAAATGGCTTAAAAATAGTTCCAAAATTGTTTAAAAAGCATATTATAATTATTAAAAATTTTGAGATATAAATCTACTATAATAAATGTATTTTGAAATGGGTTAATTTCTAAAATGAGTTTAAGAGCTAGATTTTTACGTGGACAAATAAAATATCTCTTAGGTGATAAATTTGATATGAATCTAGAAACAAATTTACGCATGATCCAAGCTTGGTTCATTATGGAACTATTTCTTGAAGAGTTTTGTCCAATTTATTCACCCAAAACCTTGGAAAATTTATTATATTTTGAAAGTTAACGGGTATTTGAGTTCTTATGTCATGAAATTTTGACAACCAAAAAAACATTGTTACATGATTAGAGTACTTTTGTTGAAAACCTATGTGAGGGTATTTATTTTTCTACAGATTCACGGTAAGAATCATGAAACCAGAAATAATTGATGGTAAAATATGTAAGCACATATTTAAGAATGCATATATACACATATAATCTTATTAATTATGTTCTAAAAAGAGATTATTTTTTTTTTCCATTTTAAATAAAAGTAAAAACACAACTATTTTTGAGAACCCAAAATATATGATCATGGATAATAAAAATACTCATTTCCTCACCAATGGTTTCTAATTAAATATGAATGTGACTATCAATATATCTCTTGGACCATTTTAATGAGTAAGCCATGGCTATCCATTCATATTTAATTAATTATTCATATATATCCCACATATATAATCCAATTCCTTGGAATTGTATATACAATGTTTTTAACCTTGTCAACTTGATGCCCTAGTGTCCTTCCTTACATGATAAGCATGAATTTTGTTCAATGGTTTGTGGTGACACTTATCATTAGTTTCTTCCTATATGACGTGTTATCATTGGTTGAGTTCTTATACTTAGTTTTATTATCATTTCCTGAACCAATGTTTGTTTACATTTCATTCAAGCGATGTCCTAAGAATCCTACTCATTAATTTTCTTCATTCCATTATGTCAAGTTGAATTCCATTACAATTATCAATACATTCTGTCCTTTTGTTGGTTTAGGGGAACTATCACTATTATTTCTCCGATCAATCTATTCCTACCAATACCAACTCATCAAATCGTGTGACTTGATTTAGAGACCCAATACCTTTATTTTTGTTTCCATTACTAGAAATTTTCATTGCATTTAGCATTGGATTTTCATTATGGAGTTGTAATGCCATGGTGACTGACAATCCTATAAATTCGACACGAATTAGGGAACATATAACATTTGTTAGGAACATAAAGGCTATATTAAATCTATCCTTCTACACTTAATAATTTTTTTTAGATTTAATATTTTCTTAGAAAGGTTTAGATATAATTTCATATTATGTGCCTAATTTTATCTATTATTGTATAATAAGAGAATATTATGTAAATTAAAAATGAGATAATATAAGGAATTACTCCCTACTACAGGATGGAACCAGATTGGATAGTAAATGAACTTGATATCAAGAAATTATTTACATATTCTAGAGCTCTACTGATTGAGAAAATCTAGGAATGTGTTTCTTGACACTAAATGAAGGTTCCTCCTGTTGGGGACCAGATCCACTTTTTGAGGGGTTTTGGAGGGGAAATAAACCTTCTTTTAAGAAGGATTCGAATTTTAATCTAGGGGCATGTAATTGTTATTATTCTTGTATAAATACTTGTTTTTTAGCAACTCTACTTTCATTTCTAGCATAGATGTACTTCGATTGAATCTATAATGAAGTTTGGTGTCAGTTTTTTGCTTCCAAAGGTTGGTTTCCTTCATAGGACTCTGAGTATCCTTGGGCTTGGCCATTCGCGGAGGCTGAAAACCTTATTGTACAATTTCTTTATCTCCTTTGAGTCTCTTCTTCACTTACATCTCTTATTTTTGGATTTAGAGTTCATGCTTCCTTTGTTGACGTTATATTGGTTAAATGATTTAAGTGACATATCTTAAAATTTATTTAAAGGGTAAAAATCATGATGCATTCTATAATAGCTTTTAAAAATTATATTCATCATTAAGCGACCTAGATTGGTTTACTAGTTTAGAAATCTAGAATTCTTGGATGTCCCTTGTAGAAAAATAGTAGTAATTTTCTACTAATTTTTAGAACGTGTTAATGATATTATTTAGATTTCATTCCTCTTGGATTGATTTATAATTTATTTTTATTTAAAAGAAGAATTTACCGCATGGCATTTCTGCTTGATCAGGTTAGCCATTTGGTACGTTAACTAGCTCACTCATTCTTGAATTTCTACTTTTTCGAATAGTAATTTTATGTTATTTTTTAACACGCGTTGAAAAGGGTATTGATTAGTGATTCCACTTATATTTAAGTCTTAGTAAATCCTACATAATAACAAAATTTACCCCATATCATTAGATTCTATTTGTTTGGTCATTCAATGAGATAAATTCGACGACAAACTAGCTGGAAGACTAGGTATTTTAGTCTTTGTAAGTATAAAGATCATAATATTTTATGGTGTTAAGGTACTACTATATATTTTCAAGGTTATCATTTTCATCTTACATTCCACCTACCATCATCAACATCTTTCTCCTCGTTACACAACACCCTCAAAACTCTTTCACCGTAAGTAAATTTCTGGGTCCAATGCTCACGGGTCCAATCTTGTAGCAAAACAAGGCAATCTTGTTGCATCATATAAAAATCCTCTAGCATCATGTAAAATTGGCCAGATTTGTTGCAAAAACTTGATTTTTTCCTTTTAACCTTGAATAATTTCCGTTAGGCTCTAAAACCATGATTGGGGAATACCGAAGGACACTTAGGACTTACATTTTTACCATTGCAACACATTCCAACAATTAAGGATTAGTAGACAACACCATGAATTGAATGACATGGTGATGATTTTCATGATCACTTTATGAGGCACCTAATGAAATCTCCTACTAGGTATAATATATTGTGAATGCAGTGATGTATAGCTGGTTTGTCCTCTTTTATTTATGCAATTAGAATATGTTTGTTTTCCTTGTCTTTTATATGTTATGATTTCCATTTTAAGCATTTCCATTTCTGCAATTAGTTTAGGCTTGATTTAATGATATTTATTTCATTGCATAAGATAAATGAAAGAAGGACACACTATATTTTTCATATATAGTGTTAACACCTCTTAAGTTTGTACGTACTCCAGGTTGATAATTTAAGTTGGTATACTTGGGTGTTGCAACAATCTTGTTGTGATATTGGGGTCCATCACTCAATTCTCTGAGTGTTCAACTTTAATTGATACATTTACATCATGTAAATTATTACTAGCCTCTAGGTATATGTGAACATTATCAATGATATACCTCACAGGTGGAAATGAATTACATCATTCATCACTAACCAAATGTTGTCCCTCATTGTAAACTACAACTCCTTTAATAACATTATGAATATTTGTACTCGATTATAACTATGTTTTTGATGTAGTTCAAACCAAAGACACATACGGATATTATTTAACATTATTTTTAAGCATGTAGTATGTCTTATCTCACTGATGTTTGTATATGTTCTAGTCCCTATTTCAAAGTTCCTGATTTTTTGTAGGTTTATGTTCCTTAGGGTGACATGGCTAGCTATATTTATAAATCCACTATCCCATTTTTACATGAATTGAAAATGACATAAAAATGTCTATGACTACCTCATTGTGAGAGCTAGCATACCTTAGCAGTGCTTCTGTGAATGGTATCTTTTTTTATGTTTTATGGTTTCCATCTAATGCAATCTCACTCCCCTTTTACAAGGTCGGGAAATAAATACATGCTACATTCCTTTTATATGATGTTCCCCTAACATTAGAAAATATAGGGCATATGTTATCGAATCAATTTCATATGCCTATGAGATTGAAGTGGAAATATCCTAACATATCTCATATCATCATTAATTACACTTAATATATATGTAAACACATGGAATTTTAGTCAATTCTGCACCACAACTCAAATTCAAACTTCAAGAATTAACCAACAAAGGCGCCTCTGAACTTTTGTTTTATTATTCACATGGATCATGCATGAATTATATTAAAAATCATGTAATTTTGTTGTAGTGGAATTATTTGAGCAATTTCAAGGCCAATTAATACCAGCGGTAACTAACTTAGAAACCTCGTAGGTAAATGCTTGACAATAGTCATGGAACTCCTTCATTCAATAGGAGTATAAATTACCTCCTCTTGATTGATCCAATAACATGAGTTCACATAATTGAATCTTTTGGATTCACATTTCATTAACTAGAATTCAATCCTATTTTGATCAAAAACCTCTTCGATGCATTCTATAATGCTTTGTTGTGCTAAAGTGACATTACCAAGATTTTTTGAATGGGTTACACGTCACTTGTTTTCATTTATATTACCTATTTTTTCCTTGGCACCATGCAAACCAAACTTCTCTTAAAAGCATTGATTATAAAAGGGAAAGTGTTTCTTGACTATTTCTTCAATAGAGAAATACCATTGGAGGATACAAATGACCCTCTCATGGAGAGGGACTAAATCGCGTATCTATAGGCCACTATGTAGGTGATATTGTTTAGTTTTCTACATTTACAATGGATTAATAAATCATTGATATCTCCCCTTCTCATATGTTGTTTAATTTGTCTAAATCCATATACTAAGTGTTTTACCAATAAGTATGTATATATAAGTGTTTGAATTCATGCATTGGATTGTTTATTAGTTATCTTACATGCATAAAAGGTGAGTATCAATTTATTTTCTTTATTTTTCGATTACATATGTCTGCCTCATATGTTAAAAACCAATTGAGAGTGTATTTTGAGACAATACATACACAAAAAGTAATCCCAACACTTGAAAACTTTAGGAAGGTCACTATCGTTTAAAAGATAAATATGGTAGTCAAATTATATATATATATATATATATATATATATATATATATATATTTTGTAAAGGTGACTATATTTTGGAGAAGGGTGGTAGTGAATCACTATAGTAGTTAACTGCTATAAGTTTGATGAAGCTGGAAGTAGGCACGTATAGTAATTATTTTAAAGTTGAAAATCAATAGATATGTGTCCAAAGATTTTTTTTGTGAATTTTGTGAGATCTTTCATTTTCCTTTTTTTCTCTTTTTTTTTCATCTTCATCAACATGTCCAAATACATCACCTTGATCGGGAAGGAAATTGAACCTGTGATGAGTTCCATAACACCCTACCTCATCACCATTTAACCAAGACCCCACCGACATGTCTTCAAAATTTTTTAAAATCAGGTAATATATCATATTTTAAAAATGCCATATGATAACATTTGTCACATTCACATAATATTGTCTATATTTCTTTAAGTAAACAAACCAATACACATAATTATAAATAAATATCATTCAATATATATATATATATATATATATATATATATATATATATATATATATATATATATATATATATATATATATATATATATATATATATATATATATATATATACTATTTTTAAAAATGGTATATAAACATTCATGTTATCTCCTTTTTAATAAGATGATTTATATCTCTTAATATTTAATGTAAACATCTTAAAATCAGCCAAAAAAAAGTTTTCATATCACTGTTTTAAAGACATAATTTCCAAATGAAACTCTCAACCGCCTATATGAAGGGCACTAATTATATGGCACCCTACCCTTCCCTACAATGAGGATATATGCGTATGATTTAAGTCTCTAGAGAATCGAAAAGTAAGTGCACTTACCGAGATAAATCAGTACAGAAAACAATATTCTTGCCTTTCACTGAGTTTCAATCTAATACGACCGTGACTCTGATATTTCCGCTAATCTTTCCACTGAACGGTGTGAATAAGTCCTACCGAATCTCATTTGTCACGTACAATGATTCTCGTTACTTTTGCAGTGAGTGGGCACTTAGCATAATATTGGCATGGTATGCGAGTGGGTTATATTAATATTAATAATTTAAAATATATATATTGTAATCATATAATAAAAATAATTATTAGTTAATTTATTTAGTTTTAAATTTAAAAAGTTATATATATATAGAATAAAATGTTATTAAAAAATATAGATATATAATTATTTAAAATGTATTGAATTCGACGTGTATATATGTATATATGTATAGATATATATATCTTTTTCATGCGCGAAATTTAATTGGGGTGCATGACATTAATAGGCTCTCTTTCGATTTATAAAATGGAACCAACCCTAAAGCATAAGTTGTTTCATGTAATCATTTTTAAGGTAAATCAAACGTCCTTCCTTAGAGATAATCTTGGCTTTTTCTGTTATGGAAGAGCCCACCACCTCGATTCATTTTTTATTTCTAAATTCCCTACCTAATTCTGGTAGGCTTGGTTCGTTGCTTCTTCATTTTGACGTCTAACGATATTAATGTACTAGTTTTATGGAATATATGCAAGGATCCTCCTTATGTCCTTGAACAGGTTCCTAAATAATTATCATAATTATCTCAAGGTGATGTCCTTTTCCACAAGTGTTGAATGGTAATAAGTAAGTCTCTCTAAATTCTACAGTTTGACACTTCTGAAGTTCTGGCGAATATCAAACCTTGTAATTAACCATACTCTTTTTTCTTTCTTTTTTCATCCATACAAGCTTATTCATATTTCATAACAAGGTTTCTTTCAAAATTGTAGAAAACTTTTCCTGCTCATTCCACCCTTCCAATCATTTCTTTTTTCGCTCGAAGGAAAATATTATATTATAAAAAATGTATATAAGCTAATTGTAGGTATATGAAGACTAAGACAAACACATATAAAGTTCTTCAAAAAAACGACAACTCTTAGTAACTATCGAAGATTATATATATATATATATATATATATATATATATATATATATTTATATGATTTTCTTATGTGAAAAAGAAATTTTCTATTAAATGTTCATGACATTTTTTTTAATGGTTTAGTATTTACTTTGTTTTTTGGGTAGTTTAGACTAAGCCTAATCACTCACGGGTTCCAAATCAGTGACCTTGTAGATGAAGTGCATTAACAGTGCACCCCATCACTGACTGCTCCACACCATCTGGGCTAGTGTAGGATTTACTCGTTATAATTATTTGTAAATTGAATTTTATTTAATTTATCTAAATTGAGTCAATTCACATGTTCTTATTGGATGATGTGCACTCGACATCTTTGTTAATTTTTATTGCTACTTTTCTCAATCCAAAAGATTTAAAAATTTCACTTTTTCCTTACATAATCAAAAGGTTCATTGTTAAATGTTATGAGAGAGAGTAATGTTTATGTTCATGAACTTCAGAAGCTGAATAGAAGAATAAATTTAGGTTACAATTGATTATTCCTAATGACTTATTAATGGATTTAGAATTTAAATTAAAAATGATTTATGGAAGATCTAACCTAGAGGAAGTTTATTCCACAAGAAACATAGAAGAACACATGTCACATTCAAATTTCCACAATTCACTAGATCTTGTATAAAGTCTCTTTACACATATAGCTCTAGCCAAAACCCAATCAATATGATTCAAATTTCTTAAAACCAAAGAAAAAATAACAAGGAATATAGTATATTATTCTTACTTAAAATCAATAAATCATTGAGATCCCAAATGACCACTTATCCTTGAACCAAATTTCAAATGTACAAATGAATACATCACCAAACAAAATACAACCATGTCAGTAAATAAAATCCAATCACAATTCAAAGTGTCTAGCGCTCACAGAACTAATACTTTTATACTTTGAAATATTGGGACATTTACACTCTACTCCTATAAAATTATTCCAAGAAATATTTGTTTTACCTAAATATTAGTGAATCATAGCTCTCCCTATGGTATAGCTAGATTGCTTCCTATCCATAATTCCACCTTTCATATAGGTATCAAGCTAAAAAATCTCAAAGATCATTTTTTTCTAATGGGATTGAGTCCTTGCAAGCTCCCTCCCCGTCTTACGAAACTAATGTAAATTATGTGGAGGTATATGGAAATTAATTGTTCAAGGATCAATTTAAGGGTTTTGTTTTAAACCTTAAAGATAAGGGTTGTAATATTTTTTAAATATAATCCAAAAAAAAAAGGGTGCAACCAATTGTTGAAGGGAAATTATGGATAAAAAATTTCTGTCATTGGAAAATGGTGATCCAATGAAACAAACCAATGATAGAGAACATAATAATTTTTACTAGGACTAATCATGAAATTTTATATGTAAATATGAGACTAAAGGAATACTCCTTAATCCCATCCAACATATCTTCCTGTTCGAACTACATATAGCTCCATTTAATGTTATTTCATTGAATCAAACAAGACTAACCTTCTACATTCTTTCATAACATAATAAATGGAGGCATGCATAAATTAATCCCTAACATAGGAACTCAAGCTTACTTAGAATAACAAAATCTGACCTAGAATAGAAGGAAAAAATATAGACATAGATATTCTTGAGGTGAAGAATGTAAATCAATATTTCCAAAACTAAGAATTACAACTAAGATGATTCACCTTGAGAACTATTTTTCTATTCCTAGCTCCAAGCCTTGGAATAATTTTCCTTATCCATAAGCTTATCTCTATAAAACATGAATAATTTGAAATAATACCATAGTAATACAACCAACATAGCTCTATCCTAGGCCCTCATCACACTATTGTTAATTCCTAACACTGGAAAATTACAACAACCTATAGATGGAGTCTTGCCCTAATAACACATGGATGCTTCGGGATAGACTCTTCAAGCTCTGGCCTCTTCCCTTAGCTTTAGAATATCAAATCTTTCAAGAGTTAAGAATCGACATCATGGCATGTGATCTGAACTAATAGAGGTCACAAATGGGTTGCATTCACAATTCTGATCATTTTCCAACCCATTTCTTGTTTACCTCCTCTTAATTTTTAATTTCTCAAGTTTCTGTGGGGTGAAGGTAGGATTTGTATAGGAATCGCATTTGGATGCTTTTTTACTAGGAACAAGAAAATGTAAAATTATTGAAGTCAACTTTATATTCATGATATTTGATCACATTTTTATGTAGCCTATGTTTCCAAATATAATTGTAATAGGTAACCCTTGATGTAAGAGGTTAAATGAGGAATGAATAATTGAAATACATCCAAAAATAGATGGTTATAAGTGGAATAATGAGGAAAATTTGAAATCAAGGACTTATGAATAACCTATAATAAAAAATCAACCAATTAAATATATATCATCCTTGGGATAGAAAAACACATGCCAACATATATGAGTAAGAATGGTCACCAATGTAATACACTATGAACCTATGACATGTAATGCCATTCCATGACAAAATACATTATGGAGTCATGTCATATAAACTATTATCAACACTAACAAATGCAACATGGTTCTATGTATTAGGAAGAGGATTAAAATGAATAAGAGTGCAATATGATCTTCAAAAAAAGTTATTTAATAGTGAGAAAATACTCACATAGCTTAGAAAGTAGCATTGATGGAAAATTCCCCTAGCCTAAGGTCTTCAACCAAAACTCAACAATCACAAAAATCTACATCATCAGGATGAAAAATATAATATCAACCATGACAAAAGAATCTGAATGATGAGTGGGTGATTAAAAAAAATGCGATGGAACCCACATATAATTAAAATTGACCCTAGGCACGTATTATAATTTATGAATTAAGATAAAGGATATGATGTCAAAGATTCATTGATTCAATTAAGTGGATTTCATTGATGTAAACCCACTAAAAATTTCCAAAAATATCTCCACTAATGTGTCGATGTATGACAACAATATCTAATTTTTGTATCCTCTTATTGGATAATGATGTACTGTGGATAGGAAGAGATCCATTGAAAGGAGATCCTTAATGTACCATATATCATCGATCAACACAAAAACATAATTGAGATATTTTATGAAGAAGTGAATCACCAAGTATACATTGAGACATGGATGCTTAAATTTAAAGGTTAATATATTTTTATAATTATCAACTTGAGATTAACTTGCCTCGAAAGTATAGCATGAAAAAATAATTACTAAGTAAACCTTGACTCAAAAGGAAGAGTAACATAATGCACCAATGGAGTGGGGAATGAAGAACCATCCATAGTGACTAGAATAATAAATACACCATCACATGGATAGAGGAATAACTTCAACAATAATAAAACTCATCTCTAGAAACTTTCATTAACAACGGAATATATTTATAGATGAAGAAAGGTATGAAGATTTTGTCCTCTCCACAAATATCTCAATCAATCAATCTATGATTCTGTCATCAATCACTCCACAAATCTCTCAAAACACCTATTACTCAAAATAACTTATTTACAAATGAGTCATTATTCCAACATTCATTACCCATAATGATTATTTGGAAATATATCAATATCAATAAGCTTAGTCTTATTACAAAAATTTTTATTCTTGGTCATTTAAATGGCACTTTGATTATCACATATCAAGTAAGTGGATTTCTCTTGATACTCATGTAGATCCTGAAGAATTATTCTCAACCAAACTACGTCACATGTTGTTGTCGTTGTTGAATTATACTCTAGTTCTATTGTGCAGAGAGACACTATAGGTTACCCGTTAGTACTCCATGTTGAACCCATAATGAATGAATCACTACAAAAAAAAAATGCATCTTTGAGGGGAAAAAAATGTCACCATAATCTCATTGGTGACGGTAGAAAGAGACTTCGTCACCAAAAATTGAATGTTACCAAAGGTGGCATCGCCGAAAGTATAGGTGTTGTGGTGAAATTCAACTTCTATCACCAATAATGATTTTTAATGACGAATAGTGAGAGCATCGCCGAAATTATAGGTGTTGTGGTGAAATTCAAGTTCTGTCACCAATAATTATTTTTAATGACGGATAGTGAGAGTCACCATTTGATATGAGCAATGGTGATAGAAATTAGCCTCTATCACCAAAAACTTGAACGTCATGAAAGGTGTCATGGCTGAAAGTATGTCTTGTGGTGACATTCAAGGTACGTCACAAATATTAATTATAATTACGGATAGTAACCATCACCTTTTCATATGAAAAACAATGATTTTTTTGTGATGGAAATTTCATGGCCGTCACTATTGGTGCATATATATGGTGACGTTCATTGATCGTCACCATTTCATATTTGGTGAGGGTCAAAAAATTTCATGATAAGCTCATTGGTGACATCAAGGTCTGTCATGAATAATGACTAGAATAACGAACAATGACCCTCACCATTTGGTATCAACAACAATGATTTATGGTGACACACCTTTCATGGTTGTCACTATTGATGCATATATATGGTGTCATTCGTTTACAGTCACCATTTTCTATTTTTGTGAGGGTCAAAAAATGTCACCATAAGCTCACTGGTGATGGTAAAAATATCATCTATCACCAAAAATTTCTCGTTGTCATTCCATTTGAATATCAGGCCACGATTGAAGAAAACCACCAACATTCTCCTTGTAAAGTAGGTGCTCTTACATTGAGCTAGCACCCTTTAAAGAATTAGAATTTTAAAAATTATATCTTGAAAACTTTATACTTTGTAAATTGTACAAATTTCGATAAATTAAAGTCTCCATAATCTTTTACTAAACAAGAAAAACATCATCGAAGTTGCAAGTACCTACATAATGGTTATGGAAGTTATGAAAAGTAGCTGGACGGAAAAATAGATGCATATAAGAGACTCAGATTTGAAAAGTAGATAACCCAAAGATGTAGAGTATATAGATCACATTCATATATCCTAATAACTAGACATGGGAATGAAATTTTTTAGCATACTATTGTGAATTCAGCCCAAAATGCTATAAGAAAATTATTGATGGTTATTTTACTAATATATAAGTTTTATACATGCATTTATTTAAATAGTTAGCTTGCATTCTGAAACATATCTAAGGGTGCACACAATAAGTTTCATTTTTAGTGCTGGCGTGTGAATAATGTCATAACAATACTTCTAGCAATAGAACAAGAATTTCAACCTTGCCTCTATTGTATGATATGGACATTTCTCCTTCAAACTAAGTTATGAAACACAAAACCACTTTCACCCTTAAGAAAAAATGTGGTCCTAAATGCATGGTGAACACTCTTATCAAAAATATGTTCTTAATATGGTATTGGATTCTCAAAATAATTCCAAGGTTAAGGGTGCCAAAGACTTTATATTTTAACTATGATATAGTGAATGTTGGGCTTCGGGATAATATATTCTTTAGGAATTTCATGTTGTGAAACCTCCAAATTTTTGCCCAGGAAAACTCAAGTTAAATGGAAACATTTTTTGTATTTTGGTTGTGATTGATATGGAGACACATTAATATATATGTTTTTTCCTAAATTGAATAATTTATGTATTTTTGTACAACCAATTTTTTGATCTGTTTTTATCTAGCTCTGATTCAGTTCACATTTTTGAGTTTAACCATTTGATGACTGCTCCAGTTCATGTAATTAAATAGAGAAGAAAATATAAAGTGCTATTTTTTTGTTCACGAGAGTGTTTCATACATAAGTAAGATGGGAGCTACAAAAATCTTTAGTTATGCCCAATTGGAAAACTGAAGTGTCATAGATATACGAAAATGTGTAATAGAATATCCTAAATTTTGAAATAATAATATTGTGATGCCTGATTGGGGGAAAAATTCAATTCAATAATGGATAAATACAACTCCAGGTTGAATCAAGTATCACAAAGCATTGTGGAAAAAAATTTAGTATGTATGTCATATTTTTTCTCCTCTTCTGCATGTGGAAGGCATAAGAGCTTTATTAAAATAATGAAAATATAAACTTGGGACATGGTGGAAAAAAACTATTTTCCTTGCTTGTATATGGTAAGAGAGGAATCAAAGTCCATGAGACAATAATTATGTGCATGTGAAATCATGGTAGCGCTTCGAATGATAAGAAAGCCACTAATAGTGACTCATGATAATTGTAAATGGTCATAAAAATATAAATGGAAGTTTGTATCGAAGGATTTTAACAATCATTATTTGTTGCTAATTGAGAAAGTTTGAGTCCAATAAGGAGATAAATTATCAAAAATCCTTAGTGATTGACTATGGTTATACACATTTTTCTTGGCCCATCTCATGCACTTGAGAGGATAAATTAATATCCTCTCCAACCAAGTTCTATTTCCACTTGTGACATGATTTATTTTTGTGAGACAATTCTTTCTCAGTACAAAATAATGTATATATTCTTGTAACATGATCTAACTATGAATATTGAAGTGATCAACTATCTTATTGAGGACATTGTATTTATGAAAATATAGAAGTCAAGTATTTAAAATAATGTAATTTATAGGAGAGACAAGGTATGAATGAAGTGGTAAGCGGGAAGTCAAATATGGAATAACACAATTCCAAAATAACTTAGGGTTTATAGTCACTCCATCAAAGATACTCTGACATAGAGGTTCTTCTCATGGTCATTTTATATTGTTGGATTATCTTTGGTGGAGCTAGGATTTCTCTTGGTTTCCCCTATATAGGATTTTCGAAAGCATGGAGAGAGAGAGAGAGAGAGAGAGAGAGAGAGAGAGAAAGAGAGAGTATCATTGCTCTTACATCCACAACCCAAGTATGAAGAAGAATGAGTGATAGACTATAATAAAAATCATACATCCCTAACCAAAGTATGAAAAGGAATTTTCACAAGTGCGTGATCGATTATAATAATAATTCACACCTTTCTATATTTATATGAGAGGTAAAGGGGCTTTACAATAACAAGTGGACGTAGTCCACTATAAGAAAACTTGCAAGACATAAGTAGGTCCACCCATGTAAAGCACTCTACTCTACGTGACTTGTGTCAGCATCAAAGGTGACAATGATTAACAAGCAAGCCCTCCATAACATGAACACTACTCCCCAAGGTTCAACAATCCTCCAAAGGTCCTAAGCTCCAATACATCTTGAAGGTCATGTGTCTCCTTAAGGAATATGCATATCCAAGGTAATGTGTCACCTTAAGGACTCCCAAACGTACATATCCACTCCCTAAACCCAACAGTTGACATGTCAAGGGATTTTGTATGGCCATCTTGATTTTGGGAGGTTTTTGTCATGGTGAAATACCCCTCTCTACTCTAAGCACACAAAATCCCTTCATGCATCAACAACATGAAGTCACCAAGCTCCATACTTATGCAACACTTTGAGGAAGAATGTCTTTCAAACATCCAAACAATGTCTAGAAGAAAACATTAAATCACCTCCAATGTTCAATTCCATCATGGAAGAGCATGGGCCAACCATACACTATGCACCCACATGTCATGAAGCACCCAAAAGGCCCAAACATGGTATAAAAATTTTCAAAGTAACCCGAAAATATAAAAGTTATGTCCCTCTCATCATAAAATCCTTTGTAACTCTACAAATATTCAGTTACAACTTTCACTCATTAAGTGTCACTAATCAAAGTTTGTAGCTCCTCTTTTCTACAAAAATTTGGAAGGCTATCTATGAAATTACTGTTAGACATTAGAGTAGATGATTTTTATGAAGGCCATTTGAAAGACACCATTTTCGACAAGGGTAGGAATCCATACTACCTTGGTCCTAAGTTCACATACATACCTTGACGGATTTGTTTGTGAAGTGTGCTATTGCATGTATTTTGGAAGGGAGTATTTGGGGTAAAAGAAACATCCATATTTTTGTTGATTTGACCTGAGTGGGGATAGATACCTTATCAGAAGAATTCCTTTGTAGCATACTTATTTTCTGGGTTAGTTAGCTACAAACTACTTCCTCCTATAATTTAACTCTATAAGTTTTGTCTTCCTACAATAATACCAATGTTAGGACAGAATACCACATCAAATATCTACTCATTATTAATTTATTCCAAAAATGTAAACTTCCATTCCAACTACAAGCATATAATGTGCTCAAAACTAACAAGAAATCATACTCTACATCATTCTTCTTGCAGAAAAATTATTCACCCTCAGCCATAAGCTCTGAAATTGACCATTTCCTTTGTCTTTTACATAACCCTGCACATTATATCAAAATATTTCTGCTCAATACTTAGTTATATCCTTTTTGAAATCACACCATCACATTTTATCTAAATGCATTCAGTCATATGCATGTTTAACTATAGATACAATGTGCATTCATTTTTTGTTACTGCACATAACTATGACTTGTGTATTGAAAATGGTATCGCAACACTACACATAGAAACTGGATCAACGTTTAGACCATTCGATGCACAATCTCCTTTTGTTACTATACAAAAATATGACCTATGTATTCAAAATGGTATCCCAAACAACATACACAAATTGAATAAAATTTTAGACCATTCAATGTGCATTATTTGTTTATATATGCAAACGATACGTGCATTGATTTTCTTGATCTCAGTTCATCCATTTTTCTCTTTCATGCACATAATACCTAATTTCACACCTTTTGAAGGGTAGAATGCACACTCTTCAAGTCTTCGCTAGTGTTAATCCATGCAGATTTGGTTCAAACTCCATGCACATATGCACTTGTATCACAACACTTAAAGTTCCATTGCACTCTGCTTGGGTTAAATGGACACACCAGAAAAATGGGATGCCTCAAAGTATTTTGGCATTGATTTCTTGACTCCATATGTATGACCAAGAGTTTTAATTGCAGAGACAAGACATACACAAAATCACACTTACAATTCTACACACATTGGTCCATCTCTATCTCACTTCAACCACTCATATGGATGTTTAACAATCATATTTGGAAGTTCATGCTAAGAATAAAATCCCCAATAAAACTTCAATCATGAAGTCCTTCAAACATGTGCTAGAACAAAATAGAGAGATAAATAACATAGAAAAATACTTCAATCAAATCAATACTCCTCTATGAAGATCGATCCATAGAAAAATAAATTCTCAAAGTTTCTCAAATCGATCATCCATGAGTGCACAAAAATGACGATTAGTGCTATGAATTTACAAGATCTTTCCATTTTTATTACCATGGGAAAACCTAGAGATTTAATCAGGGTATTTTGTTCATCGATGAATTTAACCAAATTAATAAAATAATCTTTAATTGGGGTGCTTAGATCATAAATAATTCACAATGACAAAAAAAATTCCATTTGATCAACAAATTCAATGATTAATGTGTGTACAGGCTTTTTAATCATCATTTAACCATAAAATAGTGTCTGGACCAAATCATTTAGGATTTAATATTACTTTTGTTGTGTTGTATTAAATAGATGGACAACATAGTCATAATCAACATATTTCCTTCTCTAAATAAGAACCATATCTAACAATTAAATATGTTGATGTTATAATTAATGCATTCTATAACTAGAACAATTTATTAGAGTTTTCCTAGATCCATGATAACCACACATCATTATTGATGAATTACCATACTATGGAATTCCAGTAATACTGGAGTATGGAGTTTTGGTAATACTAGAGTATGGAATTCCTATAACACTTATGATCATGATACCAATTCCAATCATGTGAAAATATCATGATCCAAGCTGACATCAATGTTAACTTATCAACTAGCCATAAAGAAAATAGAGACCTAGTCATAGGATCATCAAATATTGACTTGTATTTTGTATTCATTGTAAAAGGAGAATTCCCCCTCAAAGTGGAAAATAATTATTACTTTATTATCATTTTAAAGTGCAATGTTCACAACATTTTGTATCAAAACTTATGATCCTAGTGTTTTTTCGCTCCAAACATATGATAGTGGAATTTTCACTACAATTATTTTTTGGAGGTTTCAAATGCTGAAAATAGGAGAAATTTGTGATGAAATATCATGTAACATATAATTCAAATATTACATCTTTGTTTCGTATATTTTAAGAGATACATCCTAGGGAAGTTATGGTACCTGAATGTTCTTGAAATGAGATTCAAAGCAGTAAACTTTGGATTTTCGCTATAATGTTTTCTCTGTAACATATCAAAAAATGAAACTTGGAATATATTCAGAAGAGATATTATTGAACATTTTGTTTAAATGTTTCTCTATAATTTCAAATATTTTCTATAAGAAATTTAGGGTTTTTTAATTCTCCTGAAATTAGTTTCAAACAAGTTCGTTTCACATTTTTGAAAAAAAAAAATTATGGGTTTTTCCACAAAATAAGGCTCTGATCATATTAAGGAGAAATATTTGGGAACTTTTAGTTCAAATTTCAAAGTTTTATTCGGTATAATTTTTTATCTATACGCTATACAAGTTAGTGTTTTTGAATGATTATAAATTAAATTTTAAATAGGTTAGCTTGGTATTTTTTCCATGCCTTCTTTTTTGGAAATTTTCATAGAATAAAATATTTAGGTATTCAACAAACATACAAAATTACCTCATGTACAAATTTTAGAATTATATTTTAAGAGTTGGAAAGGTGGCAAGATATACAATCATGATTAGTGGAAAATACCAAAAATAAACACATTTTTGGAATGTTACCATAATTTTCACTTGGCACATGAAATTTTGGTCACACCCGGGGAATCACAAAAAAGGAATATCAAAGTATTACATACCAAATATTCAAATTCATAACGGCTCAAATCTCAAAGATATCAATAAAAAGTTCATATGTTCAAATATTCTCTAAAATATGTCTTTAAAGGTACATAGCTTACAAAGTGACCTAAATTTTAATTAGAATATAATTCTTATTGTCAATAAAAGTTGTAAAAGTAGGAATATTTTTATTATTTTCCAACATGCATCCAAATAAATCTATTGTTTGGCATGGCACAACTTTGTCAATTTTTGTTAAAAAGTATCTACAATTGAAGGAGAGGAGTGTGCGGTCTAGCGAGGATAAATCAACCGTGTGGATTTTAGGGGCTTTGGGGCGGGTAAAAGCCCCACTTTTCGTAAAGGGATAAGGTTTATTTTGTTATTTTTTAGGTTTCCCATGGTATGTGGACCAGGGTTTTTGTAAAATGTGAAGGCTAGGTAAATCAATACCATATTGAATCAAAGTCAAAAATTTGTAAGTGATGGTGGAATCAAGGTTGGAATTGTCTGATATTTATTTTTTGGTCCTAAGGGAATGTTCCAAATTTGTGTGCGTGGAGGCATTGAATATTCTACAGTTGTGTGTGCAGACCACCGAGAGTTGTGTGTGCGGGTCAAATAAGTCTTGTACTGAAGAAGACATGTCACCAAGAAGGGAAAGGAATTTTGAAGCACATCTTTGTATATCTGTGTATTTTTCTTATTATCTGCACTTGAGGATGTTTTTATGCATCAAGAAGTCTTGTATGTTGTTTATATGCATTATATTGTTGTCAATGTTGCATAATACTGATAAAGGTGTTGTGTGAAATAGTATTAAGCCATGAATAGGGCATAGACTGTGAAAGTATATTATTTCCTCCGCATATTCCAAAAAAGAATAAGAGAGAAACTTATCAGTGGATCCATGTCCTATTGTCCTTATGGATGCAGAAACCTAGTTCTGACATCCCCCATTATTTCCTTAGGTGAGACAACAATATGTGCTCCATGCTGTTGCTGAAAGGGCCGATAATAGAGGGTTTTGTTGGTTGCACAAAAAATCCTAACGTAGGTCAAGACCCCTTTAAGAAAAAATATGGTTATGATATCGGAAACACGATCTGATTGAGGGATATGTGGATGTGGAATATAAAAAAGAGGGAAATACAAGATTGAGTAGAACTAAAAGAACAGGAATTTGCAGCTCAAGAAAACAGAAATCTAAAACTCTTGAATGAAGCTTCGTTGCAGAGGTATATTTTCACTGGAAAAAAACATGAGATTTTCTTCATGATATCAAGCTATCCATATTTAAAGGACTTGTGTCAGAGCATCCTAAGAATTTTTTGTTTGTAGCTAAAGTTGTATAGAAATCAAGAAATATCACCAATGAAGATATCAAGAAATTGCATATTCTCACTGCACTACAAGAGAGAGTGTTGAAATGGTACATAAATTATTCTAGGATGAATTAGGTTGCTTCACTGGATGATATGAAGAAAGTATCAATTGGTGAGTTTAAGAAGCCAAAATCGAAGTCGCAATGCATTACAGAACTAAAGGAGATTAAGAAATTTGTAGCTGAGTTTGTTTGGGAATTAGATCAAAGTTTCAAGAAGTTAATGGGTCAAGTAGGATTTACAATCCCTGAAGAAAAAGATAAGGAATGGTTTATAGCCATGTTATTTCCACATATTTTGCTACCTTTAACACATCAAAATATATCAACACAGGCTGAAGCTCTAGAAATTGCGATGAAGTTGGAAGCTTCGCCAGTGGGAGATACTAATTTAGGAGTACAATAGATTCAGAAACAACTAGTAACAATGAATTTAGAGCTACAAGATCTAAGTAAGGGTAAGGAATTCAGGTTAGAAATTAAATCATAGGAATTATGCTTAAATTGTAACGTTGAAGGCCACTATAAGGATCAATGCCCTATTTCTAAGGACTACATCAATAGTGGAGGTCCTAATCCATTTCACCTAGGATCAAGTGCATGGTGTTACTTATGTAAATTTTCAGCTAGACATCGCATGAAATAATTCTATTTGTTGGAGAAGTATGTGCAGACCCTGAAACAACTATTTTGTAACTTTTCCATCTCAGTGGTGCATGATGAGAAGAACTGACATAGTTATGATTTAATGATAGAACAAAGTGTAGGCGCTTATAGAATGAAATTTAAGGGACGTGCACAGAAGCATAAATGTTATCATGATGGTCGAGGGGGATTCAAAGGATGAGTTTTGAAGGAGTGGTCAAGGACGTGGCCAACCCATATGTTAAAATTTTGGTGAAGCAGGAAACTGTTAGAATCCTACCCCCACCTATAAGTATCGTAATGCCTTTGATCATGTGATAGAATAATGTCTAGTTCTTATGAAAATTATGGAGGGTAAAATAAAGCAATGCTTAGAAATCATTTTCAAATTTTGATGGCTAAACCAAGGGAAGGTTACCCATGCATTAACATAGTCACGCGAAATGGCACAACGACAGGAGATGATATAGTCGAAGGTAAGAAGCCGATGGAAGACAAATGGGTTAGTACGACTATAAAAAGAGCACCTGGTTTCAGTATTCAGGTGGACAAAGAAGTATTCCTGGAGGAAAATCGAAGTTTCATGGATTTGGGAGCTTCGACCTCTAGCGTGCAACCACAATGGAATTTAATACCAAAGAAGGACAATGTTGAAGTAGCAACTCAACTAAAATAATTTGAACCAACTATATTAAAATCAATTTTCCAGATATGGATGAAGTTTTTTTGAGATTAGAAGGTTGTTCAAGGACAATAGGAGATGATATACTCTTGCATTGGTAAAGAAGAACCATGAAATGAGCCACGCACAGTCTACAAGTTAAATCAACATAAGAAGAGAACAATAAGGGAGATGAGACAAACTCCACAGATCGGCGAATATGACATGGATCAGGTATTCCTTGATTTAGGATCTGATGGTAATGTATTTCGTAAGAAAACTTGGGAGAACATAGGAAAATATAAGTGGAAATGGTCGTCAATCTAGTTGACAATGGGTAACCAACAGAAGATCATCCATATGGGAAGGATATCTGGCATTGTAGTAGATACAGAACAAGTCTGTGTTATTGTATATTTAGAGGTAAATGATATTGTATATGATAAAAATCCATATCTTGTGCTTCTTGGATTGGATTGGTATTTTGATACTGATGCGGTATTCAATGTGAAAATGAGACAAATGGTGTTTGAAATGGGGGATCTGTGGGTCATTTTTCCTCTAGACCCATTAGTAGGATAATGGTATACAGAACCTATCTGTGATGAGTATTTTGATGCTAATATTTAAAATATCTACACGATAACAACTAAGGACAAATATTTTATTAATCGAATTGTAGATGGAAGGCTAAGCAGGGAGTAGGACACTTCCTATATTTCAGACTATGACGAAGAACTGGAAAATTGGAAGAACAAATTGCATGAAGTCTCTACAAGACGATGTAAAATAATTACAAGATCACTTCGTTGTATAACTTCAAAGGTATGTAATTTTCCTTATTATGATGGGATAATAGATGTCAATATTTTTTGTGATGAATTTCAAAAATAAGTTCCAGAAAAACAAAGGTTCCAAGAATTAGATGTATCCCTCATATCTACACCTGCTAGATGATGGGGTACTCTTAAATAAAATATCATAGGTTGGAAAGATTATCATAGATTCATGAATATTGGATTTGGCCAAGTAAAAGCCAGAATAAAGGTAAAATCTGATGGAAAAGAGGATCCCTGAGAGCATATGTATCGTTGGACTAAGGCTTGGGGTGAAGATCCAGAGCCAGAGTGGGTACATATATTTTTTCACAAATTGGATGTGATACCTATGAACTGGTATCTTAAGAAAGAGTTGCGACATGTAATGATGAGTTAGAAAAATTAGGTTGAAGGGTTCCTCGTGAAATGAACATTTGAGGATGACTATCAATGCATTGATGAGGGCCTTCAGGAAGTTGGAGGAGGGATTTTTAAGACTACCATTGTGCTAACTTAGATGCATCCATATTGGACTATGCAGTTGGAGCATGCACTGGAATGCCATAATGTGACATGAGAAGAGGATGAGGAGGGTCCGTGCAATATTTATATCCCAAAGTCAAAAGGACTTTGTGAAGTTGTTGGACCAAAGCCTGCAAACTTTCACATAACACGGCTCGTGAAGACAAAGAAGGTGAATATAGGGTCATAAGAAGAGCCAAAATTTGCATTGATTGGAGATTATTGGGATGAAGACACAGTTAGAAAAGTTTCAAAGTTGCTACATGAGTATCAAGAGCTTTTCTCTAATATTTTTTCTTCATTGAAGGGTATAGTAGGAGACGTAAAATTTATGATGGTTACTCTAAAACCAAATTTGAAGCTAGTAAAACAACGACCATATAGATTGAATCCGAAGTAAAAGGAAAAAGTAAAGGTAGAGCTAAAAAATATGATCAAGGCATAGATAATTGAACTGGTCAAATAATATGAATGGGTATGTCCTATGGTATTTCACAAAAATAAGACAAAGGGTGAAATCATAATCTATGTGGACTTGAGGAAATTGAGTGATGCATGTGTACATGACCCTTTTACCACACCATTCGTGGACGAATTTTTGTAAAATATAGGAGGGAAGGACGATTACTGTTTCACATATGGTTTTTTGGGTTACCAGATCAGGATTGCACCAAAAGATATCCATAAGAGCACTTTTTGTATAGAGTGGGGGTGTTACCAGTACATCATGATGCCTTTTGGGTTGAAGAATGATCCTGCCATATTTTCTAGAGTTGTAGTCACAACTTTCAAGGAGTATATACACAAATATTTGGAGGTTTAATTTGATGATTGGACTGTCATTAGGTTGATGAAAGCACGTGTATCAAGCTTGAGAATTATGTTGGATACCTGTAGATATTATGAGATATCTTTGAGTTTGAAGAAGTGCATATTGTGTGTGTCTTTTCGTATACTATCAGGGTATGTTGTTTTTAGGTAGATATTGATGGTAGACCTGACGAATATAGTTGTTATTGTGAACTTGGAACCACCTCATACAGAGAAACAACTACGCAAAACCCTGGGAAATACTCGCTACTACATGAAGCTTATAAAGGGATATGCGTATATAACTTTGGCGATGGAGAATCTATTGAGAAAGGATGTTACTTTTTTATTGGATAAATAATTTAAAAAGAGCTTCGAAATACTAAAAGAAAAGATCGTAACTCTGTCGATTCTAGTTTTCCTGGACTATAATAAGGAATTTCATGTACATGTTGATGCCTCTTGCATATCACTGGGTGCAATATTGACCTAGCCAAGAGAATAATATATTGAACACCTCATCACTTTTGGAAGTATAAAATAGTCCAAGGCGGAGAATAAATATTCTAAGAATTAAAGAGAGGGGTCATATATGGTTTATGAATTACAGAAGTTGAGGAACTATGTGTGGAGAGCACACTTTAGGATGTTCAATGGTCACTCTGTGATGAAGTATTTGGTGAATAAGCCTATTCTAGGTGGAAATAATTGTCAGTGGTTGTTATTATTTCAGGAATATGAATTTGAAGTTATAGTAAAGCTAGGCAGATTGAATGTTGGACTTGATCATCTTTCAAGAACAAAAAGAGGCGAACAACCCATGAGCATTGAGGAGAACCTACATGATCCACAACTAGTCACAATAAGGGCTGCAGATCATCACTTCATAGATATTATTTAGCTTTTGGAAGAAGATAGAGATGGTATTCAATGAAACTATTTTTTCATTAATTACAGGACATTTGTATAAGATGGGACCAGATGAAGTACTACGCATATATGTTTCTGACCATGAAAAGAAACATATACTGGTAGAAGCTCATGGAGTAGCTGCAGGAGGCTAGTATGCAAGAAAGGCCACTATCGAGAATATTTTGAGAGTTTGATTATGGTGGCACATAGTGCATAAGGATGCTAAGGACTATTGTATATCTTGTGATGTGTGCCAAAGAATATGAAGATTGTCTAGAAGGGATGAAATTCCCTTGTATTCACAAGTAATGTTTCAATAATTTGGTACGTGGGCAATTGAATTTGTTGGACCTATAAATCCATGAGGAAAAAATACTAGAGAAAGGTATACCATCATCGAAACATATTATTTGATGAGGTGGGTCGAGGAAAAACTGGTAAGGGATTGCAACGTACACACTTCCAAAAAGTTCATATTTGAGTATATTCTTTGCATATTTGGGTGTCCAAAGATCTCGATGAGTGACAGGGGTTCACATTTCTTCCATAAGACTATTGAGGTGATAACTGAAGAATTTCAAGTATACCATTAGAAGAGTACACCATATAATCCGCAGTTGAATGTGACAGTCAAATATTTTAATAGATTCTAGAGAATGAACTCACCAAAGTATTCAATGTGAATATAAATGACTGGGATCTGAGAATTCCAATGATTTTATGGTCATACAAGACAATGTGCAAGAAGCTGACTCGACAAACACCTTTTAGGTTGGTCTATGGACAAGAAGAAATCATGCTTATGGAGTATATTGTGCCGAGTTTTAGAATCACAACTTTTATAGATAGGGTGGATCGCGACACATTGGAAGAAAGGATGGAGAAATTTCTCTCTTTATAGGAAGACATCTTTATTATAGGTTATCAACAACAAGTACACAAATCAAGGGAAAAACCATGGCATGATAGGCATATCAGGTACAGGACATTCAAGGAGGGAGACCTTCTACTATATGATATCAAGTTCGTAAAGTTCCCAAGAAAGTTCCAAACACATTGGTGTGGACCATATATAATCATGCATGTCTCTCAGGGAGGTTCATTTTATTTCCCAAATTTTGAGGGTCATTTGATGCTAATACAAGTGAATGGGAGCAGATTGAAGATATACAGGGACGACTCTTTCCATGGAAATTTGGACTGACTATATGAAAGGACGAAAGTCTTAGTGTCACATGTAGTTAAAGGTGGGCAAGGGACAATATACTACTCTGTCGAAGTCAGACTTTGCCAAATATTGATTACTATGCAAAACTCAGGAGAATCTCAATGTATGAGGGAACCATGACATGGGAGGAATTTCTACAACATAGTAGAGGATCCATCAAAGTACACGATAAATATGACCATTGGAACATAAAAAATTGATTTAATAGGGAAGTTTCCATTAAAAGGAGTGGGGGAAACACATTTATTCGACATATCTAGGAAAATATGCCACCAAATCCACATTAATGAGTTAAATATGAAGAAAATCATGGGGTTTTAAATTCAAATTTACTATAAATATCGCATCCTGATCCACATTTGGACACTTTGATTCCTGAGAGTTGGAATTATAATTTTGTGCATAAGTAAGACCAGAGTGATCTGTTGTATGTTTGTGAATATCTAGGAACAAATTTCTAGAGAATCAATCAGAAGAGGACTAGCAGGAACCATGAAAACCATGGCACCAACCCTCATGGAATTTATATCTCCAAGGAAACAATTGGCTACAGGAGAAGAAGCACAAGCCAAGAAAAATAAGGAAAAAAGGCCAACTGCCTCCCCTAGTGTTAGACAGTCTCCAAGATAGAAAGTCACTAAGGAAGAGAGGTCTAAGCATCGGTTATACAAGAAAAATAAATATATGGAGGTCATGAAGAGTGATAAAGAGGATATTTCAACACACATTCTAGATGATATTGTAGCACAGGAATTAGAGACTATTTCCAGGTTTCTACCATATGTAACACCCATGAAGGTGGGTGTGAAATGAGTGAAGGACATTGATGATGAAAATTTCATTGTATTCAGACGACTATTGCATGATGAAATGTCATTTCAGGGAGAACCATTGTAAAAATTATCACAACTAAGGATGGAGGAGTGGGACTTCAACAATAGAAGAAAATATCCTCAGTTATAGCCAATAGATACTGGAAGCAAGTTCACTACCGAGAAAGCAATGTCACCAGCTTGGAGCCACAAAAGTGGGCTGCAGGAATCCAACAAGAAAGGTTGCTCAGCATGTTGTATGTGCCACACTTTGGTAGTAATAATATTAATACCATATGTGTATGGAATCTATTTGCATTAATACATGACGACTCCCTCTAGTTTGGATAAAGGGGACCCATTGATGATATGTTGATAAGGAGGATCATAGCACTACCCTATCGAGTAACGAACCCCGCTGAGGAGTTCGTGGGGAAATGTAGGACAAAGGATTCGTTGAATAAATTAAGAAACAATTCAGCATAGCGAAGAAGTTGAGAGGCTATGATATTATCTCCATTAATGGTTTATTTGTTCACTTCTCCGCACACATCCTTTCCAAAAAAATCATGTGGAAATGTTGCGCAAATGAACTACCAGCACTTATGGTCTATTTGGCTGCGGAGTGCAGTAAATGAGTATAATATAGCTGGGGGGCTTACCTATGAAAATAATTTCTTGAAGCACAAGAGGAAGGGAAACAATTCCACTATGCATGGTGGATACTGACTCATTGCAGTAATGGCATGGAAGAATCCAGAAGAGACATAATTCTCTACTGTGGACCCTGATGTTGGAGAAGCTATGAGCTACACCTCCTGTTGGTTTTCTAAGGACCTGAAGCATGCAATGGAGAATACAAATTTCTAGTTATTAATGGAGATGGACGTTCACACATTTCTGAGTCATCATCGTAGGCTCTCACAAACGTTTTTTAAAAATATTACCGCAGAGTATAACATTTCAAAACTGACTTTTGCATAGTATACATCAAGGCACAGAAGGATTTAAATGACATATGGTACTCGCTGCCATACCTGGTTAGTGAATTTGACATTATGGAAGTCCAAAAGACTTGGCCATTAGATTGGTTGGCCCTATCCAATCAAGGCATTGAAACTAAACATATAGGGACCAGTGGGAAAGACACCGCAGTAGAGAAGGTCGTAAAGAAAGACACTGCAATAGGGAAGGACACCAAGAAAAATACACAAGCACATAAAGATGAAGAGAAATAAACAATAAAGGGGATAGAAAATGATGGAAAAGAGACTGCAGAGAAAGATCAAGAGTAGGATGTTCAAGACCCTTTTAGTGATATAGAAGCAGTTAATTCACCATTCATTATGAAGTGAATGGTTCAACAAACATCAAGTGTGTGCAAAAAACACAAGGCTAGCCGGTCAACTAGCACAGAGCCAATGAGACTCACTGAGGGGGACATTGATGAGATTGTTCATAAGGTTGGAAATATCCCCAAAGATACATGGAGTAGGATTGAAGATCAGTACAAAGAAATACTCACAGAGGTGCAACATGGAATGCAAGAACTTAAGGTTCTTGCGAAGACTACATGATCATAGGAACAACCAGAGAAAAGCAAGTGAACCAACACAAGTGAGACAAAAGTTACAGCCAAAGGGAAGATTAGTAATAACTTATTATTTTGGAGTTTTATAGGTACTTGGAGGATTTTTTCAGTCTGAAGCTGAAGAATACAGAGAGTGAGAAAAGAAATGAGACAACCTTATCTTTAATCTTGTTGTGTTGTCCATCCAAACATTGAATGACTTCCACCAGGGTGTCATCGATGAATTGAAGGTGAGAGAACAATGCACCTTTCAGATAACTAGAAACGTAACAAAAGACAATACCAACATAATGGAAAAAATGAATTGGATCATCAAGGAGTACGACGAGGAGTGGAAGAAACATAAAAAACATAAGGATTTCATCGTCAAGACTTGCAGCGAGCTTCGAAAAATACAGGTCCTTGCAGAAGAATCCCCAACAAATAAGGTTGCAAAGCTCACCCTTACAATTAAAGGGAGAAATAACAACATGGAAGAAATAATGTTAGAGTATCACATCCAGATCACTGAGTTGCAGATAAGGCTACAACCAGCCATACCACCAGAGGTCAAAGACTGGTGGGAAGCAGATCTTAACATCACCTTGAGAGGAATTTACACCACAGTCGGGGA
Organism: Pinus albicaulis; assembly: GCA_034641835.2. NCBI lineage: Eukaryota > Viridiplantae > Streptophyta > Pinopsida > Pinales > Pinaceae > Pinus > Pinus albicaulis. The sequence continues at coordinate 1,345,030,097 of CM076584.1, read as the reverse complement.
CTATGGAATGTTTTTAGAAAACACCATGGAAATTTGGACATCACTGCAGGAGGATGCTAACATTCAAAATATTGAACAATAATTACTACATAGGGAGAAGAAATTGGACGAGATCAAGACCACTGCAAGGAATTTAACACCCGTGTAATGGCTCACTAGGATTACAGAAGGGAAAGCTCTACAGAAGCATATTGAGGAGAAAATAAAAGTTGATTACAACAAGGACTTAGTCGTAGCTGGATGAAGCCATTCAACTCTCTCACACAGTTGATGCAAAGCTAAAAATATGTGGAAGAAGGTTGTTGGACCAACATTAGAAGTGTTTCTTAAGGAAGTGCGCTAAGAAGAGAAGTTGTTTTAAAAAATCATTCAAACTTTGAGTACAACCTACACCAGAATTGCAGATAAGGTTCAAGAAACATTGGCTGAGTGACTCGCGATGAATCACATGTGAGTGTTGGGGGGCTATTGGGCATGGCCCAACTTGGCCCATTTTTTGTCAAAAAACTTTGCAACTGAAGGGGTGAAGTGCGCGATCCAGTAAGGATAAATCAACTGCGTAGAATTTAGGGGCTTTGGGGTTGTTCAAATGCAATATATTTTGTAAAGGGGATGAGTTTATTTTGTTATGTTTGAGTCCGACCATGGTATATGGACCAGGGTTGTTGTAAGATTTAAAGGCTATATAAAGAAATATCATATTGAGTCAAAGTCAATAAGTTGTAAGTGATGGTGAAATCATAGTTGCAATTTTATTATCTTTCTATGTATTTGGCCTAAGGTAATGCTCAGTAGCTATGTGTGTGGAGGCCTTCAAGAGTCTACATATATGTGCACAGACCACCCACATCTGTGTGCGCGGGTTGGAGAAGTATTGTACTTAAGAAGACATATCATTACTAAAGGAAAATAAGTTTGAAGCAAGTGTGTATATATGTTTATGTTTATTATTATCTACACTTGAGGTTGTTTTAATTCACCACAAAGTATTTTATGCTATTTATATGTATTATAATTTGTTGAATATTGAATAATATATATAAAGGCGTAGTGTCGAATAGTATTAATCAATGAATAGGGAATACATTGTGAAAGTAGATAATTGCATCTGAGTAGTTCAGAAAAAAATAAGAGAGAATCTTAGATGGGGATCCACGTCTAATATTCCATCTGGATGTACAAACCTAGTTCTATCCTCCCCCAATATTTCCTCAGCTAAGAATGTGATCTTCATTGCAGGTCGTTGGAAAAAGGGTCGATAATAGACGGTTTGGTTGGTTGTGGAGAAACTCCAAACCTCGGTCAAGACACCTTGTAGCCAAAAAATACTAAATAAATTAAACCTCTTTAAGGATCATTCTAGACTCATGACGAAAGTGGATACTTATAATTTAGGTTATCCCAATTAAAAAATAAATTTAATGAAATCAATGATTGTATGCTAAAAAAGGTGGAGTTATCATATTCTCGAGGAAAAAAATAAATGACAAATTACGAATGAAATGGAAAGGAACATGAATAAAAATATGGAATACATAGAAAGGAATATGAAGGAAAATAAGGGAAAAAAATAATAAAAGATAATGATTCATGAAAAAAATGATTAAATACATAAATAAATGAATACCATGTAAAATATTATTTTAGAGAGGATTCCTAAAGTGATATGGAGATCTAATGAAATATTAAAAATAAGGAGAACCATTTTGTTGAAACTAAATCACATATGGGGCATATTTTATCACAATTAGAGAGCACAAATATTGAAGCACAAAACTGTAATAATGAATTTTCAATCCAAGATTTGCATCACCAGGGCTTCAATTTGGCACAAATAATATAATGTATTAATAATTTTGATCTGATAATTTTTTATTATAATGATCCTATAACATGGACATTTCAAGTGGAGCAACACTTTTATATACATGAAGTTGCAAAAATGTAAATGTTGCATTCATGTTTTTAGAACAATACCAACATGTATGGTATTAGTGGCTTTATGAAGGGAAAAAGGGTTCAAGTACACATTCGTCCATTTTTATAGAGAACTCTAACAAATTATAAATGTTGAGTCACAATGTAAAGAATGATTTGGAGGATAATATATTATACCTATTTATGGGAAATTTAAATAAAAGCATCAAACATGAGATGTGTCTCTTTAAACCTAAATACCTATAGCATCCTTTCAATATAGCAGGGAAAGTTGAAAGTAAAAATGCGACCACTAGAAAATTGGTCACTAATAACTATAGAGAAAAGCATGCTCCCTCTCGTAAAATAAAAAAGGTTGACACCTCCAAAAATGGGTAAAATAAGTGAAAAATTGATATGTTTCAATTGTGATATCAAGTACAATAAGAGACATAAATGTAGTGAGAATAAATTACCCTACATAGACTATGAGAAGAAAAATATCAAGATTTGGGACCATCACAAGATCTATAGATTGAAGTAACTACTCCAAGAATCTCTTGTCATGCATTGGATTACATCAGTACTCCAAAAACCTTCATGATAGAATAATATGTAAAAACTAAAAAATTACAATATTTATTGATTCAAGTAGTATCTATATCTTAATAAATTACAAATTTGTAAGATATATTATTTTATTTTAATATCAAACAACATAATTCCATGTAATGATTCCAAATCAAGGCATCATAATTTTTTTAGGGAAGTGTCAAGGTATTACGCTAAATAAGGGGTAGTAATTCTTGGATATTTCATGGTTACAACATAAATGGGTGGTGCTAATGTTGTATTAGGGGTCCAGTGGTTACAATTATTGGGAATAGTGGATCTTAATTTTCATGATATTTTAATAAAAAATTCCTCATAAGGAAACTAAATTGGGCTTAAAGGTATGTAATGGAAATCCAATAAAGTGATAACTTCTAATAAAATAAAAAATTTCTAAAAAAGACATAAAAGTGTAATTGCACAATTATGTTAAGTAGATGTTTAAACATTTATATCCTCTACTCTAGTGGAAATCGAAAAAGTTAGCAAAAATAATTTTAAGGTATTTGGAGAGATTACTAAGGGTCTTCCACTAAGAAAATATCATGACCAGTATATTCATTTGCAACTCTAAAATATACCACCTAACATTAGGCCTTACAAGTATCTGCATGCATTTAAGAGTGATATCGGGCATATGTTTCAAGAAATATTAGAGGATGGAATCATTCAACATAGTGATAGAACTTTATATTCACTAGTGGTGATGGTTAACAAAAAATATGGTTCATGGAATATTTTTCCATATTACAAATATCTCAATAAAGAAGAAATTGAAGATAAGTTCCCTATTTGTGTCATTGATGAGTTATTAGATGAAATTTATGGAGAATTTTCTTTACCAAGTTTGATATTCGTTATGTTTATGGTCAAATCAAAATGAGGCAAGAATAAATTCCTGAAATAATCATTATAACATATGAAGGTCATTATGAGTTTTTAGTTGTGCCATATTTATGCACAAATGCACCATCAAAATTTGAAAGATTGATGAATTTTATTTTCAAACCCTTCATGATAAAATTTGTTTTGGTATTTTTCCATCATATACGAATCTAGAATAAATCTTGGGAAGATCATATAGAACATGTTGCCAAGGTATTAACACCATTGGAAGTGAAAAAATATATTTAAATCCTTCCAAGTATTCCTTGGGGTTTAAGAAGTGAAATATTTGGGATATATTTTATCTCATGGTGATGTCATGTTGGATGCTAACAAAATAAAAACTATGAGGTATTTGATATCCCCCAAAAGTTTAAACTCAAAGTTTTCTTAATATTGAAAGGATATTACTGCAAGATTTTCGATAATTATGGTTAAATAGTAGCACCTCTAACAAAATTATGGAACAAGGAACGATTTTATTTGAGTGAAGAAAAGTTGAACTCTCTTGAAGAAATTAAAGAGGTTATGTGTACAACTTTTGTCTTGGAAAAACATAACTTCTAAAAAACCTTCATTATTGAGTTTGATACTTCAGGCCATGGCATTGGTTAATTTTGATTCAATATGGAAGGCCTATGTTATTTGAAACTAGTGAACTTTAAGGAAATAAATTACTTAGACCCATATATTAAAAATAAATGCTATCCATACTACACACAATTAAAAAATGGTCTAAGTAAGTTACCCATTCCATATTTTGATTCAAAATGGAAGGCCTATGTTCTTTGAAATTAGTGAAATTAAAGGAAATAACTTACTTAGACCCATATATAAAAAATAAATGTTATCCTTACTACACAAAATTAAGAAATGGAATTCATAGCAAACACCAAGACACTTCAAAGTAAGAATATATCATCATAGTTTGATGTACTTCTTGGAAAAAAGGAATATATTTATAAGAGAAACAATATTGCGTCACAAAGATGTTGGTTTATGACTTTGAAAATATATATATATAGAGAGAGAGAGAGAGAGAGAAAACAAAATATTGTGGAAAATGCACTCTTGAAAAAGGAGGAAGACACAAATGGTTTACTATGTGTTATTTCAATTACATAATTAGATTGGGTGGGAGAAGAAAGGAGAGAGTGGAAGTAATATGAGATGGTATGAAATATCATTCAAAAACAACATGAAAACACTAATACAGTAGAAACAATTATTTGGAAATATGGTTGTCTGTGGTATCAAGATCATTTATATTTGTGTAATAATTTTGAAGTCTAATAGAACATCCTTTTGGAATTACATACTTTTGTTGTAGGATTCAATTCATGTTTTAAAGAAATAGGATCAAGAAATATTATTTTTGGAAAGTATTAAAGGATATGTGAAAAATTTTGTGGTATAATGTCAAACAATCCAAAAACTAAAGAATAAATAATAAATACCTTAGGGCTCCTTCAGTGATTGGCTACACCAAACAAGTGTTGGGAAGACATTTCAATGGATATTATTATAGGTTTTCCCAAGTTTGAAGGATGTACTGTCATTATCATAGTGGTGGATTAAATGAGAAAGTATGAATGTTTCTCCTCTCTTTAGCATCCTTTTGAATTGGAAAAAGAATTCCTGGAAACAATCCAAAATATACACAAAATATCGAGGATTATTGTATGTGACATAGATCATATTTTTTCTAAAAAAGTTTGGACTGGATTATTTTCTTGTTTGGGTACTCAATTGGCTCGTAATTCACTATATCATCCTCCATATGATGTGCATACTAATATTGTGAATAATTGTTTAGAACAATATCTACATTTTTTTTCATATGATAAAGATACAAAATGGGTCAAATGGTTTTTGTGGTATAACACATCCTTTGATACTACATCAAACATCATGCCACTTATAGTATCTTATGTATATCATTCTCTATCCATCACATCACCCTTGAAATGGAATATAAAAATGAAGCAGTACAGGAACACATATGGAAACAATAAGAGGTTCTCATACTATTGAAGGACAACTTGGTTATGGCACAAAATAGAATGAAAAAAAAAATATCAACATCACAATGAAAGGGAATTTGAATTGGGGGATTGGTTAATTTTGAGAAAAAAAATATATAAATATTTCTCCCTCAAAAAACAAAAGAGGGAAAGTATATAAGCATTGAGGTAGTATGGCCGCTATATGGTATTACGAAGAATATATGGATTACAGATTATAGTGACCTATACCTCCATATGTACATTATATCTTCGATATTTCTCTCCTAAGGAAGGTACTCAATGATAATATTTTAGTATAGAATATTCTACCACACATTAATGAAGAATGGAATATAATACTATAATTAGAGACATTCTTGGAAACAACAACTAAGTATCTTAGAAACCAAGAAATTACTGAGAACCTCCTTAAATGGAATAACTTATCAATAGACAAAGTGATATGTGTAATATCCCTTGCGTAACCCACCATAAAAACTCTCATAAAATAAGGTTTCTTAAATAATTAAATATTATTTATTATATTGATATTACATGAAGAATATTCTTGTAATTGTTGATTATAAGAATATGGGAGGAAATATTTCTTAATTATTTTATTTATAGGAATTTATATTATTTTATTGAAATAAATTATATTTCCAAGTTGGTATATTTTATGAGTTTTGGAAATAATGATTAATAGATTTGGAAAAAGTATGGATAAGTGATATTTTTCTCACAAGGAAAAAAACAAATCTAGCTTTAAAAAGAAAATCATGAGAGATTTATGGATTTCTTTTGTGATTTAGGAAAAAATAGATTTATGGATGCTTTATGGAATGCTTTTATGATTTAGAAAGGCTGGAATAATTTTAGGATTTAGAAAAGCTGGAATGCTTTTATGATTTAGATAAAACTATAATGCTTTTATGATTTATAAAAGCTATTCCATTTTATTAATTATATTTATTATAAGCCTATGAGAGAAATAGAGGAGGGAAATGGGAGACTACTGGAGAATGGAGCCAAGGAAGAGGAATAGAGTATTCCAAGCATGCATCAAGAGATAAGTAACCATATTCTTTGAAAATCTCTTTGTTTTCATATGGGCCATGATTATATAATGATTGAATTTAATTGCAATAAAAAGTTCATGTGATAAAGAATTAAGATTAATTTTTGAGTAAATATCTATAGAATTTTGTTCATAGATGAATAAGTGTATTATTGATTGAATTATGAGAATAATTCATGTGTTGTGAATTGATAAATGATTTTCATGGCTAAATAATTTTGTGAATTGCATGAGTTATTGGAAAATAGGGTCTAAGTATGACTTTGTATCTCCCAAACCAAAATAGATAGGAAAAGAGGTTTTTGTAAAATAGGATGTTATGACCAAAAGCCTCTTTTAGATTTTAAAAATTCATTTCTCATGTCTCAAAAACCGTGTCCTAAATGGATGTAAAGTAACAGGCAATTAATTATTATTTAAATCTGAAAAAATGAGCTCGAATGATTCATTTGAATCTTCCAAACAGTAACACCTGTGTAAAAACTGAGAGAGGTTGTTTTTAATGCACCCATTAGAAACATAAACCTCTTTGTTTTCTCGAAAAATCGTTTCCATTTGCTTGGAAACCATGTATAAATTTGATGACAAAAATAGAAAATTATTTAATATTTAAATCTGGAACAATGCGTATCAAAGATTCATTTGAATCTTAAAAACCATAACACCTGTGACAAAAATGAGAGAGTTTATTCTTATTATGTCTGTTCCAAACAAAAATCTCTTTTATTTTTATTAAATTCTTTTCCATATGTTCACAATACGCATCCAAATTGAATGACTAAAACAGGAAAAACAAAGTGAAACATAGTGCTTCCATTTCATTTTTCAATGAGATAAGAATAACTTCTTATGTACATAGAGACATAAAAATTATGCTGATGATAATTTACAAGGAATTAAATTAAATATTTACCAAGTATATGCATTAAAATTTTTAAAGAGAAATACTAGACTCTTGAAGAGAGTATGTGCTTAGGTGCACATGAATAAGATCTAGTATATTTGATCTACTAGAAATTATTATGTGATTTTACATGCATGAGGAGTTTGAGTCATGTAAAAATATATAAATAACTTATATAAGGGGTAGCTCACATAAAACGTTTGTGTAAAAGACAATTGGTTGTATTATTTGAGAAAGATTTGTTATTCATGTTATTCTTGGAGGAAATATTACAAATCTCTCTAATATGTGAAATGATAAGAAAATATTATCTATTTATTGAGTTATCTATCTTTTGGAAAAAGAATAATTAAGGTGTTAAATTCCTTGGAAAATAAATATATATAAGCGTATGCAAGGAAGTAATTATTGGGTTAGAACTCTTCAAAAAGAATAGAAGAGAAAAATGTATCCTTGTATGCATTATTGGATTAGATTCTTAGAGAGGAAAAATAGTAATCACATGCTTTATTATGTAATATTATTTATAGAAACATATATATGCTTAGATGCATGGAAAAAGTATAGTTTTGGGAGTAGATATTTTGGATGAGAGAGAAATGTCCCTTTGCATGCATGAAATAATAAGTGGTATGCGTTTAACCCCTTGGAAAACAAATATGTTTATTTTTCCATAAAATATTTATTTAGTTTCTTTTGGAAAGAAACATATGTTTTACAAGAAATAATAAAAACGATATGTTATTACATGCACAAAATTATAATTAGTATGTTAAACTTGGTTCGAAATAAAGTTCGCATTGTTATAAGTACAACCAATCTGAATAGTTCTTGCGTAAAAACGATGTCTTTGGAAAAGAACATGCATTCGTATGCATAAGTATAGAATCTATTGTGTTAATCCATTTGGAAAAGAAAACATAAGAGTAGGCAAAAAGGAAATAGCTTGTTGGAATAGTTATCTTGAAAACTTGTTATTCATTTTCATGCACAATATTATTATATAGTATGTTATATTTCATTTGGAAATAATATTAAAGTGCATGTGAGAATTTGTTAACGGTTGTTAGAAAGATGATGTTTGGTAGTGATTTCTTTGTTACTAATGCATCTGAAATGATGCTAAATAAGGCATTTTATATGAACTTGGTTATGTTTTATACATGCATATAAATATTTGTTGAAGTGTTACAAATGTTATGAAAGTGCATGCAAGATTTTGTTAGCGGTTGTTATAAAGATGATGATTGATAATGATTTATTTGTTACTAATGCATGTGAAATGATGTTAAAGAAGATGATTTCATGTCATCTAGGTTATGTTTTATACATGCATACAAATAGTGTTGAAGTGTCAGAGATAAACATTGATTATTGGATTATTAATATTTTATCTAATCATGATATCAAATGTGATGATGACAACAATGGCAGGAAAGAAGGATGACTTGAGAAAAGGATTTTTCAAGTTTAACATTGTGGAAGATAAAAAGTTGTTAGTCCATGTAGGTTTAGTAGTTCTGATTGCACGATGAACCGCTGAAGGAAACAATATGACTAAAAAGACAGAGATTGAGGATTTGTGGGTAAATAGTATCATGATGATTGTAATAGCTTATAGCTAGTTATGTTTCATTCAAGATTATCTTTCTATGTAATTTTTATGACAATGGTCAAGGTATGGACTCCCTTATAACCATTGAGTGAGGGGTGACAACCCTCACGAGCATTTAATAATAAAATTAAATGTTTGCTGGTTTTCACCCTATGGGGTTTCCAGGGCATATCGGTGTCTATTTAGGTGATTGTTCATTGTGTCATTTTCATGATGTTAATTTATTTCATGATCTGATTTTTATGTTATCAATTAGGTGATCTACTAATTGAATTAAAATGATCATGGGATTGATGCATAGTTATAGCAGGAAATTTAAGTTAATATGTTACAACAAGAACAATTAATGGTTGTGTAACTCTCTATGATTTTTACTAAATGTTTCTCTAAGTGATGATGATGGGTATTTAAATGTTTAATGCAGAAATATAAAACGTAATATGTAAGGTTATACATTCGTAAATGTTGAAAAAAATTCCTAACTCCATGCATTTTCTTGCGAGGTTATCGGGGTATGTTACAAATGGTATCAGAGAAAAAGGTTACAACAATGGTGCCTTTTGGGAATCATTATGCAAAAGGAATAAGTAGAGGTATGATTCTAGTGGGCATAATCTCAGGTATGATTTTAATTAAACTTGTAGTATGCTACAATTAACATGAGATGCATGATGCCTGATTAATGACCGCATGAAAGAGTAGAATGTTATAATGTTATTTAAAATTTGTGCTCATGAAATTTGAATATTGATGTGGATTAAAGACAATAAAACCTGTATTGTACCTATGAACCATCCTGAGCACTCAATGGCTATAGTGTGGATTAATTACCAACCTTTTCATGCATAATATTAGAACAATGATTATGGTGCATAAGAAAAAAAAAATGTGGAAAAATATGGCTAAAATTCCCATGCACTGCTTATAAAGAATGAATTCATGTATGTTTGGTGTGATAACTAAATAATTTAGAAGTTGGGGTTGACCTTGAAGAGGACAATGGAATATTGAAAAAAACAAAATTGAACGAACCTCTTTAGTTGTCAAAAATAATCAACCAGTGAAGTGGAACTCATATAGTGAACTTAAAGTCAATGAAAAAATCAGAGTAGCATAATTGTGGGTTCTAATTATTCATTTATAGTTGTAGAGGAAAGTTTGCAGTCGATGTGTTTGACAAAAAATGGTAAATTAGATCCAAAGTTTTGTTGTTTTAAATAATTGCATCCATGGAATTTTTGGATGTGATTCATCTTAACATCAAGGGGTTTTCATACCTTGAGATCATGTAACCCTCGTGTTGATACCAAGAAAAATCTATGTTCAGACTTGGATCCATAATTTGGTTGACTTTCCTGATTAGACTCTCCTTTTGGGATTGTTGGTTGTGTTTTTGGAAGAAATTTTACCGGTGATGATATCAATATAATTCATGCTATTCTATAAATTCTAGTTTTACTATCTTTCTGATGATTTAAACATATTTATGGAAATTTATTTCACGACCACTAACTAGTCCCCCAATGGCAGTAGTCTGTATGCTTTCCAAATATTTGGTAGAATGTCTCATTGACCATGATTTCATGCTTGCAAATTGTTGTTATAATTCCAAAATGGATTTAGATTTCATGCTCGCAAAATGTTTGTTGGAATGCCAAATTGGTTGTAGATTGCATGCTTGCACACTATTTTATAAAAGTCTACAGTGGTTGTGGATTTCATGATTGAATATTATTTTCCCAAAATTCCTCAATGGTTGTTGCTTACATGGCTGCAATCTAATGGTAAGGAAAGAAAAAAAATCATATTTTGTGTCCTAGTGTTCAATGGGACTGTTAGTTCTCTACAATATTGATGGTTGCTAAGGTGAGACCATAAATAAAGCATAATTCTATGGTATGCAACATGTGTTAATGTCTCTTTCGTAAGCTACATGATTATTATTATGTGGAAATTTTGAATGTATACCACATACATTACATGTGATGAACTTTTGTCAAAGTAATTTGACAAATTGTGGGACACATGTTGTGGGTTAAGTATAGATACATGGTGTATAAAAATGTTCCTTTACCTTAATTACAATATGCAAATGGAAAATTATGTAAATTACAGTGGAATTGTAGACATTGACTATTTTTAGACATTTAATTTTTATTGGATTCAATGGCTATGAAAGCCATGATGGGACTGATGTAATGAGGTAATATCTTATTTTATTATTGAGTTAATGAATACTTTGGTTGGAGTATTCAGGAAATAACTCTAGATTTTTAGAAGACTTCTTTCCAGCTTATGAAAATTTATTGGTGGTTCAGTTCAACATGGACCTTCCCTAAAAGTCTCCTAAAAATCCCTAGGAGAAAATAATAAAGAGGAAATATTAACATAATGGGAGAGAAATATTATGTTAATGACTTAGTTGGAGATAAATACTAAGTGGGGTAAAATTAATCATAGCGGGAGAGAAAGGCATGCTTTAAAGAAAAAGAAGAGTATCTTCTTCAAAAAATATAAAACAAAAATGCCTAGGAAAAAAGGTTGGGAGACCTTAAAGCAGGACGCTGCTAAAAATCTACTGGGAAGAAATCACCAAGGAATCAATGAGGTTGTTGATTCTACTGGCAAGTAGATCTTTGCTCGGTGGGTAACTATTGGAGATAGTTCACGGTTGGGTGGAATATGCTGGGTTCCTCAATAATTCCCAGAAATTAACTACAGTTAGAAGAAATTTTTTCTACGTTATGTTACTAATTTTAAATTTTTCTTAAGATGTTGGATTTTATTATAGACTGTAAATTTCATGTCTCAAAGTTGTTGCATGTGTTATAGCTTTGCATGCATGACATATAAAATTATCTTAGCAAAATTTTCGATGAAATAGATTGTGTTTGTAGGCTTTTATGAGCAAATGAACATGTCAGATATGACTTATCTATATTCATGCATAGAGGAAATTAATTGAAATCTATAGGCATCTGAAATAACTCATGTTAGATAAAATAATGAGTTATTGAACTTTAAATTCATGACATACTAGAGGAAAATAGCTGAAGATAAATGCCATGAGTTTGAATTTGAATGAAATTACTGTGGGAGAGAAAGACAATAATTTGCAAACAACACTAGTGGAAGAGAAAGACTAGTGTAACTCCTAAATATAATACAACATGCACTTCATAGAGTTTTTCTTATCCTTTTGATGATTAAAGGGCTAAGTTCACCTTGATTTTTTGGTGGAATTATTATGATTTAAGTATTCTTTTACATTGCCTAAAAAAAAAATTGTAATGAAAATTAAAGGTTAATGTTCCAACAAGAGAAGAACATCGAGGACGATGTTCTCTTTAAGGTGGGGAGTTTTTAATATCCCTTTCTTAAGCCACCATAAAAACTCTCATAAAATGAGGTTTCTTAAATAATTAAATATTGTTTATTATGTTTATATTACATGAAGAATATTCTTGTAATTGTTGATTATAAGAATATTGGAGGAATTATTTCTTAATTATTTTATTTATAAAAATTTATATTCTTCTATGGAAATAAATTATATTTTCAAGTTGCTATATTTTATGAGTTTTAGAAATAATGATTAATATATTTGGAAAAAGTATGGATAAGTGATATTTTTCTCACAAGGAAAAAAAGAAATCTATTTTTAAAAAGAAAAGCACGAGAGATTTATGGATTTCTTTTGTGATTTAGGAAAAAATAGATTTATGGATGCTTTATGGAATGATTTTATGATTTAGAAACGTTGGAATACTTTTAGGATTTAGAAAAGCTAGAATGCTTTTATGATTTAGAAAAAACTATAATGCTTTTATGATTTATAAAAGCTATCCCATTTTATTAATTCTATTTATTATAAGCATATGAGAGAAATAGAGGAGGGAAATGGGAGACTACATGGAGACTGGAGCCAAGGAAGAGGAAGAGAGTATTCTAAGCATGCATGAGATAAGTAACCATATTATTTGAAAATCTCTTTGTTTTCATATGGGCCATGATTATATAATGACTGAATTTAATTGCAATAAAAAGTTCATCTGATAAAGAATTAAGATTAATTCTTGAGTATATCTCTATACAATTTTGTTCATAGATGAATAACTGTATTATTCATTGAATTATGATAATAATTCATGTGTTGTGAATTGATAAATGATTTTCATGACTAAATAATTCTGTGAATTGCATGAGTTATTGGAAAATAGGGTCTAAATATGACTTTGTATCTCCCAAACCGAAATAGATAAGAAAAAAGTAAAAGACATTTTTGTGAAATAGGATGTTATGACCAAAAGCCCCTTTTATATTTTAAAAATTTGTTTCCCATGTCTCAAAAACCGTGTCCTAAATGGATGTAAAATAACAGGGAATTAATTATTATTTAAATCTGGAAAAATGAGCTCCAAATATTCATTTTAATATTCCAAGCCATAACACCTGTGTAAAAACTGAGAGAGGTTGTTTTTAATGAACCCATTAGAAACAGAAACCTCTTTGCGTTTTCCAAAAATAGTTTCCATTTGGTTGGAAACCATGTCTCAATTTGATGACAAAAATAGAAAATTATTTAATATTTAAATTTGGAACAATGGGCATCAAAGATTCATTCGAATCTTAAAATCCATAGCACCTGTGATAAAAATGAGAGACGTTATTCTTATTATGTATGTTCCAAACAAAAACCTCTTTTTTTTTATTAAATTTTTTTCCATATGTTCACAATACGCATCCAAATTGGATGACTAAAACAGGAAAAACAGAGTGAAACATAGTGCTTCCATTTCATTTTTCAATGAGATAAGAATAATTGTTTATGTACATATAGACATATCAATTATGCTGATGATTATTTACAAGGAATTAAATTAAATATTTACCAAGTATATGCATTGAAAGTTTTAAACATAAATATTTGACTTTTGAAGAGAGTATGTGCTTAGGTGCACATGAATAAGATCTAGTATATTTGATCTACTAGAAATTATTATGTGATTTTACATGCATGAGGAGTTTGAGTCATGTAAAAATATATAAATAACTTATCTGAGGGGTATCTTCCATAAAACCTTTTTGTAAAAGACATTTGGTTGTATTATTTGAGAAGGATTTGTTATTCATGTTATTTCTAGAGGAAATATTACAAATCTCTCTAATATGTGAAATGATAAGAAAATATTATCTATTTCATGCATAATAGCTATTGAGTTATCTATCTTTTGGAAGAAGAATAATTAAGGTGTTAAATTACTTGGAAAATAAATATATATAATCATATGCAAGGAAGCAATTATTGGGTTAGAACTCTTCAAAAGGAATAGAAGAAAAAAATATATCCTTGTATGCATTATTGTATTAGATTCTTAGAGAGGAAAAATAGTAATCACATGATTTATTATGTAAGATTATTTAGAGAAACATATATATTCTTGGATGCATAGAAAAAGTATAGTTTCGGGAGAAGATATTTTGGATGAGAGAGAAATGTCGCTTTGCATGCATGAAATAATAAGAGGTATGCGTTTAACCCCTTGGAAAATAAATGTGTTTATTTTTCCATGAAATATTTATTTAGTTTCTTTTGGAAATAAACATATATTTTACATGCAAGAATAAAAAGGATATGTTATTACACACAAAAAATTATAATTAGTATGTTAACTTGGTTTGAAATAAAGTTTGCATTGTTATAAGTATAGCCAATGTGAATAGCTCTTGTGTAGAAACGATGTCTTTGGAAAAGAACATGCATTCGTATGCATAAGTATATAATCTATTGTGTTAATCCATTTGGAAAAGAAAACATAAAAGTAGGCAAAAAGGAAATAGCTTGTTGGGATAGTTATCTTGAAAGCTTGTTATTCATTTTCATGCACAATATTATTATATAGTATGTTATATTTCATTTGGAAATAATATGAAAGTGCATGCGAAAATTTGTTAGTGGTTGTTAGAAAGATGATGTTTGGTAGTGATTTATTTGTTACTAATGCATCTGAAATGATGCTAAATAAGGCATTTAATATGAACTTGGTTATGTTTTATACATGCATATAAATATTTGTTGAAGTGTTACAAATGTTATGAAAGTGCATGCAAGATTTTGTTAGTGGTTGTTAGAAAGATGATGATTGATAGTGATTTATTTGTTACTAATGCATGTTAAATGATGTTAAAAAAGATGATTTCATGTCAAATTGGTTATGTTTTATACATGCATACAAATAGTGTTGAAGTGTTAGAGATAAACATTGATTATTGGATTATTAATATTTTATCTAATCATGATATCAAATGTGCTGACGACAACAATGGCAGGAAAGAAGGATGACTTGAGAAAAGTATTTTTCAAGTTTAACATTGTGGAAGATAAAGAGTTGTTAGTCCATGCAGGTTTAGTAGTTCAAATTGCATGATGAACAACTAAAGGAAACAGTGTAACTACAAAGACAGAGATTGAGGATTCGTGGGTAAATGGTATCATGATGATTGTAATAGCTTATAGCTAGTTATGTTTCATTCAAGATTATTTTTCTATGTAATTTTGTGGACAAATGGCTTGATCTTATATGACCTCTTATAATGAATCATTGACAGGTGACACATTATCATGAGCATTAGAATAACAAAATTAAATGTTTGTTGTTTTTCACCCGCATGCCGTAATGGTATACATCATGGTTCATTTAAGGTGATTAAGTCATTGTGTCATTTTCATGATGTTAATTTCTTTCATGATGTGATGTTTATATTATCATTTAGGTGATATAATAATTGAATTAAAATGATGATGGGATCGATGCATAGTTATAGCAGGAAATTTAAGTTAATATGCTACAACAAGTACAATTAATGGTTGTGTAACTCACTATGATTTTTACTAAATGTTTCTCTAAGTGACGATAATGGGTATTTAAATGTTTAATGCGGAAATATAAAATGTAATTTGTAAGGTTATACATTCGTAAATATTGAAAAAAATTCCTAACTCCATGCATTTTCTTGCGAGGTTATCGGGGTATGTTACAATATGGGAAGATGAATTTTTCATGCAAAAAGAACCACAAATAACCATGTTTTAAGGAAAATGCAGCTTTGAAGGAAGGGCCATTTAAAGCCCTATATAAGTTGCACGAAACCCTGAAACCACTTATTAAGATATAGATATTAAGGGATTACGATTCTATTATTATATTTTTATGTAGGCTCTAACCTAGCATTCTCCCATTTAATTATAGTTGTTCCCTTTGTCTCCCAAATATTTACTAAAGGTATAGTCTTAGAATATAAATTTTTG
Organism: Pinus albicaulis; assembly: GCA_034641835.2. NCBI lineage: Eukaryota > Viridiplantae > Streptophyta > Pinopsida > Pinales > Pinaceae > Pinus > Pinus albicaulis. The sequence goes on along the minus strand of CM076584.1, from coordinate 1,345,013,771 downwards.
TCTTGTACATTATATTCATTATAAAAGGAGTTTCCCCCCTTGAAGAGGAATATAACTATTGGTCTCTTATCATCTCTAAGGCACAAGGTTCATAACATTTTCCTCTTTATGAACCACCAATATTTACAGCCCCGAAACCTTGGTTTTTTTTGTGATTCGTGTTATACGTAGCATGTACAATTAAATTTTAAAATTATGAGATGGTTACTCCTCTAATTGTTCACCTTCAAAGCATATATTCACATTATGTTGGTTATTAGGACCTAGGTACATGTTATTATAGTGGTGGGCTAGCTTACATCTAGCAATGATTTAAATCATTCACAACTAAACAAATGGCGGCCTTCGTGATCAACCATTAACTCCATTAACGATATCATGGAGATTTGTACTCGATCATATCAATTTTCTAGACAAAATTGAAAACTAGAGACACATGTTTCTCTTATTCAACATCTATTCAAAGTCTCTAGTTAGGGAATATATCAATGAACTCTCTACATCTTCAAGGCCATATTTATATGAGCCTCCTTTGTTTTAGTTCCATGTAGCATAGGGTAATATTGTTCCATTATAAGCACAAATGGATGTAGCATTCATTTATAGTGTAACATGTGCTAGCTCAATTTATAAATACATTTCTTTTTACATGTAACAAAGATATTTGTAGGTTGGTGGTAAAAATGATACATGCTTATCCACATAGTATCCTTTTTTCATCCTTTCTATGGCTATATTCATCAGTCTCCATGTTTTATTGTATAAATAAGGTCATGAATTATTTTTATAATATCCCCTCAAATTGAGTAAATGATTATAAAAACCTCCTCTTCCCTCTTTTTATATTTTATCCCACATTGGTTCAAGGGTTCAATCAATGGGATTTTAATGCTCCTAATTACAAAACATGGAACTTATGACAACAATGGGGTCTAAATCACAGTGATGTACCTTATTTTCAATTAATAATTTTTTTCAAATGTTTGATTCTTTATGTGGCCAAATTCATGTTGGATAGAAATAAAGTCAACTAAATCAATATTGTGGTTCCTAAGAATTACTTTCATAACTACAAAAATTACTCTCCTCCTATTAAATTTATCTGTACAAGAATTACTCTTTTCGTACATTAAGATTAAAATTTCATTTGCAATAGACTAGAAATATTAACATATTATAAAGCCTATGCTAAGAAGAATGTACATATTAAATTACGGCTAGCTAGCATATGTAAGATAAAATTACAAGTTACCTTTCTTTTCTTAGAACATTTAAAAGTGAAATTCTTTTATTTTATCTTTCTTTTAAAATGTGGTAATAATATTAGGGTCATTGATACTCCTTTTTTTTAAGTGAGAAATTCTTTCAATTAGTAGTGAGGATAATTATGACTAATTATTATTTGTGAATGTGGAGTAACTCATTATCATTACACCTTTTTTTCAAATTAGTGAGAAAACTTATTTAACTTAATTGTCAAATGATGGTGGAGACAATCATCACTAATTATTATTTTTGAATATAAGTTGGCTCTTTATTATTAACTATTATTTGTGACTATGAATTTACATATTATCACTACTCATTATTTTTGAAAAATGAAAATAAATTGACTCGTTCCTATTATCCATAAATTGAATCATGTCATTATTCAATTAAAATAATATCACACAGAAAAATAAACTACACACCGATTTTCATAGGTTTAAGAAAGCTTCACCTTACACAAACAAATATCATTCATACACATTACGTACCATCACAATTACGCGGAGTAATTCTTGCTATTATTTCTGGAGCACTTTATGCATCGATAAAACCTTTGATCGGACAATTTAATCTCTTACTTTCGAAATATCTAGTTTATAGGATTACCTTGATCATGTACCATATGCGACGTTAATGGTTGACAACTGCGCAAAGTTATACGCCCAAGTCATCAAGATGAACGCGATTGATTGCCTATTTTATAGGTTTACTAACTCTAGGGTCTACTGAAACTATGAGGGTGTTAGTGGATTCCATTTTCATTGCGAGTATAATGAGTTGGTGACCAATTTCAAAGTTACTTATGCTCAATGATTTATTCACTTTATTCACATTCCTTACCATTGAGGTGGAGGAAATTTTCCAATTGATGAATAATGATGGTAATTCAACCGCCTATTGTATAGGCTCATCTTTATCAACTCTAGAGTGCAGTCAAACTACGGGGCTGTTAGTGGATTCCATTTTCATTGACAGCACAATGAGGCCTATTTTAGAAATAATGATGGTAATTCAATTGCCTATTTTATAGGCTCATCTTTATCAACTCTAGAGTCGAGTCAAACTATGAGGCTGTTAGTGGATTCCATTTCCATTGAGAGTATAATGAGGTGGTGATCACTTTCAAAGTTACTTATGTTCAATGAATTATTCACTTTCCTTAGCATTAAGGTGCTAGAAAATTTCCGTATTCATTAATAATGATGGTAATTCAATTTTAAAAATGATTATTAATAAATAATTTACGCAGAGTAAGGTAAATATTAATCAGTAATTATATTAAAGTAGAGTAAGGTAAATATTAATTAGTAATTACATTAAAAGAATGCTTAGTTTTTAAAAATGTGCTAATACATTTTTAAAATATTTATTATTCATAATTAATTACTGTTATTTATTAAAAATAATAGTAAAACTTAATGTAAAAGAAATTAATATTTATTGAAAACTGTTATACTCAATTTTGAACATTATTATCATTAATAGATAATGAATAAAAATAATATTTAGTTACTATTAATGAATAATTATAGACTTTTTTTTATAAAAGTTATTATTAATAATAAATGTTATAATCAATTCCAAAATTAATTATTATTAATAGATCTGAGTTTATTTTATATATATAATAAGCTCACATTTATTAATAATAGTTAGTTTTGGAATTGATTTATATATATATATATATATATATATATATATATATGATTATAATAGTCAATTTTAAAACTAATTATTAATTTGTATTAAACATGACTATAGAATTCTATTTCTCATTTCATTATTATAACTTTTTTTTGAATTATACTAAATCTCATTTTAAAATTTAGAAATAAATAATATATTTTTCAATATTTAAAAGTACAATAAAATCAATGTTTTATTGCAATGTTGCCATAACTACACATGTACATTTAAATAAAGGCCTATGTGAGCACTGTTGACTAACAAGATAGAAGCTGATAGTGTTGGCCATTTCAAGAATTGTCCCATGAGGTTGAGTTCTCTCCGTATTTTCTTCATTTCTAGGGAAGGTTTTTACGTATTGAATTCCACTTTACATCATTGTTTTTATTTATGGCGAAGGTTGTTAGGTATTCAATATCATTCTCTTTATTGTTACTTATGAGACTTATACTTCTTATTTGTTTTTATATAAATTGTTGCTTATGAAATCTACACTTCTTATTTGTTTTTATATAAATAATGTCACATTTCATTTTAGTCTATAAACCGGTTTCACACATAAGTTACAAAATTTATACAATAAGTATACCTAACACTTAAAACATTCTCAATGCCTTTATCTATATTTCTTTAAAATAATATTCACAAAGGAAACAACTTAGCTCTATTTTTTTTTAGCCTTGTACAATGTACATCTATTACTTGCTATATATATACACACACGCTTCCTTCACTACACTCATCATAATTACTAGATGTATATTCTAGAAATATATTTTAATTTATTTTCATCTAGTTTTTAAATATATATATAACGAATATTAAATATTAAGCAATAAATATTTACAAATAATTTACATTATTGCTATTTATTTTATAAATTCTTATAACATGGATTAGGCGGCTATATACCACTTGTTAATAAGGAGAATGACTATAGTTAAACTCAATAAAGGGGTCACTCTCATTAAGTTCTTAGGTGAGACTGGAAATTAATGGTCAACATAAAGGGACTTAATCACATTGCCCGATAGTAGTCACTTTTTGGGCTAGCTACACTTAACTTGGGTAACTAGGTAATAATGAATTCTCAAGCTAATTTTACTTAACAAGGGTGACTAGTGATTTTAAAGTTGGTAAATTTCTAGGGTATCAATACTAAACTTAATAAGGGAGAGTATGACTATGTAATGCATGAATGTGCCAATAAATCTCTAGGCTAGTTACATTGATGCATATTGATGCAGGGAGACCATGTAACACATAAGGGTAATATTTGATTAGCATCCTATGTACACGTATAGTTTTAAATTATCATTTGGATTTTCTACTGAAAAATATTGACAATAGAAAGTGTAATTTGGATGTAAATTGTATTCAATTCATAGGTAAATGGTTATACATAATTGGAATCATATCATCATTTGTATGATGGTGGTATTCAATTTTTTTGCTCGGTATTATTAATAAAGGTGATTATTTTGAATAAGGATGGTATTAAATATTTATGTTATCAACTTTTAAAGAGAACCATAGTTCTTGCAACCCTCATTAATGAGGGAAACTATCATGGTATGATAGTGGTAGTCAATTCATGTGCTAGCTATCGTTAACAAGAGAGATTATAATTTGGATGAGAGTGGTAGCTAGTTTATATGCTAGCTCTTATTAATGACGGTGACTATCTCTTTATAGGGGTGGTAGTGAATTGCTATGCTAGTTACGACTTTTCGCATCATCTACTATTTGATGAGGTCATTTACCGGTTTTTATCATTTAAATAAGGATTATAATCAATGAATAATATAATTGAGCTATATATTATTGATACATGGTTATCTACTTAATGAGGGTGTTTATCATTTAAATGAGGATTATAATTAATGAATATGATAATGTAAGGATAATTGAGCTATATATTATTGATACATCACATAGGATATTAATTGTGTGGATGTTTTGAACCTCTTGGACACTTGATCCTCTAAAGGTTGATGTGGAAGTTGAAGATAGTGTTAATTTTCAATTAGTTTGTGCACTGTGCGTAAGACACCGAGCGGCCTCCCTGATTGTATTTTGGAAAAATGATTGTGAAAATTGGTGATTGTCTCCTATATAAATGTTGGTGATTCTTTGCGCGTAAATGGTAAGTGTTTATTAGTTTGGAGATTTGTTCATATCACACTCTGTCTACTCATGTTATCATGACTGTGATGGTTTTTAAGTGATGTCGGTATCGTGACTGTGGTGTGTGGTGGTATGGTTTGCAAAGTATTTTAAAATACTTCCCACATTCCCATACTCGTTTTTGGCAGTGTGATGCTTAGAGACCGAGCGGCATGCCTGATTATATTTTGAAAAATTGATTGTGAATGATGGTGATTCTCTCCTATCTGAATGTTGGTGGTTCTTTGCACGTAAATGGTATGTGTTTATTAGTTTGAAGATTGGTTCATATCAAACTCTATCTGCTCGTGTTATCGTGTGACTAGGACTGTGTTGAAGTGATGTTAGTATCCTGATTGTGGTGTGTGGTGGTATGGTCTGGATAATGTTTTAAAATACTTCCCACATTCTGATATTATACCACCTCCATTGGCATATTATACCACCGCTTTTAAAAATTTAAAAGGACACAGGGGAACCCCCATATTATACCACAACTTTTAAAAATTTAAAAGGACACAGGGGAATAATTATTTTCCCTCAATAGACAAAGTTCAAAGAGAGTTGTCGAAACTACTTTAATCAACACAACACATTTACGGAAGTTTACATAGAGTTTCTGAACTCACTTAATCCATACCATATAGTTGCGGAAGTAAATTCAAATGAATCTTTATTTCAATATAGAGTAGCGGAGATCAAAATTGCAACTATGGAAATGAGAAAATATAATCAAGTAATCTCACTCATGGTGAAGCAGAGTAAAACATAGTGTTGTGGTAAAAACAATACGTGAAATTTTCACAACTATATTGCAACTTACCAAAATTTATGTTAAATCTTCAAAACATGAAATACATTAATATATGGAGGTTGGGGCTCCTTCACAAGTAAAAATATACTTCTTACTTGAATTTACATTCACCAGGGTTGCGGAGTAACACACAGTAAAAATTGTTTTCACGCACCCACCAAAATTCGCTCCACGATTTTCTCCACTTGTCTTTCAAGGCTTACATCTGCCACATTACACAACACTCTCTTGCTGTCTTTCTCAAATTACATGTAAACTCTTAACAAACACACAAATATATATATATATATATATATATATATATATATATATATATATATATATAATACTTCTATTTTGTGACAGAAACAATTTAATACATAGTATGGGGAGACATCATTTTTTGAACATCACAGAAATTGCATGAACTAAACAAAAATTGCGGATTAAATATATGCCCATGAAAATTTATTGACCATGAACTAAATTCCTAATCTATTGCGGAATGGGTTATGTACTCTGCTCAATACTTTTCCTTCTCTGCACACGCAATCTGCAACCTACAAAACATTTACTGAGGTATGGTTGCTGCTAGTTCATTTAATGCAATGGTTGAGATTAATTTCCAACACTTCCCCTTAATCACAACTATCGCCATTGACCATTCTCGGAAAATCTCTGAGATAAACAAAAATTTCACATGCCAATGGCTTTGTGAAGATATATTCAAATTGTTCTTCTGACCTGCAATGCTGCAACTCAAACTCATTGTTGTTAACCAATTCTCTCATGAAGTGATATTTGGCATCAATATACTTTGTCCTTTTGTGAAAGACATAATTATTTGATAGTGCAATTGTTGAACTATTATCACATAAAATAGTGGTTGCTCCATCTTTTTCATGACATAAATCCAGCAACATCCTTCTCATCCAAACTGCTTGACACACTACTGCTATTGCGGAAACATACTCCACTTCTGCTGCTGACAATGATATTATCGGTTGCTTCTTCGAAGCCCATGAAATGACTCCCAAACCCAATTTAAAGACATATCCTAACGTGCTCTTTCTATCATCAACACTTCCCACCCAATCGCTGTCAGTGTAACAAACTAGCATAAAATCATCAGTTGTGGAGTACAAAACACCATACTCATTTGTCCCATTGCCATACTTTAAAATTCCTTTCGTTGCTTGCCAATGTGTCTCCTTGGGTCTCTCCATGAACCTCATCACCAAACTCACTGCATACATTATATCAGGCCTAGTTGTGGTCAAATAAATTAGGATTCCGACCATGATCTTGTAGAATGTCGGATTGACATTGCTACTGCAATATTCCTTGCTCAACTTCAACCCCATAATGGTTGGTGTTGGTGATGGCTTGTAGTTCTACATATTAAACCTCTTCAAAATTTCTACTACATACCTTTCCTAAGAAATAAAAATTCATTTTTTTGTTTTCCTTACTTCTATGCCCAAGAAGTATCTCAATAAACAAAAATTAGTCATTTCAACTTCACTCTTCATGACTTCTTTAAAATCAAGAATGAGAGAAACTTCATTGTCTGTAAAGATTAAATCATCTATGCATAAAACAACAATAAGAATATTACCATAATTTTCTTTGATGTAGAGTGTGGGTTCACCATCACATTTTTCGAACCCACTATCCATCAGGTAAGCATTTATTCTTTTGTACCATGCACGCGGTGCTTGTTTCAGCCCATAGAGAGCTTTCCAAAACCTACACACCTTGTATTCTTGGCCTTCTATTTCATATCCAGGAGGTTGCACAACATACACCCCCTCTTTCAACACTCCATTCAAGAACGCGGACTTTACGACCATCTCATAGACTTTCCATTTCTATTGCATTGCAATTGAAAACACTGTACGCATTGTCTCCATCCTTGCGACTGGCACAAATTTTCCTGCATAGTCTCTTCCATGTTGTTGCTTGTAACCTTTCACAACGGGCCTTGCTTATGCCTTTCGATCTTTCCTTCAATGTTTCTTTTGGTATTATAGACCCACTTCGCTCCAATTACTTATTTACCTTGTGGAAGGTCCACTAACTCCCATGTGTCATTATTTTCTATTGCTCCTATCTCTTCATCATTGTCGCAACCCATTTCTCTTCCTTGACTACATATTCAGAATGGATTGGGTCATTTACATGAAAAAATAATGAAAATAATGAATTTATACAAACAATACTATCAACTTCATCTTCCTGATATATTTCACTTATATTTATGAATTTTTGTCATCTTATGTTTGTAGAATATGTGCTTGGTGTTGTGCTTGAAGTAGATGGAGTTGCGTATCCTTTGTGGTGTGCTTGGAGGAGCACTTGGTTGGTTGCGCAACATTGTCCTATTCTTTGTTTGCGGTGTCACATATTGACTGCTTTGTTGATATTGTGTAGGTGGAGGAGGAGTCACGATTGAGGAATTACTTGCTGCAGTCCATTCCTCTTTCTCTTCATGAGACATACATGTCTTCACATTGACTGTATTTTCTAAACTTCCATCCCATGCTTCTTCTTCTATGAACTAAACATCTCTGTTGATTATTAATTTCTTAGATGATGGATTATAGATCTTGTAATCCTTGGATTCATCACTATATCGAAGAAATATACATTTCTCTCCCTTACTATCCAAATTCTTCCTCAACTCATCCTGGACATGTGCATATGCCACACATCTAAACACTCTCATGTGAGTGACATATTGTTTTATACCACTCCATGCCTCTTCAAAAACAATGTTCATTATAGTTTTGGTTGTACATCGATTAATAATATACACTGCACAAGTGATAACTTCATCCCACTAATCGTTTGGAAAATGTTTTTCCTTCAACATACTTCTTTCCATGTCCATGATGGTCCTATTCTTTCTTTCTGCTGCACCATTTTTCTGAGGTGTATACCTTGTGGTAAATTTCTTGTGTATTCCATGCTCCCTGTAGAAACGTAGGAAGTATTTTGAGATATACTCTCCACCTCTATCATTCCTAAATACTTTTATGTAGTTTCCACTTTGCTTCTTAACAAGAGCTTTGTAGTGATAGAACTTCTCAAACACTTCAAATTTTTTTTTTATATAAAATAGACCCATGTCTTCCTTGTGTAGTCATCTACAAATGTCAAATGTAATGTTTGCCACCCAATGATGGTGTTTTCATTGGTCCACATAAATTTGAGTGGACAATCTCCACAGGTGCCTTTTCCCTTATACTCTTTCCTCCCAGAAATGATTCTCTGTGTTGTTTGCCCAAGATGCAACCTTCACATAGGTTCTCTAGTTTCTCTATGAGTGGTAATCCCTTTACCATGCCTTTTCTATGCAACAAATTCAAACCTCCGAAATTGAGATGACCAAATCTCAAATACCATAAATAGTTCTCATCTTTCACTTCTTCTTGAAATATTTCTTGTGTGACAGTTGCTACAACACCTCCTTCCTTCAAGTCTGATCTCATCTATAGAGTAAATATTTTATTGCTTGTCATATGCACTTTTGCAATGAGCTGTCTACTTGGATGTTCATCCATGATTGTGCAAACATCATATTTAAAAAACACATTATAGCCCTTTTGCATGAGTTTCCCAATGCTCAGAAGGTTACATTTCAAACCATGGACATAATAGACATCCGGCATGAACTTCTTCTCTCCCTTCTTTTTCAGAAATTCTACTCTCTCTTTTCCCATGACAGAGACTTTTCTATGAGTCCCCAATATCACTTCAGATTTTACACTTTCATCTAGAGTGGAAAACATTGTTATGTTTCCATCATATGGTTACTACACCCTAAATCTAAGAACCATATATCTTCTTCTTTTTCTTGTGCTACATTACAAGCTAAAAACAAACTTTCATGGTTCTAATTTTATTTTGTAAAATTTACACTTGGTTTACAACCCATGTTATTTTTCTTCTTTCTACATTCATTTTCATAATGACCATACTTTTTGCAATAATGACATTGGACTTGAGATTTATCATACCTTTGTGCTTTTGCATAATTTTGGCTTGAGCCTTGGCTTGGATTTTGATTGCAGCCCCTTCCACTTGTTCTTGCAGGGCTTCTTCTTCCACCTCTATGTGGGCTTCTTCCTCTTCCTTGGTAGTTTGATCTTCCTCAACCTCTACCTTGACCAAAATACATTTTTGTCTTAAATACATGCCTCAATGAGGATTTTGTTGCTCTGTTCAGTCTATGCTCATGATACATCAGTGATGCATGAAGTTCATCCATTGAAAAATGTGAGAGATCCTTTGTCTCTTCTATGGCCACTACTATGGCATCAAATCTTGAGGGTAGAATTCTGAAGATTTTCTCCACTATTCTTCTTTCCTGAAGTGTCTCTCAATCAAACCTTATATGGGTAACCAATCGAACCACATTTCTGAAGAATGAGTCTATGTTATCTGCCTCTTTCATACAGAGATTTTCAAAGTCTCCCCTCAGCATTTGTAGCTTTTAGAATGTAATCTTCTGTGATCCATCATATAAATTTGTAAAATTAATTTGTAGCTTTGTTTTCTTCACTTTCTCCATGCCTTGATAGGTTATCTTGACAATATCGCATGCCTCCTTAGACCTTGTTGCTGTTTCAACCCTTGGGAATATACTCCCATGCACTTCTTGAAAGAGATAGAAGAGGGCTTTGGAGTCCTTCTTCTTATTATCTCTCAACAAGTGTTTTTTTTCTACTATAAAATTAGCCATGCTGATACATCTGCTAGTTTTTGGAAACCTTGTTCCACCAGCTCCCATATATCTTGTGAAGCAAATAGGGCTCTCATTGTAATGGCCCAATAGTTGTAATTTTTTCCATTAAAATGTGGTATTTGTGGATTAGTCAAGCTTGTGCTTATTGCAACCATTTTCACTGTGTGAACGAATTTCTCACTGTGTAAAACTTTTCTCACTGGTGGAGAATATGTTCCACAAAAAATTTTAGAACTCCTTTTAACTTCTCAGTAAAAACACTATGTTTTACTGAGGTTTTAAACTCGCTCTGTTACCATGTTAAAAATTTAAAAGGACATAGGGAAATAATTATTTTCCCTCAACACACGGAGTTCACACAGAGTTGCGGAAATTACTTTAATCAACACAACACATTTATGAAAGTTTACACAGAGTTGCAGAACTCACTTAATCCATACCATATAGTTGTGGAAATAAATTCAAATGAATATTTTTTTCGATATAGAGTGGAAAATATCAAAATCAAAACTATGGAGATGAGAAAATATAATCAACTAATCTTACTCATGGTGAAGTAGAGTAAAGCACAGAGTGTTGTGGTAAAAATGATACGTGAAATTTTCACAACTATATCGCGACTAACCAAACTTTATATTAAATATTCAAAATATGAAATACATTAACATATGGAGGTTGTGGCTCCTTCACAATTAAAACAAGACTTCATACTTGGATTTACATTCACAAGGGTTGTAGAGTAGCACACAGTAAAAATTGTTTTCACGCACCCACCAAAATTTGCTCCACAATTTTCTCCACTTGTCTTTCCAGACTTACATCTACCACATTACACAACACTCTCTTGCTCTCTCTCTAATTACATGTAAACTCTAAACATATATATATAAGACTTTTAATTTGTGACATACACAATTTAATAAATAATATGGGCTCACATCATTTTCTGAACATGCAGAAGTTGCGTGAACTAAAAAAAATTTGCAGATTAAATATTTTCCGATGCACATTTACTTACCATCCATTAAATTCATATTTGAATTTAATAATTTAATCTATTGTGGAATGGGTTATGTACTCTGCCCAGTACTTGTCCTTATCTACACACACAATCCAAAATCTACAAAACATTTACTAAGGTATGGCTGCTGCTAGTTCATTTAACGCGGTGGTTCAGATTAATTTCCAATAGATATCCCCTCTATACTAGTGCCATACGTACCACCATACCAATCACATATCGGTCTATATCACTACGCAGAAGAACTGTGGTAATACGCTTAACCCACTGCTTGTGGCTCCGTAGCCTCACCCTCGGCCCCTCCACCTTTTGCACTCTGGATTCACCCCGACTGTGATACCATCCATCCCATTCACACTCTCGGCTCAATATAATTATTAATAAAAAATATTTTCATACACCCTCCCCCTGCCCCTCCCTCTCCCCCTCCCCCTCGTCCTCCTCTGCAGGTTTTTGTTTGAAAATATTGTGGGATTAAACAAGAAGCAGGTCATGTAGTAAGTTAAATATCCACTAAGCCTTCATGGATATGAAAAAAATTTAAATTTGAAAGATAATATCTCCATAACCATCACCAAACTTATTCAGGATGTTGAGAAATGCATGGAATCTGACTAGGTTTCCTTGCCATGGGTTTAGATGATTCGTTGAGTTACTAGAATAGAGAAATTTGAATAATAAATTTCCACTTCAAAGAGAATTACCAATGAATTAGATTTACACATACATAGAAGAAAAACTGGTCAGTATGATTTGGGGTTTCTGAGGGTTTCGAATATTTGATTTCTTCTTCTGGGAGACATTGGTCAGTCTCAAACCCTGATTGGGTGATAAAAGGAAGGGGGAATGATGACTGGGTAGATAGAAGAGGCCTCATCTTGGAGTTTGTCAGATTTGTCTCTAAAACCTTCGAATTCAGCAAGGGCGGCCATAGTGGACGAGTGCGCAAGCTCTTGACCGAGAAAATATATAGAGGAGACTAGTGCGAGATATCCCTAGAGGCAATCCAGACACGAGAAGAGCACAACCATGGTCATCGAGATGAGTCTTGTGAGCCCTCTCTTTATTATCGTTGAAATGGAGAAATAAGTGGATAGGGTCTAACCAACCAGTTTAAGCCACACTCATCTATTGGAGTTGCATAAAATATAGGAAGGCATATTGAAAATGAAAGTGGAATGTATATCATTTCTTTTCAATACATATTTGGTTGGCTATTAAGGCTAAGTGAAAGGAATCTCTCTTCAAATAGGGATTGTATCTACTCGAGAAACACATTGGGAAATGTCTTTAGCATCGAGGATGTGATCCTATAATAAAGAGTTTGAGATCAGAGTTGAGTCCAATAATATAAAGGGTAGAGTGGCAAACTTGTTCGTATTATACATTTCATCCCAAAGTGTTATATATATTATACCATTTAACTACACCTCTGCTCCATAATACATATATAATATGTTAGGGCTAGTGAAGGTTTTAATATGAGTAACAATCTAAAAGCATTGACCTTTCCTTTTTGTACTTATCAAATCAATAGCATATGACTTAATACCTTAAGTCATTATTTATTTTCCTCATTAATATTTTCTCATTTTTTAAGGGTGGAATTGCAAGAAAATTTTTAAATGGATAAAATTGATGATGTATTAGAGTTATTGAAAACTCTAATCATGTCTATTGTTGAAAGCACTCTTAAAATCAACAAGAACACTATTTCTAATATTCAAATTTGTCTTCAAGGTGCTCAAGAAAAGATAGAGTTTTTGAAACATGGATTTTAGCTTCAGCAAGAAGAATTATATTAGTGGATTCATCATTCTGAACTTGTTCAAAACATTGAGATGAACTTTCATAAGTAGCAAATCAATCTAGTAGCTAATAAAGGATAAGATTTGTAGAAATATGTTGAAATTTAACTTGAACTTCCCAAGTCCATCATTAGGCCTTGTGAAGAGCTTTTCCATAACAAGCACAGAATTGGTCTTGGATATGAAAATGATACATCCTTTGATATTCCATATTTCTCAAATCCCATCTAGTTTTAGAGCATTGAATTCAATCATGACAATTCACCTTCATCTATTGCAGATTCTGCACCTCTTCCACAGTAACAAGAACAGAATGTTAAATTCCAACATTTTGATCACGTTAGACATATGAAATATCATTATTTTGATATTCATCCATGTGAGCACTACCATAAAACTGCCCATTCTTCACACAGATGCTTCAGAAAAAATCCTCCTACAAGGACAAAGATTCATCTTGGAAATGGGCTTCAACAACCAAGAATATGTTTCAGTCATATGTTAGAATCTCTTCTATAATATTGAAAGGCCTTGCAGTTGAGTTTTCTCCATATTCTCACTTTGTATCTTACACGGGGAGAAGTGATGGTCATATACAATATTCAAAGTCAGTTCACGCAAGCCTGAGCTACAACCTGCCACTCGAGATTCAGAGTTGTAGTCAGAGACAAATATACTCCTCTGCATGCCCTAGGTTGGGGGTTAGCCTTAAACCATCTGTGCAGGGTTGATACCTCCCTTTTCAAGTTGATATTATCCCTCTTCAAGTAGTTGAGGACACTTCTTCTAACAAAAGACTTCAACTTCTTTCCAATTTTGGAAGAGTTTCGGGAATTGCATTAAGCATTCCAAAGTTGGTGGTCGTAATTAAGCTAGCACAGGTTGAGACCTCCATTTTAATTTTGATTATCCCTTTTGATGTAGGTTGCATACCTCCCTTTTCCAAGTTGAGGGTCTCCCACCTCGAAGCATTAGCGTACCTTCCTCTAGGAGAAGACCTTAACTTCTTACCAGATTCAGAAGAGTTCCGAGGACTGCACTAAGCATTCCAGTGTTGGTGGTCAGCCTCAAACCACCACCTTATGCCAAAATTCTAGTGAGAACATTCAGCCTAGTTCTACCATGCATATTTTACATATTTTGTATTACAACTCTGTTCTTTGACTCATACATACCCCTTCGGATAAAGGGGGGAATGTTGGACATGTAATCCTCTAAGGGTTGGTGTAGAAGTTGAATAGCCTTATGGAGTCCAACAGACATTGGAATATGGAATCCAATGGTCACTACAAATTATTATAAATATGTACACCATGTGAATAGTAAATGCATTAAATTTTTATCTTTCATATTTTGTCTTCGCGATGTATGTCTAACCAAACCGACTAGTGTGTTTCATCAACAGGATAAGATGATGAGGAATTTCTGACCAAAGAAAAGAATAAATAAGGTAGTACCCCTAAGAAGACAAGGTCCAAAATTCAAGAATAATTGTTAAGATAAAATCTAAAAATAAAAAAATAACAGTGGATCCATAAATTCTATGAATACAAAGCATAACATATGTCTTGAAGATTATAATGTCCTTGTGAAAATTGATCATTATCATCACATAATGTTCAAGGAATCCATTGAAATTAAAAAAATGTATCAATAATATAAATAAGGATGATGGTTGAAAAATCAACAAAAACTAGACACCAACACTATCCTCCAAGTTTAGCTCTTGTTAATTATTTTTTCCTTTGTTTGTCCTCCCTAGTTATTTACCTTTGATCCATTCTTTCATTGTGAGTTATTTTAAACCCTTATAATAATCTATGATTTTATTATTCTCCTTTAAATTTTTCTTTTTTTTGGACTTAATATATAGTTATTATTAATAAGTCTATTGTTATTTATATGATTAACTAGTATTATTAGTATGGAATAGTATAAATTATAGACGAAATGGGCTTCTAATTGAATCTAGTAATACAATTTGAATAAACATTATGCTTTTTTGTTGTTTAAAATAAATTTTTGAATTTATAAATGGATTTGACACCCAAAAAAACCATTGGTGTACTTGAATTCTACAAATTTAACAACTTAAACTCAATATTTTAAAAAAATCTACCATATTTTAGTCAAGATTAACCAGAAACAAATATCCAGAAAAAGGCCATTTCCTCTTTATGTTAGACAAAAAATTACTATGTTTAACATATATATTAATTAGATACTATTACTTATTTATTATTATTATTAAATAAATAGTAATTACTAATTCATATATTGTTGTTATGATTAATAATAACAATTATTATTATATATTATTAATAAGTACTATTATTCCCCATAAGTATATTATTGGGTTTTATAATAACAATAGTATTTAATACCATTATAAACATTAATATTAATACCATGTTTTATTATTTAATAATTTAATAACTAATCATGATTAAATTTTATTGTTATTTTTCCATTCCTCTGGGGTAAAACCGCAAACGTGGGTTACACTTTTGTGAGAATCGGGGACAGAAAAGTCATTTTTGCAACAGTTTGGCCAAACTTTTATAACATTTTGGTCAAACTATTCTAGATTTTGGCCGAAGTTAAGAAATTAGTTCAATCAAACTAATTATACCATTTACATTGACGACATACTAATAACGTGGACAAACAAATTTTTGGCCAGAGATGGGAAAACCAACAACAAAATTTTGACCGAACTTTAAAATAATTTGGCCAAACTTTAGTTTATAAATATGCCAGCCCGCAAACGTGAAGAGGTTTCTGCCTTATTACCGTTGTTGCAACTTTGTCTATTGTGTTTGATGAGGTTTTTGTGTATGATGTATGTCGTTTTTTCTATTTGCTATTGCACGGTCTTGGTGTTGTGTAGGGATGAGGAGGTGAGAAATTTGTTGGTTTTCTATTGTTTATTTTCTTTGTGTATTTTATTTTGTTGTTCTGTTGTTTTAATTTTATTGTTGTGTTTTTTTGTTTGCAGATAATTTTTAATTCACTTCCTCCACGACGTCCTTCTTGATCTCCTACTTGTCTTCTTATTGTGGCCTCATCTCCAAATTTCCAGTTTGGTACATGTATCAAAGAATTTCCACATCCAATATTACAACACCCTGCTATGTTAAAACATGTTAGTCTTATTTAAGGTTGGTTGTATGCATGTTTTCATGAGACAGTGTCACCATCAAGTTTTCTTAAACTGTCTTCAAAATTTTCACAATCACCTTCAATATTTTCCTAAAAATGAATGTGGGATACCTTTTATACCTACATTTAAGAAATTTGCATATCCTTGGAGAACCAAAGTCATGGATGAGTTTAAAATCAAATATTGTTTTTCTCTTGGATTTTGATTTTTGCTCACCTTCATATTTTTATGTTCATGATCGATCATCTCCAGGCATGTCCTTATTTCATTGTTCACTTGGTTTCATATTTTCTATTTAATATGCTTATTTTATTAAAAATATTGTAATTTGTTCACTTATAGTGAGACTACTTTCTCATCTCTTGAAGCAACATCTTGATTTTTGAGCTATTTTCTATATATATACATGCGAGCAATCTGAACATACAAGTAGATGCTTAACCTCACAAAAGGTGAAGGTGATGCATACATTTTACCCACATCCAATGAATAATTCATTTCATGGTTGGAAAAGGGTGTGAATCAAAGTTTTTTTCTCTTTCATTCTGTCATCTATTTAGTGAATGTATCAACAACTCTGATTTTTCAATTTTTTTGTTGCTTAAATAAATTTTACAAAATAGTGCAGCTTAATTTTTCTTTGTTTCAAAATGACATGATTGAATTCAAGTAAAAAAGCCTTCATAATTGATTTTAAATGTCTAGCCCTTTGAGAATACCAAGTAAAACAAACAAACAACTGCACATCTTGAAAACCATGCGATTCAGAAAATCCATTCTTTTAGTACAGTGAAATATACAGGGAAAGGAAGATATTATTATTTTAGGTAGGGAAGATAAATATTTTATAACAGAACTTTGATATATAAGCACAGTGTTCAATTCCATTGTTTTGTAGGTAAAGTACTATCTTCACATTAAATCATTGTATAAGGTTACTCTACAGAATGTCATCGAATTTTTACTGAAGTATATTTTTTTAAAGACAAACAACGAACAAAGGCTAATATTTGAATTGCATAGGCAATTCAAAGAACCTCAAAAAAAGATATTGAAGCACTTATTTATTCCTTCACAACTACGCACATTTCATAAACAAATTATATATTCTATGGATTTTCTTTCCTTTATAGTGTTTTTCCAGGTTATCCAGTTTGTTAGAAATCACAAGGGTGTTGCAGAAGTAGATAACATATCCAAACAAAGAGAGATGGAGTTTAGAAGCACCCTTGTGACATTACACATCACAAGAACAAGTTATTCACATAATATCTCATCATCATGGCTTGATTATATTTATAAAATTAAGTCCATAACCATTCTCCCTAGAATGGGATTGAATTGGTCAAGTTTTATCACTCAAGTCTACCCCAAAGAAGTTATACAATCCACATTTCCTGACCCTTTCTGCATCTAGTTGGATACAATCAACTTGGGTAGAAAAATTAGTTAGTCCTATCCAACCATTTGAATCCCCTTAGTGTTTAAATTTGGGGCAACTTCGGGATGAATTACCCTAGGAGAAATCCTATTACCCCAAGGAGAAGCCCAATTATCCCAAGGAGAATCCATGTTTCCCCAAAAGTGAACGTAAATTGGATAAAGGATAATTATTATTATTGATGTGTTTAAATCAACTTGGTATTCCTCTTATTAAATAAGGTGACTTAAATTAGCGTTGGGAAAGCACTAATGTTCATCAAGTTGGAATCTCTACAAAGAAACATAAATAAATCATAATTGGGTCTTTATCAAGTCGACTTCCCTATATGAAGGGCCATATTGGCACTTTAGGAACCCATTGGATCCTTCATTATCTAATATAAATTGGATACCTTGGATCTCTTTCAAACATATCATCAAGAACATCTCAGCGATGGAGAATGATTTATAAGCTAGCCACAATCTCAAGAAGCACTAGTCGAGTTGGAGAGGTCAAGTATTGGTTTTTTTATTATGTTTTGGTCTGGACAATTTCAATGAGTAGCTAAAAAAATTTGTGAGGTGAATTATAGACTGTGTTTGATGCATATATCCTTGTGATTCTTAGCTACAGCAGTATGGTCAATTAGGAAAGGACTGAGCAATGTTGCAAGTTGAAATTCCTTTTTAATGTTCTTAGCCTATTTATAGATGTCAAAGTAAAGGTTTCTAGATGTGATTTCTCCCATAAACTTCAAGGAAAACTAAACTCTAAGGCAAACCAGGAAAACCATGTACATGTCATTTCTCCCACAAACTCATGAAGGTGTGAATTTTGACATAACTTCATCAACCACTACCACTAGTTGTTTTAGTAAGTGCATAAAATATTTTTTTAAACCATGTACATGTCATTTCTCCCATAAACTCATCAAGGTGTGAATTTTGACATAACTTCATCAACCACTACCACTAGTTGTTTTAGTAAGTGCATAAAATAATTTTGCAAACCATGTAGATGTCATTTCCCCCACAAACTCATCAAGGTGTTACTTTTGACATAACTTCATCAAAACCTACCACTAGTTGTTTTAGTAAGTGCATAAAATAATTTTGCAAACCATGTAAATGTAACGTCTCTTCCTTTCCACCTATACAATTTTTTTTTTCTAGGACTAATTCTGAAATTCAATTATGTTCATTTATCATTCAGAGATATTCAAAACTACCTTTGTAATATTTTATTTAATATACTTCTATTAAATATAGTGTTTATGTTCAGTCAAATACTCAACATATATATTTTTATAACTCTTCTGGTTTTTTTATTACTCATATATTTCGTATGGTTAATTCCTCACTCTCATTTATTCATCTACCATATATATATTCCACATCATTCGCCATATATACAATTAACCGTATTTGTTCCAAAGGATTTATTTAATCCTTAATGATATATGGTTCTTTTCTGTTAACACCATATATATATTTATTTATTTTTGAGTGGTTAATGCATTACACTCACATATGTTCTATGAGTAATAATTAATTCATTTTCTTTGATATCTTAATACGTTTCCAATGTTATGATATCCTATATTGTTTATAGATATAATAAAATTATTTTAATGGTCCTTTGCTAAATGGAATCGTTATTCCTTTTCGACGATATTACTATATCCTTGTATCCATTTGATTCAATGTTTGAATATAATTATTTTTTCGTACAACCCATGAATACACAACATACATCTCACTAGAATGAAACATTGTTTGGAGTAAGAGATATCGAATTGGTTGTACTTCTTATGCTTCGTTGGGAAAGTTTGAATTAATGGTTTCGTGACACTAGTAATCAAGTCATATCTTTCATGATAACTTGGTTTTGTGGACCACTAGGATTTTAATGTGATTTGATCCTGCTACAGAGAACTCACATTTGTTTTATACACAAATACCTTGATTTATATTTTTATATTCTTCAACGTATATCCTTCCATTTATGATGATTGACCACATTATGCGTTCGAGTACTTTGCACTAGATTTCACAAATTTACATTAAAGTGTTTAGGCAGTAACGATTATAGTCTCAATTTCCCCAAACCGATCCTCGTCTATACCATTGATTTGTGGACACATGGACGATTGAGATGATCCAAGGCCATTAGGGTTTTGGAGGAAGTCATATTTAATCTCTGAATTGTTTCGAAGATTATTCTTTTTCTTTTCATTTCCATCGTTGCCTCCTGAAGATTGAGACGCTGCTCATTCCGGTGGAGTTACGAGCTATGCGTTCCAAGCCTTTCAGCGTTACGAGCTATGCGTTCCATGGTACATATACATTGTAGTTTTCATGGTTTGATACTGACAATTATATTTCTATGAGTAAGCATATGTATAAGTTCTCCTTGTCGATATATACCTCCGATTCAGTCATTCACAGGGTTTTGATTTTATATAAAGAATTTAGTTAAAATTATTAAGTCTGTCTCAGCCTGGTTTATATATGATTTTGATATTTAAATTGACTCTGTTTTATTTGAAATTTTAGCTCAGTCTCTGTATATAGAGATACGCCTTTCTTGTAATAAGAAAGAGGTTGTTCCATTCATTTTTAATTAACTTAGTTAACCTCTCTTATTTCATTTAAGACTTCCTCTATAATTTTATTGTTAACCTCTGAATCGATTTCTGATAGGGATATTTGGTGTGGTTTTCTACGACCCTACTTATATTGCTTTGAGCCGAGTTTAACTGGGTTCCAGTTTCCTGATTGCATGCGAGCAACCTATACCATAGGTATACCAATCGTCTCGAAATTTGTTTTTATACAATTATTTCCATTGTTTCGTTTTGACTTCATGGTCTTCGGAATTTGTATTTATAACTCCCAAATCAATTTTTTCACAACTCGTTTGGGAACGAGGGTTTCATCTTACGAGGTAACTTTTGTTGTTGACCTGTATTCAAATTAATACCTCCTTCCTGTGAAATATATTCTTAACTAGCTATAACATAATTCTTACTTCGTTCTTGTCTTATTTCAGGTAATCTTGAATCTCCTTCAGAGCTAATTCAAATTTTATTTTGATAACCTGTCTCTCGTTCGAAGTTAACTTCATTTCCCCATTTTAATTTTCAGGTCGGTATTGACATTTTCCTCGTCGGAGTATAAAAAATCTTTCGCATGTTTAATTTATAAATCATCTTGACAATTCAAGTATTATTGTCATAGAATTAATAATTGTAATAATGGAATTTTTTAATAGAGGCTCAGATTAAATATAAATCCTGATTATATAAATTTAGGTTATAACGGTTTCTGTGTATACACTATGGAATAGTATATTCTCGTTTAATTATTGTAGTTTCAGAAGAATATACATATAGCTTCTGTTTCATATCAACAGATTTATGATAGACTCTGTTTATTCTCAGATCTATGTTTAATGTTAATATGCATATAATATTTTCCCTCTGTTGTAACTTCCTACTATATTTTATACAGTGGAATTTATAAATTTTCCAGTCATAGCTTAATGATTAGTTTCTGCAGAATACCTTTCTGTTCTATCCATTTTGTAGTAATATATATTTTAATACTCAAGAAATTATATATTCTCATTCTATATATTAGTTTAGAATTATCACATTCATTTACTTTACATCAGCAAGAGGAGGCTCTCGAGTTTTAAGAGAATTGGTATAAAATAGTCAGTTTTACTAATTTCTAGTAAGCACTTCTAACCAAAATTTATTAATGCTTTACTAGTGTATCTTATTATTCTAAGAAGCTTATGAGTTCTGTCTAAAATTTATCTCATGTTTCATATATGTTTTTTTTTGTCCTTTTGATTATTCAAACTGAACATGTTATAAGGAGACTTAAGTTATCATTAATACCATAAGTCATGTTTACTTCATAAAACAAAGATCTTTTCACGTTTAATTTATAGTGTAATTAAACCAGCTCTTCTCTTGAGTCTGTACTAAATTTCCATTTGCATGTATCTACATATGTAAGGTATAAATTTATCACAGCCACCAGATATTAATATATGAATCTAGTTTTTTTTTTTTTTTCATGTACTATTTATTATAGAAGCAAATTAAAGTTACACTGTAATTATTGTAGGGAGTCATTTATACTATCTCCAGATCTAAACCACCCAACGATTTAGAGATTCTGGCTGACAGTGTTCCCTGGATTTATTCCTACTACCATACGGAAATTTAGAAAAATTATCTCTTCTATTTAATTCTGTTAAAAGTGACAAATTTCATAACACAACAACTACTCAACCTAATCACTACAACACTTTTCAACATTGTCTGACAGAATCTAATTTAATTATTTATAAATTTTGTATGCATACCACTTCTGTGATGACCAGTCCTCCCAACCTTAGAGTTCTTTTATCCACAGAAATCACCCCTGAGCTGAGATCCTTTCCAAGAACAGAAAAACCCCCAATATGTTATGGAGTAGCATATTTAAGCTTATGCTCCCCAAAGCCTGTTTCTAATTCTGCGTCCAGAATTACAGGATGCTTTTATTCCTGTTTTCCTATGCTTCCCTTTTTAAGGACTTTAAAGATGCTTTTTGCTTTTCCATATTTTTACCTCTTCCCAACTACTCTCCACATCATTGGGGAAATTCAGATTTTTCCTCAAAAATATAAATTAGAAATAAATTCTTTCAAGGTTTTTTTTTTGAAAGATTTTTGGGAAATGTCTTAGCCTCTTTCCATACCTCATGGATTTGGCAAGTGATCTCAAAAATCTCCTTTGGTCAATATGCACAGAAATATTTTATTTGTTTTTCATAATTAAATAATTACTTACATTCACTCAATAATTATCCTTTTGGGTCCACTCCCCTTTGGACTAAAGTTCAAATTTCAAATTTGAAAACATAAAACTAGGGGTGTTACATATTCCCCCTCTGAAAACAAACACCGTCCTTGGTGTTAACAACTAACTGCTAGAGTTCATTTTGAAAATAGATATGCATATTTTTCCATCATCTCAGCTTCTCTTTCCCATGTAGCTTCGTCAGCAGTAAAGTGCTTCCACTGCACCTTTACTCTTGCTACTGTTCGGTTTCTCAATTCAATTTCTTCACGCTCCAATATTTGAAGCGGCTCTGGAAGGAAATCCCCTTCTGGTTCCACCTATATCACATTCCAATCAACAATGTGAGAAGAATCATGTACATATATTTTTAATAACGAAACATGAAACACATCATGAACTTTAACATGGGGTGGTAGGGCCAGCTTATAAGCCACTAGTCCCACCCTTTCTAACACCTCAAAAGGCCCACAATATCTAAGAGCCAATTTTGCACAAATTATAGCATAAAGTGTGCTCTTTTTGGGCTTAATACACAGGTACACATGATCACCCACTTTGAACTCTTGATGCACCCTCTTTTTATCAGCATAGCTTTTCTGTCGATCTTGTGCTGTCTTGATGTTTCTCTATATTTTTTTTTACAATTCTTTTCATTTCTTGTAAAGTATCTAGCCCCAATACTAGCTTATCTTCAGGTTGGCTCCAACTTAAAGGAGCACGACACTTCCTTCCATAGAGTGCTTCAAATGGACTCATTTTGATGGAGGATTGATAGCTATTGTTGTAAGCAAATTTAGCTAAATGCAAGTAGTCTTCCCATTTTGATGGCCTATCCATCACATAAATTCTCAACATATCCTCCAGGATCTGATTTGTTCTCTCTGTTTGACCATCCTTTTGAGGGTGATATGCAATACTAAAATTCAATTTAGTGCCCATGCCTCCAAACAGACCTTTCTAGAAGGCAGCTGTGAACTTGGCATCCCTATCTGAAATAATCGTTTTTAGGACCCCGTGTAGCCTTACTATTTATTTTAGGAACACATCTACTACTTGGGATGTCCCAAAAGTAGATTTTATAGGGATGAAGTGTGCAAATTTTGTTAAGGTGTCTACCACTACCATCACTAAGTCATGTTGGTACTTTGTTTTGGGTAACCTGGTTATGAAATCTATAAAAACAGTGTCCTGTTTCCACTCTGCAATTGGCAAGGGATTTAAAAGACCAGCTAGATGCTGATGCTCAACTTTAACTAGTTGAGATTCCATGCATCTAGCTAAATATTCTGCTACATTTTTTTTCATTCTTGACCAAAACAATTTCCTTTTCAAAGCTGTTAGAATTTTATGATATCCAGGATGTCCTGAATATGGTTGTTTATGATATTCATCTACGATATCTTTTTTCAAAGACTCTACATTGGGGATATACAATTTGTTTTTATAGCAGATTAGCCCTTTTTTATTTTGGGTGTATTCAGCCATTTCCTTCTTCAACATTTTCACTTCTAGCTTCTCATAGTTTGGGTCCTGATCTGCTACCTTTTTAACTAGTTCTTCTAGATCAAAACTAGCACTACTCCTAATGCTGCTTATGTTTTGGCAAGCATTTCTGCTTAGTGCATAAGAAATTTTGTTTTATTTCCCTTTGATATTTTTAATGTCCATATCAAATTCACTCAAAAAAGACAGCCATCTGGCTTGTCGAGCATTCAAATCTGTTTGAGAAAATAAATACTTAAGACTAATATGATCTATCATCAATGTAAATTTTTTTCCAAGAAGATAGTGTCGCCACATCTTCAAGGCATGAATTACAGAAGCCAATTCCAGATCATATACACTGTAATTATGTTCATGTTTCTTAAGTTTTCTAGATTCATATGCAATAACAAAATTTTCTTGCAACAATACTCCTCCCAATCCCTATCTACATGCATCAGTACACACAACAAATTCTTTGTCAGGATCTACAATATTGAGTATAGGGGTTGTAGTGAGTTTTAATTTTAGTTGTTCAAAAATTTTTTGGAATTTTTCAGTCCACTCAAATTTGGTGCCTTTTCTCTGTAATGAAGTTATGGGATATGCTATTGCCAAAAATATTTCCACAAACCTTCGATAATAACCCGCAATCCCCATAAATGATCTCATTGATGAAACATCAGTCGACACCGACCACTCTCTAATAGCTTTTATTTTCTCAAGATCAACAACCAATCCTTCTTCAGAAATAATATGCCCCAAGTATTGAATCTTGTCATTATAAAATTCACATTTACTGAATTTCGCATATAACTGGTTTTATTTCAATGTCTGGAAAACTATCCTTAAGTGTTCTTTGTGTTCTTCCACACTTTTTGAATAGACTAGAATATCATCTATGAACACTAGTATGAATTTATCTAAGTACTTGTTCAAACGTTGTTCATTAAGCACATAAAAGTGGCAGGGGAATTTGTCAAGCCAAAAGGTAGGACTACAAATTCGTAGTGACCATACCTAGTTCGAAAAGTTGTTTTACTAATATCTTCCTCCTTAATTCTGAGTTGGTGATAACCAGTCCTCAGATCAATCTTAGAAAATACTGAAGCCCCTCTTACCTGATCAAAAATGTCATCAATTATGGGCAATGGGTATCTATTTTTTATCGTCAACTTATTCAGTTGATGGTATTCAATGCACATTCTAAAGGTTCCATCTTTATTTTTCACGAACAACACTGGTGCTCCCCAAGGAGACACACTCGGTCTGATATAACCTTTATCCAAAAATCCTTGCAATTGCATTTTCAACTCCATGAGTTCGAGGGGGCTCATCCGGTAAGGGGCTCTAGAAACAGGTGTTGCTCCAGGCACCAAATCGATTGAAAAGTCAATCTCTCTTTTGGAGGGAAGGTGAGGAATCTCATCTGGAAAAAATTCCTTGAAATCTCTTACCACTAGTAAAGTGTCTAATAGGTTTTCTTTAGGTTGCTATCCTAATTCTTCAACATGTACAACATATACTTGATAGCCTTTTCTAGCTATTTTTTTTAATTGCAGAGTTGATATTTTTCTTACAGAGGTTGGTTTTGGTTTTCCTTGCAGTATAAAGAGTCTTCCCTCCTCATATATGCAATGCAGATTTTTATCCCAATAGTTCATCATAGCCTTTCTCTTTTCTAACCAGTCAATTCCTATTAGAAAATCATATGAGCCTAAGGGAAGAATGTTTAAATTTACTTCTTTCTGAAAATCATTTAATTTAATTGTTGTTCAAGATAACTTATGAGTTACTTTTCTCTTGGTGCCCGTGGCTAACTAGACCAACCAAGACTGCTAAAATTTTTCAGTTTTGAGATTTTATTTCTCTACAACTTGTGCACTAATGTAACTCAAAGAAGCACCCGGATCAATCAAAACTGTAACAGATTGGTCATAAATCTTACCTTCCATCTCGACCATAGTAGCCTGGTGTTCTGCTTGTCGGTTCTCCAAGGCTGCACTGATAATGGGTATATTCCTTGTTATATCATTCACTATGGTAGCTTCTCGATATCTCATAATCATTTGAATATTTCGGTGTGGACATTCCCTCAACAGATGAGGTTCTCCGCAGCCCCAACATTTCAACGGCTCTTGCATTTTAACTGTTCCTTCCTTCTTATTATCTCCATCTAGTTGTTTTGAACCCACTTGGGACTAAGTAGTTTGACTTTCCTTTGGTTTGTTAAATTTTTTCCGTTGATGATCCCAACCAAAATTATTCAAGTAAGCTGGTTTCTGTTTCTTTCCTTTGAATTCACCCTTATTTAGCCAGCTTTTTCCATGTTTAATATTTCCTTTAAACTGTTGGTAGCATAATCTAGCTTTTCTAACCTCTTCATCCATAGTTTTTGGATTATCAAAATTTATTTTCTCCTTGTACACAGCAGGAAAATAGTTCAAAAACCTTTTCACCTTTGCTTTCTCTTCACGAATATAAGTAACATGCCTTAACAAATTTGTAAACTTGGTAAAAAACTCATCTATGGTGAGTTGTCCCAATCTAAGTTCATGGAACTCCTTTGCTTTATCATCATAATAACGTTCATTCAGATAGTGTTTTTTAAACTTGATTTGGAAATCTTCCAAAGTCACTGTTTTCTCATCAATGGCATGAACCATTTTCGTCTCCTCCCACCACAAGGTAGCCTTACCCTAGAACTTGTAGACAGCTAATCTGGCCTTCATATTTCTTTCATATTCATAGACCTAGAAATACTTAATCATATTCAACAGCCATGCCTCATCATCTTCCTCCTTCTCCCCATCATAGGAGGGAGGTTTTATTTTTCGGAATTCACCCTATAATTCCTTCTTATGTTTAGACTGATGTCTAGTAGTTTCATCTTCCTCAGAATCATCTGAGAACTTACCTTTCCTCCTCTTTCTGGAACCTTCACCTTCTTGGCTTTTCCGTGAGGTCAGTTCTCTTATCAGCTTTTCTTGCTCCTCACTGGCTAATGACAGCCTGTCATTATAACTTCTTAGCTCATCCATTTCCCATTACAACTTGTGCAACATAGCCATCAAAGTATTGTTGGGATCTGGCGTGTTATCTCCGTCACCCAGATCAACATAAATTTCATCTCCTTCAGCCATTAACTTTTCAGTTCCAATACCAATGTACACTAAACAAAACAACATCAGTAACAGAAAATTTTTCTCAAAAATAAGTTATACAGTGAGCACAACAACAGCCTAGTTTTTTCAAACAAGAGCTCTGATACCATTTGTAATGTCTCTTCCTTTCCACCTATTAAATTTTTTTTTTTCTAGGACTAGCTCTGAAATTCAATTCTGTTCATTTATAATTCACAGATATTCAGAACTACCTTTGCAATATTTTATTTAATATAATTCTATTAAATATAGTGTTTATGTTCAGTCAAATACTCAACATATATAGTTTTAGAACTCTTCTGGTTTTTTTATTACTCATATATTTCGTATGGTTAATTCCTCACTCCCATATATTCATCTACCATATATATATTCCACATCATTCCCCATATATAAAATTAACCATATTCGTTCCAAAGGATTTATTTAATCCTTAATGATATATGGTTCTTTTCTCTTAACACCATATATATATTTATTTGTTTATGAGTGGCTAATGAATTACACTCGCATATGTTCTATGAGTAATACTTAATTCATTTTCTTTGATATCTTAATACGTTTCCAATGTTATGATATCCTATATTGTTTCTAGATATAATAAAATTATTTTAATGGTCCTTTTCTAAATGGAATCGTTATTCCTTTTCGACAATATTACTGTATCCTTGTATCCATTTGATTCAACGTTTGAATATATTTTTTTTTTTCGTACAACCAATGAATATACAATGTACATCTAACTGGAATGAAATGTTGGTTGGAGTAAGAGATATCGAATTGGTTGTACTTCTTATGCCTCGTTGGAAAAGTTCGAATTAATGGTTTCATGACACTGGTAATCAAATCGTATCTTTCACGGTAACTCGGTTTTATGGACCACTGGGATTTTAATGTGATTTGATCCTGCTACAAAGAACTCAGATTTGTTTTATACGCAAATACCTTAATTTATATTTTTATATTCTTCAATGTATATCCTTCCATTTATGATGATTGATCGCGTTATATGTTCGAGTACTCTGCAGTATATTTCACAGATTTACATTATAGTTTTTAGGCAGTAACGATTATAGTCTCGATTTCCCCAAATCGATCCTCGTCTATACCATCGATTTGTGGACACATGGACAATTGAGATGATCCAAGGCCAATTCGTGTTTTGGAGGAAGTCATATTTAATCTCTGAATTGTTTCGAAGATTATTCTTTTGCTTTTCATTTCCAACGTTGCCTCCTGAATATTGAGACGCTACTCATTAGGGTGTAGTTACGAGCTGTGTGTTCCAAGCCTTTCGGCATTACGATTTCCATCCTATGATTTACTTCTAGGTACATATACATTTTCGTTTTCATGGTTTGATACTGAAAATTATATTTTTGGGAGTGAGCATATGTATAAGTTCTCCTCGTTGATATATACCTCAGATTCAGTCGTTCACAGGGTTTTGAATTTATATAAAGAATTTCGTTAAAATTCTTAAGCCTGTCTCGGCCTAGTTTATATATGATTTCCATAGTTAAATTGAATCTTTTTTATTTGAAATTTTAGCTTAGTCTCTTTATATAGAGATATGCCTTTCTTTTAATAAGAAAGAGGTCGTTCCTTCATTTTTAATTAACTTATTTAACCTCTCTTATTTCATTTAAGACTTACTCTATAATTTTATTGTTAACCTCTGAATCAATTTTTGATAGGAATATTTGGTGTGTTCTTCTACAACCCTACTTATAAATCTTCGAGCCGAGTTGAGCCAAGTTCCAGATTCCTCATTGCATGTGAGCAACCTATACCATAGGAATACCAATCATCTCGAAATTTGTTTTTATACAATTATTTCCATTGTTTCGTTTTGACTTCATGGTCTTCGGAATTTGTATTTATAACTCCCCAATCAATTTGTTCACATCTCGTTTTGGAACGAGGGTTTCATCTTACGAGGTAACTTTTGTTGTTGACCTGTATTAAAATTAATGGCTGCTTCCTGTGAAATATATTCTTAACTAGTTATAACATAATTCTTACTTCGTGCTTGTCTTATTTAAGGTAATCTTGAATCTCCTTCAGAGCTAATTCAAATTTTATTTTGATAACCTGTCTCTCGTTCGAAGTTAACTTCGTTTCCCCATTTTAATTTTCAGGTCGGTATCGACATTTTCCTCGTCGTAGTAAAAACAGTCTTTCGCATGTTTAATTTATAACTCATCCTAACAATTCAAGTCTTATTGTCATAGAATTATTAATTGTAATAATGGATTTTTTTAATAGAGGCTCGGATTAAATATAAATCCTGATTATCTAAATTTAGGTTATAATGGTTTCTGTGTATATACTATGGAATAGTATATTCTCGTTTAATTATTGTAGTTTCAGAATAATATACATACAACTTATGTTTCATATCAACAGATTTATGATAGACTCTGTTTATTCTCAGATCTCTATTTAATGTTAATATGCATATCATATTTTCCCTCTGCTGTAACTTCCTACTTTATTTTATACACTGGAATTTATAAATTTTCTAGTCATAGCTTAATGATTAGTTTCTGCATAATACCTTTTTGTTCTATCCATTTTGTAGTAATATATATTTTAATACTCAAGAAAGTATATATTCTCATTCTATATCTTAGTTTATAATTATGACATTCATTTACTTTATATCAGCAAGAGGAGGCTCTGGAGTTTGAAGAGAATTGGTATAAAACAGTCAGTTTTACTAATTTCTAGTAAGCACCTATAACCAAAATTTGTTAATGCTTTACTAGTGTATCTTATTATTCTAAGGAGCTTATGAGTTCTGTCTAAAATTTATCTCATATCTCATATATGTTTTTTTTTCGTCCTTTTGATCATTCAAACTGAACATGTTATAAGCATACATAGGTTATCATTAATACCATAAGTCATGTTTACTTCATAAAACAAAGATCTTTTCAGGTTTAATTTATAGTGTAATTAAACCAGCTCTTCTCTTGAGTCTGTACTAAATTTCCATTTGCGTGTATCTACATATGTAAGGTATAAATTTATCACAGCCACCAGATATTAATACATGAATCTAGTGTTTTTTTTTGGTCCATGTACTGTTTATTATAGAAGCGGATTAAAGTTACACTGTAATTATTCTAGGAAGTCATTTATACTATCTCTAGATTTAAACCACCCAATGGTTTAGAGATTCTGGCTGACAGTGTTCCCTGAATTTATTCCTACTACCATACGGAAATTTAGAAGAATTTCCTCTTCTATTTAATTTTGTTAAAAGTGAGGAATTTCATAACACAACAACTACTCAACCTAATCACTACAACACTTTTCAGCATTGTCTGACAGCATCAAATTTAATTATTTATAAAGTTTGTATGCATACCACTTCTTTGATGACCAGTCCTCCCAACCTTCGAGTTCGTTTATCCACATAACTCTCCCCCGAGCTGAGATCCTCTCCAAGAACACACCAATCCCCAATATTTTCTGGAGTAGTTTATTTAATCTGATGCTCCCCAAAGCCTGTTTCTAATTCTGCGTCCAGAATTACAGGATGCTTTTATTCCTCTTTGCCTAGCCTTCCCTTTTTAGGGAATTTAAAGCTTCTTTCTACTTTTCCAGCTTTTTACCTCTTCCCAACTACTCTCCACATCATTGGGGAAATTTAGATTTTTCCTCAAAAATCTAAATTAGAAATAAATTCTTTCAAGGTTTTTTTTTTGAAATATTTTTGGGGAAAGTCTTAGCCTCTTTCCATACCTCATGGATTTGGCAAGTGATCTCAAAAATCTCCTTTGGTCAATATGCACAGAAATATTTTATTTATTTTTCATAATTAAATAATTACTTACATTCACTCAATAATTATCCATTGGGGTCGACTCCCCTTTGGACTAAATTTCAAATGTCAAATTTGAAAACATAAAACTAGGGGTGTTACAGTAAATTTCATTTCTCCCACAAACTCATCAAGGTGTGACTTTTGACATAATTTAATCAACCACTACCACTATTTGTTTAAGTAAGTCAAAACCACTATCACTTTAAGGAAAACCATGTACATGTGTCATTTGTCCCATACATGTGTCGTTTCTCCCATAAAGGTTTAGGAAAAAATTAAGGCATGCGTCATTTTTATGTCATTTCTCCCATAAAATATAAGGAAATGTCATTTCTCCCATATATACTATAAGGAAAAATTTAAGGAAAACCATGTACATGTTATTTATCTCCTAAACTCTAGGAAATGAAAAATTTAAGGTGCATGTCATTTCTAGATGTGATTTCTCCCATAAAATTTAAGGAAAACCATGCACATTCCATTTCTCCCACGAACTAAAGGATTTCTCCCATTAATTAAAGGAAAACTTTAAATACTAAAAAATGAACCTAAAGTGGTTGAAATTCCATAGGAGTTTAGTTTGTCTGTTGAGTGTTAACTTATAGATGTTCTAAAGGCATAGTCTTTAAAGGGAAAGGTAGCCTCTGTATCTCATCTTTTCTGAAAGGTGACATATCAAGTAAATTCCCCTACAGTCAATGTTTGGAATATATCTAAATAGAAGTTATTGATTTTAATATCCATAAACCACAACCACTTTAAGGTAAAGCATGTACATGTGTCATTTATCCCATACATGTGTCATTTCTCCCATAAAATATTAAGGCAAACTTTAAAGCATGTGTCATTGGATTTTCCACATTAACTTTAAAGCATGTGTCATTTCTCAAGGCTTTCTTCCATTAATTCATCGAAATATTTAAGGCCTAAAACCGAAAATTAAAGTAGTTGAAATTCCATAGGATAGGATCCCCCAAAATCAAGGCTTTATCCCATTAATTCAAGAAAAACTTTAAGGCCTAAAAACTAAACCTAAAGTAGCTGAACTTCCATAGGATTTTAGTTAGTTTGAACTTCCATAGGATTTTAACCTAAAGTGGCTGAAATTTCATATGATTTTAGTCTGCCTGTTGAGTGTTAACTTCTACAAGTTATAAAGGTAGAGTCTGTAAAGGGCCAGGTAGCCTCTTGATCTCATATTTTCTGAAATGTGACATATGCAGTAAATGCCCCTACATTCAATCTCTGGAATAGATCTAAATAGAAGTTCTTCATTTTAATATCCATAAAACACTACTAGATCTAAATAGAAGTTCTTCATTTTATATCCATAAACCACTACCACTTTAAGACAAAGTGTGTACATGTGTCATTTCTCCTCTATATGTGTCATTTCTCCCAAGAAATCTTAGGAAAACTTTAAAGCATGTGTCATTGGTTTTATTCCATTTATTTTAAAGCATCTGTCATTTCTCAAGGCTTTGTCCCATTAATTCAAGGAAAACTTTAAGGATAAAAACTGAACCTAAGTTAGTTTAAATTCTATAGGATAGGATCCCCCAAACTCAAGGCTTTCTCCCATTAATTCAAGGAAAACTTTAAGGCCTAAAACTGAACTTAGCTTGTTTGAACTTCCATTGGATTTTAGTTTGTTTGTACTTCCATAGGATTTTATTTTGTTTGAACCTACATAGGATTTTAGTCTGTCTCTTGAGTGTTAACTTCTACAAGTTCTAAGGGCAATGTCTGTAAAGGTCCAGATAGCCTCTGGATCTCATCTTTTCTGAAAGGTGGCATATCATGTAAATTCCCCTACAGTCAATCTCTGGAACATATCTAAATAGAATTTCTTCATTTTAATATCCATAAACCACTAACACTTTAAGGAAAACCATGTACATGTCTCATTTCTCTCGTACATGTGTCATTTCTTCGATAATCTGTTAGGAAAAATTTAAAGCATGTGTCATTTCTCAAGGATTTCTCCCATTAACTTTAAAGAATGTGTCATTTGTCAAGGCTTTCTTCCATTAATTCAAGGAAACATTTAAGGCCTAAAAGGTGATGCTAAATTAGTTGAACTTCCATAGCATAGGATCCCCCAAACTCAAGGCTTCTTCCTTTTAATTCAAGGAAATATTTCAGGCTTAAAAACTAAACCTAAAGTAGCTAAACTTCCACAGGATAGAATCCCCCAAACTCAAGGCTTTTCCCCATTAATTCAAGGAAAAATTTAAGGCCTAAAACCTAAACCTAAAGTGATTGAAATTCCATAGTATTTTAGTTTGTTTGTTGATTCTTAACTTCTACAAGTTCTAAAGGATACTATAAATGGATAGATAGCCTCTTGATCTCATTCTTTCTTAAGGCATGTCATTTATAGATGTGATTTATACCATAAACTTTAAGGAAAACCATGCATGAACCATGTATATGTGTCATACATATCCCTTAAACTCTAGGAAATGTAATCTTTAATGCATCTCATTTCTAGATGTGAATTCTAGCATAAAATTTAATTCAAACATTAAGTTAAATCATGCACATGTGTCATTTCTCCCATGCATTTGCAATAAATATTAATTTAATATATTTTATTCAAAAAAAAATTTCAGGGATTAAAAAAACCCATTAAATATGGTTGAAAAATGGACATTATGCATAGATTTTTCTTACCATCGTAATCCAAGGAAAGCAGTGATTACATATTTTCTTTGCAATATTACAACTAGCAAGGTTGTTGAAAGGAAAATGAATATACGGGGAAGAACAACAAATAGCGAAGCATATTATATTGCATTGATATAAGGCTTAAGAACAACTAGGGATTATGGATCAAATGGAATTGTAGTTTTCACCAATTCCTAACTTGTGTGCAAGCAGATGAAAGGCGTGTAGTAAGTTAAGAAGGAGAGGCTAAAACAACTACATGTAAAAGCACACAATATTGTTAGCCAATTTCAAATTTTTAGTATAATATATTGTACAAATGTTAATAAGATTTCTATTGATCTATTTCATGGGGCAATGCCAATTCAGGATTAATCTATCAAATAGATGAATTAGAATTATACGAGGCAATGCCAATGCAAGATTCATCTCTCAAATATGAATTAGTTTTGAGACACTATTCTTCAAAAATTAAAGATTCATCTCTCAAAGGTGAATTAGTGTTGAGATGCTCTCCTTCAAAATTTATTGATGGACACTGTAACATATCTTGGATATGTATTTTTTTTGTACTTATAAATGCGTATTTTTAATGACCATGCGTTTTTTTAAATTATATAGAAAGTGTGCTCCCACTATGTAAAGCGCAACTGGGTGAACTTCAAATTTGCAACAAGTGGTAAACTTCACATTTTTATAAAATTAAAATTGGAGGAATTCAACAATTTTTTGTTTAAATGGAGTTTCACACTTCTGTTTTAATGACCATGTGTTTTTTTCAATTTTATACCAAGTGTGTTCCCACCATGTTTTAAATTATATACCGAGGGTAACCCCCCCATGTAAATCTAAATTTGGTAAACTTAACATTTTTATAAAAAAAAAATTCCTAAATTGAGTTTCACACATCAATTAGTGCTTTGAAAGTTGTGTTTTACAAAATTTGTGTACACTAAATTACATTATTTTTCTGAAATTTATTTTAAATTTATTTTAAATAGTAATTTAAAAAAATAATTGTAAATTTCCACTACAGATATATATCTACATTTATATATATCATGGAGGATTAACGATAAAGATCAATAGAATACCATATCTCTATGAGAGAGGGGGATCAGGGATCGAGGGATGTTCATGGTATTTAATAATAATATTAAATTTCCATACATATACATACACGTGTGTACATATGGAATTGATTTTTTGTCATTTTTGTGAGTTAAATTAGTTGTTAATAAGTTTCATTTTTTATTTTTTACGAGGTAGGAAGACAAGGGTCTCTACTCCATCAATGTAGCATGTCCATAGTTCACGTAATCATGGTATGGTTCACGCAATTCAATCAATGAATATGTACATGTATTTATATGTCTCAATGTATTTTTGAATTGATTATAAATTCATATCTTTTTATGAAGCTTCCCTCTCGTCTCGTGAGGTTGGTGGTGGTACACATTCCCTTGGAGTGCCATCAATAGGTGATGGAAAATTGCATGAAGGTGGTGATATGTATTCTCCCAGATGCCAATCAACGGATGGTAGTGTTCGTTGTCAGCCAATCGGTGGTCGTTCTGGTTCTAAACAAGGTCGTTATGGTTCTGAACAGTATCAGGGTGGGCAAGATGCTATCCAACCATATCGAGGTGCCCATCAATTTTAATATTATTTTCATTCAATTTGTACAAATTTGTTTACGTGTTTTTTTTTAATAGAAAAAATTTTATATATTGATGTAGAGGCTGAAAATGTTGCTACAAATGTTGCTCGAAAAAGACATACGGAAGAACGCGACATACAAGAAGAAGGTTGTAAACCAACCATGACTTATACGTCTGAAATTTTCAATATACCTTGGGAATCAAACATACAGTAATGCACCTTACAGAGGTGTCAATATATTCATGAAAAATTGAAGAGAGATCTCGTGGCTTTGACTCTCCTTGCTGAGAGTCGACAAAGCATGGAAATAGTTACTCACTTTTTAAGCGAACTAGTAAATTTGTACCTAAATCTTGGGCCAACCACTAATACTTTTGTAGAAGTGGATAGAAAAAGAAAAGGAACAGTGATGGGTCCCACTACAGGGGAGGTTGTTAAACAAATAGTTACAACAAAAATGGCCAAGTCTATGTTTAATATGAAATAAGGGCCGAAAAGAAAGATGTTGAAGGTGAAATATTTCAAGAACCCTCATATAGATCGCTATTTGTATGATAGACACCTTGCGGCCTATGGAAGACTCCCATGGAATGATGAGGTTCCGCTTTATTTTGCAAAATTATTTTATGCGGAATTATTTTTTCAAATGAAACCTAATTATAATGATCTTCCATTTAAATTTTTTGGTCTTGGGAAAGGTCGATTGTGTGACTTTAGGGGAGCTAGACGCGATGTTGAGTTTCCTCACCCTGAACCACCATTGGCTAGTCGACCTCTTCGTGTCGAAACTTTGCAGTCAGAGATGAATTCCACTTCTCAAATTATTCGAGAAGCAAGGGATGTCATCATTGACAAAGAGCACGTCAGAATGCACCGGCTAATTTTGTGTATTATACAGATGAAGATATTGACAACATGAGTGTTGAAGATCTCAAAACATATGCAAATAATTGTCACAATGGTTGGCGTGACCTAATTGTTCATGAGTAAGAGGCCATGGGAACGATATGTGTCAGTGGTTAGGGTGATTATTTTAACACATGTACAATTTGTAATAAATACATATATACTTACATTTATTTATAAACATTAATCTAAAAAAAATGTATCATTATATGTTAACACCATTTATAGCAATCACACTTGATAAATGAAGAAAATGTTAATGTCACGATCGGAGCCTCCGATTCAAACAATCAATATGGGTCTCACCATCAATCACACAATCAAGATAGTTGTCACCATCAAAATATGTTGGCAAATGTTAGTGTTTTTTAAGTGAACATGATGATGTACAATTATTTTTTATCTATTATTATATATATCCAAACATGATGAGATATTTTTAAAATAAATAATTGTGCACACATGTACATGTATATATATAATGAAATGTTTTAATAGATTATGATTCTGCCTGATGTTTTTGTGATGACGGTACCTTATTCTTCCTTCGGAGATGTGAAAAATCCACCATCACAAGTATGAACAAATTTTCACTTTTAAATATTTTTTTAAGTTATATATTCCACCTCCAAAAGTTCCATTAAAAAATGAGCTATGTAGATCTTGAGTTATTTTGAATTTTAGGTTTTTGGATATTTTCTTTCTGAGCCACTCTTAGGAGATGTGCCAAATCCACCAACACAAGTATTCAATTTTTCGCTTAAATATGTATTTTTTTAATTTATATGCTATAAATTGAAGTTCAAAAGTTTTATTATAAATTGACATCTAGAGACCTTGAGTTATTTTAAATTTTTTAAATTTTAGGTTTTTGGAGATTTTCTTTGGGAGTCTCTCTTAGGATATGTGCCAAATCCACCAGCACAAGTACTCAATTTTTCACTTAAATATATGTTTTTAATTTATAAGTTATAAATTTAATTTTAAAAGTTTTATTATAAATTGACATATAGATCTTGAGCTATTTTGTACTTTTAATTTTTTTGAATTTTAGGTTCCTATAGAGGATTTATTTTCTCCGTGGACTCTAGCGATGGAGTGTATGATGGATATAGGAACATCCACACCATTTCAACAATTTGAACAAGCTCTCTAATTTGTTTTTTAATATTATAGAAAATAATTTTATATATTCATTTTCATTTAAATTTTTTAATATATCTATATATATATATATATATATATATATATATATATATATATATATATATATATATATATATATATATTGTGTACAATTTACAATATAATATGTGCTAGTGAGCGAAGTTTTAGTAGATGAACAACAAATGGAGAGGGAACCTCATGAGGTATTGCATGATTTTTTTTTACACTTTTTATTTTACATGAAGTTATATATATTATCATTCAATTTTAAAACATTAAATTTTAATGTTTGTACACATTGTCTACAGGTGCCCCATGCTTCTGCTTCGCAGGATAGCTCAAGGATCGTGACTTTGATAGGAGATACACTACATCCATCTGTATTTAATGGATGATGCACATGCACATGCAACATTATATTTTCAATGTATTGAATCTTAAATTTACTTTTTATATAGTCTTATCTAGATGTGCAGTCATATATAAGTTGATACTTGATACTTGATACTTCTAAGATACAAAATTTGGACATATTTTATGTAAACTACATTTGGTACATGTGAATGTGATAGAATGAAATTGGATAGTTGAACTACGTTTGGCATGTGAAGAAATGTTGTGATATAATTTGGTTTGTTTTTAAAACTCAAGTTTTGGATGGTTGAACTACATTTGGCATGTGATTGTGATATTTAATTTTTGCTTTTATTGGATAGTTGAAATACATTTGGCATGTGAAGTAATGTTGTGATATAAAGTTTTGTTTTTAAAACTCAAGTTTTGGATGGTTGAACTAGATTTGGCATGTGAAGTAATGGTGTGAACTACAATTTGTTCTGTTTTTAAAACTTGAGTTTTGGATGGTTGAACTATATTTGGCATGTGATTTCATGATATAATGTTTTTTTTTTATTGGATAGTTGAACTACATTTGGCATGTGAAGTAATGTTGTGATATAATGTTTTGTTTTTAAAACTCAAGTTTTGGATGGTTCAACTACATTTGGCTTGTGAATAATGTTGTGAAATATAATTTGTTTGTTTTTAAAACTCAATTTTTTGATGGTGGTGTTAGATTCCTATACCAATAGGTGTCATTTCTCATGATTGTCTTGATTGAACTATGCAATATGTTCAAACCTTTTTCTTGTGCAAAGGTGTTCCATATTCTTGAAAAATCAAAAAATCAAAAAATTTTAAAAAATGTAAAGAGGGTATACCCTAAAAAGAAAATCAAAGGGTAAAAAGAATAAGATGGTCAAAAATGTGAAATAAATGAACCCCAAACAAAAATAGACCAGGAAAGTGTGCAAGTCTAAATGCCACTACTATTTCATTTTTTGTAAATAAGCAAAATTGTGTGCAGCTTGTCAAACTTTTGCCACAATTTATGAAGAGTCAAACTGTTTAAACTTGACTCATTCATTTTTCAATTTCATGTTGTAGAATAGAAAATAAATATCTGACCAAAAATTTTAATCTTGGCAGATAAGTAGATAGGTAGAGTTAATAAAATGTGCTCAACAGTTTAATCTGAGCCCTTAGATGCAATAAGTGTAGGATTAGATAGATTTTCCATGTAAAAGAAAAAGATTGATAAGGGTTTGCCAGCCTAAGTGCACCCTAATAAAGAAGATAAAATGGTAGAGTAAAGTAGATAGGGTAGGTAGATGGTGTTGCAAAGTTTCATGTAATGAATGATGGTGCTAAATGTGTTTAATCCTTTATTTTCATAACCAAGTGCAAAGAACACTACCTTGGCAGAATTTCAGAGTAAAGAAAAGTCAAAATAATTAACTTCCCATCTCACTTTTTCCCTAAAGATTTTACTAATTTCCCTTAAGTACTAAGGAGTTTGAAAATTAAAGGAGCTCAAGGCATTTCCTTGACTTTTGGAGGGACCGGACCCTCAGCCCAATAATTGAAAAGCCCCTAGTACTTGAAGTTATTCATCATTACACTCATTCACTTTTAATCATTTCCTAAGTAAAATCCCATTTTACTTAGGAAAATCATGCCATATTTCATAAAAGCCCCTCAAAATTACTTGCTATTCTAAAACTAAGTGTTGAAGTTGATATAATGCTATTTGCTTCAGAAATCTTCACTTTCTTAGTTGTGTAAAGTATTTTGAGTTTTCCTTATCCCTTTGTCATATTAACATTCTAATTTATATATTAAATCCCCATGAAAGTCACCTTTTCCTATTAATTATAACTCCTCTTATGTAATAACCCAAAAAACCTCCTTACTATAAGTTTTAGCCAAAGTATTTAGTTCTATACGTTTGAAACAAAAACCCCAATATATATTCCCTTTGGCTAAAAACATACCCTTATAAACTATCCCCGCCCCCTATGGTTAATAAATTTCATTAATTTATTACCATATAATAAAATATTGAAAAAGAGTTTAAAACATACGTTTTTTATGTTTTAAATAGAAAAATAAATAAAACCCGAAGTTTTAATTTAAACCAAAACTTCAAAAAACACCATCTGTAACCCTGACCCGTCATTGGGATTAATTAATCATCTGGGTTAATTAATAACCTCCCCCTCTGCCAATCAAAAGCTTCCCGGAATGATTAACTAGTGATAAAACCCGTTGGGCCCGCGCATTAACTTCACCGCTACTTCCCTTTCAAACCACCGTTCGATCCTGCCATTCGAGATCTACGGCCCACCATGATTCTGCTGCCCACCCCTTGTCCGAAAATTAGCGTGCGAAATCAAAGTGGTTTCCAAACAATGTCCCTACCACGTGTCATTCAACCAGTGGAATCGCTGCCATTTCACCAAATACCACCAACTCCTGAAAGCGGTGCGAAATACAACCGCTTACCACCTGACCCTGGTGACGTGTCCTTCCCGTACACTGATGACGTCATTCTAAAAAATAATAAAAAATTCCTTTGACTTTCCAAATAAAACCAAATTCTGCTCATTTTTTATCATTCTGTCTAATGAAAGTGATTGCGCCCTTTACTGATAAATTTGAAAAATCCACTATCAAACTGTTGTCAGCTAAAATTGCTGGACACCATTGTTAGACCAGTGCACAAGCATTCATCCGCCATTAACCAGTGCCTGTTAATTTCTACATTCTTCATAAAACATGTATTTATTCGACTTCCTGCTGAAAATCTGTGAAAAATCCTTATTCCAGTGTTAAATTCACGCCATAGTCTGAAAGGAAGTTTAATATCGGTCTGTTTTGGTTCCTGCAACTGAAATAATACTTCCAAAACTGAAATTGTGCCTGTTTCCGTGAAAAAACCCCCGAAATTTCCACCTTGAATACACAAGAACAAAAATGGAAGTTCCTCTAGCCTTGAATGTAGCTCCATTAAATGCCCCCCATAGAGATTTGGATTACTTATCATTAGTGGACAAAGATTTTCAAATAAAGGACTTGAAATTTACTGAAAATCCCCTTCGAATTTATTGTCGCTGCAGAGACAATTATTTGAATGGCTCAGATATTATTGGGTTATGGGAGTCTGGTCTTCCTAGATAAATTTTCCCCTCATTCCATATCTTTCCTGAAATTATCCACTATTTCCATGCCAATTATGATCCAAATCAGAGAGAAGTATTGTCCCCAAGTTAGAACATCCTTTTTCCCATTACTGCTCAATCCATCAATGATATGTTACATTTTTAGCCTGGTGAAGCCCTTACTCCTTTGTTAATGGAAGAATTATTGGAGAAATCCACTAAATTATCCCACGAGGAGTTAATTCACACTTTCCAAGCTTTCATGTGGCCAGAGCATCAGCCTACAGGACCTCCCCCTTATGCTAGTGCTTATTTTACCGTAGAAGGGAAAAATATTTTGAGTATGATCTCTTTCATAATTGGTTTTAATACCAGTGGGTATGTTGATCATTTAACCCTGGTGTTATTATCTATGTTCACCCCTGGACAACCTCCTGCTGTCAGGTATGAATTTGCATCTTTCATTGCAGATAAAATGCATGACCAATTCATGAGATTGGAGAATGATAAAGTCTTCAAATATTCTACTGTAATTTACCATCTCATGCTTTATTACCTGTCTGAAACTTTCGCTTTCCATATAAGAAAACTTAATGCCCAAGGGAATCCAAGATCTGTTATCTTTTGGTGAGCCATTACTCATTGTTCCATAGACTCTCCCTATTCTTATAATGAGTTCATTGACCTATTTATACATCCTGCAACTACCTTGTTGACAGGAGTTTCCCCTCCAAGACTCAGCAATGAAATCAGGAAAATCCTTCAGCTTTCAAAACATTACAAGATAGGTTGACTGGTACTTCTATCAGAATCATACTGAAATTAGAATTTATGGATGTGAATTGAGCCCTTTCAAGTTACCCAGATATGTTCCAATGAGACTTTTTGCACTTGAATACTTCAGAAAAATGAACAATTTAGATATAATTCACTTCTGTAATGCCAAGAAAAAGGCTCAACTCAAGATAAAGAGCCAACTAGGTCCATTCATCTAAAATTCTAGAGATGGAGGGGAAGAAGCTCAAAAGATATTAGAGGATCATTACAGATTGCAGAAAAGTTTCCATTGGGTACCCTATGACCCATTCAACTTTATTTGTGACAAAAGGATGAAAAATAAATCAGCACCTTACATGCATCGAAGAATCCCTGAAATTGAAAAGTATGCTAATACAGATGAGTGGGTAGAAGGAACTTTGATAGAGCGGGATAGTGAGCAAGTTGATATAAATAATGTTATGAAAGATCTTGCAAAAATGCTTGACTTGGATTCTTTTACACAGGTACAGAGACCAGAGATTGGTACTTCTTCAGTTGGTATTATTCAGCAGAATTTACAAGAAAACATTCCGTCAATTGCAGTTGAATCCAAAGGCAAAGAGAAAGAACCAGAAGTACAAGTCATTGAAACATTCACCATGATAGAAAAACCTCAAACTTCCAAGGCACAAGATCAGGCACAAGTTTCCCCTATTCAAGTCAATCACCCTGAAGTTTCAAATTTGCAGACTCCATCCAATGTGGAACAAGGCAAGAAAAGACAAGTTAAAGATCCTACTCCTCCTAAGGAATCTTCACAACAACCTCAAACTAAAAGGCAGAAACTGAATCCACTTCCAAAAGTGGAATCTATTGATGAAATCTTTGATGAAGAAGGGGAGGATAGTCAGCTTACTGGTTCAGTTAGTGAAGCATATACAGGTCATAAAGGAAAGGAAATACAAAGACAGTTAAGTACTAAAGTGTCTTCATTCAAAAAGCGAAAGACAGATGCAAGAGACATTAAAAAGACATTTATCATCATAAAAGCAAGGAATGATCCACTAAGGGTCCAGGTTTATAATCAGTATCTTAAAATGGCTCCACAAAATCAAGAGAGATTAATGTCAGCTTTTGACATTCAGCAAGGGAAAATGTTAATGAGCCATTTCAAATCTAAAGTGCCAAAACCACAGATAGCAGCCGACTACATCAGGACCAATTTTGAGGTCCTAGCAAAAGATATTCATCCATTGGACCAGATAGAATTACACAAGAAAATTG
The DNA here is from genome assembly GCA_034641835.2 of Pinus albicaulis. Classification (NCBI taxonomy): domain Eukaryota; kingdom Viridiplantae; phylum Streptophyta; class Pinopsida; order Pinales; family Pinaceae; genus Pinus; species Pinus albicaulis. The sequence goes on along the minus strand of CM076584.1, from coordinate 1,344,970,402 downwards.
GAGAAATGATATATTCTACCCTTACTGACAAAGCAATGACAACTCATAGATTGCAAGATTCTTTGAATAATACAAGTGCCCAGTTGCAGATTGAGAAAGCTTCTTCTCAAGCAAAGGATAACAGAATAAAATATTTGGAGGAAATAATCATCAGTTTGGGTCATAATCCCAAAGATATAAAAGGCATTGAAGCACTGATTAAAAAGAAGGATGATGACATTGCTGCATTGAGGAAGAAATTGAAATTACCAGGTTCAAGGCATCCTCAAACTAAAGAAGTATTGAAGAAAAATTCAGAAGAATAAATGATGGAATTGCTCCTGAAAATGAATGAGCAACTAAGTGAAACAGAAAAAGAACTAGAGCAAGCATTGAAAGAAAAGCAGTCTACTATTTAGACATCCACAACAGAAACTACTACAGGTACAACTACAACAGCAGCAGATCAGCAAATAGACCCATCACAGGTGAATACTTCTAGCTTAAGTTCTGAAGAATTAGTGAAACAAATGGAAATTTTGAAACTTAGAGTAACAGAACTTCAAACTACAAAGTTACAGCTCATAAATTTGGAACAAAAATATGATATGTCAAAAAAGACTGTTGCTGACCATACAAGAGAAATCAAAAGGCTGGAAAAATTGGTTAAAGCTTTAGAAAAGGATCTCTCATTGGAGAATCCTTTGAGAGAAATCAATGAAATTCTTTGGAATAACATTATTCAGTCAATAAAGGATATTTGGTCTTTCATTCAAATAATCTTTGAACAAAATGACTTGGTCAAAATAGCTCTGGAGGAAATTGACAAAACAAGAGAAGAATTGAGAGACAGACCTGAACAAGCAAATCAACTCATACAGTTCTTAAACACCCAGACCAGACAGCAGCTTGCAAAGCTTGGAATTGAGGACAAAACAGGTACAATTTTAGAAATAAAAAGATTTTTTACTAAGAGAACTCTTATGCAAAATGTGGAACGTAAGTGCTCAGATATTCAAGAAGAGATCATTGCCTTCAAAGAAAGGTTTAATGTTTTATTAGCCAACGGGTTGCCCAGTCCTATAATTTCAGAAGAAAAAATAATGGACTTGAGAACTTATGTTAATAGATTGGATATACATGCTCACAATGTAACCTGTTCCTCTATCAGTTCATCAGAATCGACATTGCCTACAGGAAAGAATCTGTATGACAGATTAAAGAATTTATTTCATCTTGAGCATGAAATAAGATATTTGTTCCCAAATCAGCCCAATTTCTTCAGATACACAGAGGCTGATGAAACATTAACAAAAATCTAATGAACCAAAATAGCAGAAGACGAATGGTGGGAAGGCCTGTTAGAAATTTTGTAAAATTTATCTTCATATGGGAAATTTTTCCTTTTCAGTATAGTGTGAAAGATAAATAGATGAACAAAGGTGTTACATAGTAATTTGTCACCGTCCCTATCATTCCCCGTCACGCACATTGGAGGGCCCATTATGTGACCTGTGATCAATGTCACGCCTTGAAACCATCATCATTGCATTCCTTTAAACATGAGCTTCAATTGCCCTACAGACATCTCCTTGCAAAAAACCATAAAAACATCCATTTTTGCATTGGCGCGGGCAGCCAGTTCATCACTCGCGCCAATGAGGAAAATCCTATAAATAGGTCGTGCCAATTGGCGCTCTGTCCCACAGTCGCAGTCGCACCAGCCAATTTAAGGAGTGTTTTTAAATAAGAAAGGCGGAAGTTTTGTTTCAACAAACTCAGAAACTGCTATCTATCTTGAGTTGGGAGGTTTGGCTCCGGGAGTTCCATGGAAGGGAAGTGGTTTGCCACCTCTCATGGAAGCTTCCTTGATGATAGGGCCAATCCCACAATTATAGGGATCCCAACTCCCCTTCCTCCTTCTATAAAATCTTGCTCATTGCCATTGCAAGCTAGTGTTGAAGTGCCTAAGCTTTGAATCTCCAAATTCCCAAGAGCCTTCATGCTGCAAGAGCCCTCATTCTTCACTTAAGGCCGACTCAAACAAGGAGACTATCGTAAAGAGACTCTAAGAGAGGCTTGTCCTATCCCTGGCAGGCTTTGCGAGACGTGAACGACTGGAGACCCTTCCGAAGGAGACCTTAGTGTCAAGACATTGGTTGTACTCTCTTTCGATTGCTTATTAATGAATGACTACTGGTTATGGATCCACTATGTTTTTCACTTATGATAATGATGAGTTATATCCTTTCTGACTGATATATAGTTGCGTATTCTGGATTTTATGCTTGTATTCGTGTTGTTTATTGCATGTGTAGGTGTCCATTCACAGAGATCGTGGGGATCGTGATCTGTCGAGGCTGAGGAATGGGAACGCTGTCTCTTCTACGAATCATAGCACTAGACTCCAGGTAGGCCTCCATCGTTGGCTTATTTATTCGCAATTAGGAACTTGCGCTGTAGCATTTGATGATTGTTGCTAGACCCTTGCTGGGCTAGTAGGGATCGCCTCTGTCCGCAGAGGGGATTTACCTCCTACAGAAAAGTAAACTCCAGCGGTCCCTTTTCATAAATAGTTCCCCAGATCTGAAAAGGTAGAAAGCAATATCCGGGAAAACCTCCTAGTCGCGATAGGCTAGGGTATTCCTTTTTCGTAATCAATCTATCCCAGCCCAAAAAAGGGGTAAACGTATACTGGGTAGATGTCGATTCGTGTCCATTTTAATGAGATCAAAACGACAAGGGCCTCGGCAATATTTTCATGTTTAGAGAGTCAGAAAAGAGCTGAAAGATGACTCCAAAGTGACTTTTTCGTGTATTTAACGAGTCCGAAAAAGTATAAAATACAACTCGTTTTCACCGTTAAAGTCAGGGAAAGACCTGTTGCTGCACATACCAAGCAAGCGTAAAACCCATTTCCGACATAATACATTGAAATATTTAGGAAAATTAACTTTTAAAACAAATCTTGTGTCGAAAAAGTTATAAATATGCCAAAATGGTAAAAACAAAATTACATTTACTATTTACCTTGGTGAAAAGCAGCAGTGGTCCATTTGGTGTGCAAAACTTCTGACGGTGATTGCGACAGATCCAGTTTACCATTCAGATTCTCGTCTGTTGCAGGTAATAGGCGCTTCCCTGTACTTCATTTCAATCCGCTTTTTAATAGTTTTCCCTCATGTATCAGCCCTCTGTGGCCACTCTTTAAATTTTTAGGGCTGCGCTCATTGGCACGGGTATCGGGGACGGACCCGTGCCAATGGCCTTTTCCATGTAAAGGCCTCGTGCCACGTGGTGCGAATATTCACAAAACAGCTGCGCCAGCGGCCGAACCCAAATTTCTGCCTAAAAAATCGAGATTTTAACCAAATTAAATAAAATTTGAAGCCTATCAGAGATCTAATTAAGGGTTTCTGACCATGTGGATACAGGAAATCAAGCAAAATGGTGATTGAGTGGAAAGAAAGAGAACATGGAGAAGAGGATGAACAGGCCATAGAAAATGAGGCTTGTATGAATGCCCTGAGAAACTGCGGGCTGAAGAAGTTCTTCCTAACACCCTGTTTACGAGCTTAGCCTGAGCTCCTCAAGTATATGATCAATATTTGGGATGAACAGGAAAAAGTGTTCAAGTTACGAGACTAGGTGTTGGAACTGGAGGTCTCCGATGTGTATTTTATAACTGGACTGTCTCACAGAGGTCCAGTGCCCATCCTGACTGGGAGCAGACCATCCGGCGAGAATATGGAAGAAGTGATGGCACGAGTGTGCCCAAGGACACAAATGGGATCAGGGAGAAAAAAGGTGGATATCCACACCATCCCCGATCTGGCATTGAGGGTTGTCCTACATACCATCACGCGGGCTGCAGGGTCACAGGCACCGCACGAGGCCGCAAAGGCCCAACTCCTGCTTGCCTCAGAATGCATGAGTCCCATTTTGTTTGACTGGGCTACAACAATAACAATAAACATGAAAATACAACTCACGAAATGCAAGCAAGCCAAACTGAAATAGTTCAGCTACGGTTCCATCCTGGTATCGTTTATTCTGGAATGATTACCAATATTCCAAGGCTAAGGGGCCATTGTAGCTGAGCCGATTCCATGAGAGCCGAGAATGGCTTGCTGGGCAGCACTAATGCCTAGAGCTGGAGGAGGCCAACAGATGTCGTGGAGGCCGGAGTTTAGTGGTTGCGCGCGCTGATCAGGAGGACCGCGGCGTGGGTGAACCGATTTCGACGGAGACCCGCATCTCCCCAATCGCCGTGTTGAGATGATCGGGACGCAGGAGTTGGCATGACCTCATCTTTGGATTTTTTATGATTTATGATTTTTTTGTTATCAGCGTAATTGTCCTAACACATTTTTATATGTATGTATGGGCCCCGAGAGACCGCCCGTATGTCTCAACGCGGCGAGGACCTCTTCTCTCGCCCCATCCCAGGGCAGAGGGTGCCGGAGGGAGGCGTTGATCCAGAATCTCGAGGGTATTGCCCGAGGGATCCCAGACTATGCTCGGTTGGCGGATGTACCGATGGCGTATCAACGACATATGGTGGGAGTACCTAGTCGGATCCACTGACTTCTGAGATGCTTAGTGCGTGCAGTTACATGTTATCATGAGCACCATGCGGATTAGACTCTTAGGGCTTTTACCACACATATTTTTTGAGAGACATATCGTCTCCGGATGTATTTAAGAGGATTATGTATATTTTTGACTTTATGTGACACACGCTATGTAAACACTTCGATATCTATATATATATGCATATCTATTTCTGGATGGATCTTTCTTTACATGTGATTATGATTTACAAATTTCACAAATGTCTGTCTAACACCAAATTAGCTACCACATCTGTTAATGTATTCAAATGCCTGGGTATATGTTGATATGTAATGTAGTCAAAATTCCTTTCCAGTAATCGAATACACAGATACAGACGTAAAATGGATAGGTTTCTTACCGAATAGTGTCCGTTCAGTTGTAACACTACAAGTTGCGAATCTAGATACACAAGCAATTCATTTATACCATTGCTGTTAACCGCCTTGCTAATAATTCTAACACAAGACTATATTCCATTTACGTTGTTCAGAGTACATTCAGACACCTTGCAAAGTTGACCAAGTCACCAGCAGGATCATAGATTACCCAGGCTGCTGAAGACAGATTCCTGGTACTGCGGGAGGTACCATCCGCGAAACCAACAAATGGATGAATAGACATCTGCACAACCAGGAAGACCCGATCAGCATAAAGATGTTTACAAGGCACACCACACCATACATTCACACAAATGAAAAACACACACCTATGTACACACACCACACCAAGAAATCAATTCAGGCATAGTACTTTTTAAGGTACAGCCCATTTCTAGGGTGCGCCAGTGGAACTCCTTCATAATCTATAAGCTCATAAGCCCCGTTTTTCAAAACACATTTTACTATATAGGGCCCATGCCACATAGGCTGGAACTTACCGGCTCCAAGCTTGTCATGTGCTTGATCATACAGGAGGACGAGGTCTCCTTCGATAAAGGAACGGGGGGAAACAGATTGATCAAAATGAGTTTTGACCCTCTTCTTTTGTGCTTCAATAACCAAAGCAGCCAGACGACGGGTTTCATCTAACTGTTCCAGATACAGCAGATGTTCTTCCTCAGCAGAAGTATCAGGTAGAAGTTCCACAGCTAATTTCAAAGAAGGAATCTCGCATTCAACTGGAAGAGTTGCTTCCAGACCATACACCAATTGAAATGGTGTGAATCTAGTTGCACTCTTAGCAGATGTTCGGTATGCCCAGAGAGCTGAGAATAGTTGGAGATGCCAATTGGATTTGTGAATACCAACTGTTTGTTGAAGCATAGTGACCAAAACCTTGTTCACTGCTTCAACCCGACCATTCGCCTGAGGGTAATATGGTGTTGAGCTATCGTGACGCAAGCCCAACTTTGAAGTCAGCTCAACCATCATATAATATTGGAAATGAGTACCGTGATCGGTGACGATGGCCTGAGGAACCCCGAACCGTGCAATAACGTGGTTGAATATAGATTGAGCAGCCGTTTTACCGTCAGCAGCTAGTGTAGGCATCGCCTCGGCCCACTTGGTGAAGTAGTCGACCTTGACAATTATATACATATGCCCCCCGGCCGAGTGAGGGTTACACGTCATAAAATCCACGCCCCATTTCGCAAAAAGGCTGACGGTAATAACAGGATGCAAAGGGAGAGGCGGCGCACGCATCTTGCACTGAAATATCTGGCACGCATGACATTTACGGACTGTAGTGATACAGTCTTTGAATATGGAAGACCAGAAATAACCTGCTCGCTGAATTTTCTGGGCAGTAGCATATCCGGACATGTGTCCACCACAGGCGCCACCGTGGCAGTCATTTAGGACCTTCTCAGCCTCCTCCAAGGTTAGGCACCACCGGAGCACCGAATCTACTCCAATGCGGTATAAGGTATCTCCTACTATACGGTAGGGTTGGGACTGATTTATTACGAAAAAGGAATACCCTAGCCTATCGTGACTAGGAGGTTTTCCCAGATATTGTTTTCTACCTTTTCGGATCTGGGGAACTATTTACGAAAAGGGACCGCTGGAGTTTACTTTTCTGCTGTCTTTTCAAACTCTCTAAACATGAAAAGACACTGAGTTCTTCCTTTGTCAGACAAGTTAAACCCTAATGACATCGGACTCAGTCGAAATGACGTTCTCCGAGTTCCTCCTTCCTAGGGCTTGTTAAATGTACTAGGATGGATTCGCCCGAAGGGAGGACTTATATTACAAGCATATGCTATCCCCTTCAAGCTTGTTATAAAAAATAATTGGGGTACTCACCAGAAATTATGGGGGAAAATGGAACCATTATCATTTGTCGTGTCAGCAGTATGTCGCTCTTGAACACGTCACTTGTCTGCATTTGTGTCGGGTTGGGGACATCTCATCTTGTTTCTTCACTTTTCCTCCGTGGGTTTGGATAATCCTTTTTGACCTCTCCTCTGCTCATTGCCTCGTCACCATGAACTCTGATCCGTTGATGTCAAATACTGCCAAAACCACTATTTGTGCCGTTACATGTTCAAGAGAAGTTGACCTCTGCGAATATCAACCTTCCTCTGATTCTCATATGATCCTGATTCACAAAAAAAACATCATGTTCCTCTGTCTCGTGTCGATGATGTGGGAAACATTATGGCCCACCTTCGATCAAGGTCACTTCCTGTCGAATTCAGCTCATTATCCAGGAAGCTGATCTAGAGACTCCTTTATGGTACCTTGGAGCCTGCATGCCTCAATGGCAGCTTCGTCGCATTCAACGTGAGCTTCTCATCATTGGCCTCCGATCGAGTGACTCTACGGGTGTTCGACACCAGCTCATTGATTCACACACCGTAGATTGTACCTATAGTACCTTGCGGGCCATTTTCATTATTGGTGGTTCCTCTCACATCTGTTAACAGCTCTCATCATTGGCTAGTAATCAGACGATGTTCTTGCATGTTTGACTTCATCTCACATATTCGCATGCTTGAACTTGTACTTTGTTCGGGTCGAGATGGAGCGCAAGACCCTGGATTGTGTCTGTTGTAATCCAGGCTGCGATATTGTGGATTATTATTATTTACATGACTTATTCACTGGATGGATGCAACCATACTTGAGTCTATTTATCGATCCTCATTGGATGGCTGCGACCATACCTTGGATCTGGATTATTGTATACTCTTTTTTGGATGGTTGCGTCCATACCACATATACATCATGTACTTGAGATATCAGTTGTATTTCTCCACGTAGGTTTTCCGATGGCGGAGCTTCAGTTGGACATGTTCTAGTAAATAATTTCACCCCTCTCTCTCTCTTAGGCCTCATGCTTTAGGGGGCATCTGTTACACAGTAATTTGTCACCGTCCCTACCATTCCTTGTCCCTCACATTGGAGGGCCCATTATGTGACCTGTGAGCAATGTCATGCCTTGAAACCATCATCATTGCATTCCTTTAAACATGAGCTTCAATTGCCCTAAAGACATCTCCTCGCAAAAAACCATAAAACATCCCTTTTTGCATTGGCGCGGGCAACCAGTTCATCACTCGCGCCAATGAGGAAAATCCTACAAATAGGCCATGCCAATTGGCGCTCTGTCCCAGAGTCGCAGTCGCGCTAGCCAATTTAAGGAGTGTTTTTTAAATAAGAAAGGCAGAAGTTTTGTTTCAACAAACTCAGAAACTTCTATCTATTTTGAGTTGGGAGGTTTGGCTCCAGGAGTTCCATGGAAGGGAAGTGGTTTTCCACCTCTCATAGAAGCTTCCTTGATGATAGGGCCAATCCCACAATTATAGGGATCCCAACTCCCCTCCTCCTTCTATAAAAGCTTTCTCATTGCCATTGCAAGCTAGTCTTGAAGTGCCTAAGCTTTGAATCTCCAAATTCCCAAGAGCCTTCATGCTGCAAGAGCCCTCATTCTTCCCTTAAGGCCGACTCAAACAAGGAGACTATCGTCGAGAGACTCTAAGAGAGGCTTGTTCTATTCCTAGTAGGCTTTGCGAGACGTTAACGACTGGAGACCCTTCCGAAGGAGACCTCAGCGTTAGAACATTGGTTGTACTCTCTTTCAATTGCTTATTAATGAATGACTACTAGTTATGGTTCCACTCTGTTTTTCACTTATGATAATGATGAGTTATATCCTTTCTGACTGATATATAGTTGCGTATTCTGGATTTTATGCTTGTATTCGTGTTGTTTCTTGCATGTGCAGGTGTCCATTCATGGAGATCGTGGGGATCGTGATCTGCCGAGGCTGAGAAATGGGAACGCTGTCTCTTCTACGAATCATAGCACTGGACTCCAGGTAGGCCTCCATCATTGGATTATTTATTCGTAATTAGGAACTTGCACTGTAGCATTTGATAATTGTTGCTAGACCCTTGCTGGGCTAGTATGGATCGCCTTTGTCCGCAGAGGGGATTTACCTCCTCAACAAAAGGTTAAAGAGTATCAGCTTGGCAGTTGAAAGAGTATCAGTAGAAATGAAGAGTATCAGTGAAGTTAGGCAGTCAGAAAAGAATTAACAAAAAGGACATCATCGAGCCAGATTGTAGGACCTGCCTCCAGCAAATGCATAAAAGGAGGAAACAGCACACCAACAGTTGCTTTTTATCCTTTCTATGAGACCATCTGTCTCCCTTTTGTTGTAACTTATTCATTAGTCACCCTAGATTATTTCCTAGGTTATTGTGAGATATTTTAAATCATTTTTTGTATAAATAAACCCTCGAAATGAGTAATGAGGGTGGATTCTACTACTTTGCTGTGAAATTGATGTTTTTGGAATAAAAGTTCTTTGGAGAAATTTATTTGTGGCTTGCTGGATGACGATTTGAAGCTCAGGACTTTTTGCAGGATTCATGCGTAGAACTGCAGTTCAATAAGTCTTTCCATATTATGTTTTAAGTCTTATATCTGTTTATAATATCACTGTGTTTCCATTTCAGAATAATTGACATAAAATAATAAATCAGAACTTACTTAAATGTACTCTGATTTTCAATTGTAGTTATTCCAAATGTTTTCTTCCAAACTAGTTATAAGAAACGAATTCTTAATTGCTCTTGTTTCGCTGGTTTGAAAATTTTGATTACTATAATAAAGAATTATTAACAGCTCTTTGTTTGTAATCATTCATTTTCTTTCTTTGAATATGTTGAAATATTCTTGAGTGCCTTTCGTCCCTTCAAAACCCATTCCATCCATTTTAATTCCTTAAAATTGTTCTGTGTTTGGCTATCTTCCCCTGCAAAGCCATCTTGTGTGTAGAAGATTAATTCAGTAAAGCCATCCCTTTGACTCCATAGCCCAATGGCCTGAAAATATTCAACCTTTCCCTTAGTTGGCGAATTCCACCATTTTAAAACAAACTCTTGGACCTATAACTAGCCTAAAATTTTCCAAAAATAAAGTTAAATCATAAAGAGAGAGCCCTCTCTGGATACAGATTGGCTAGATTATGTTTCCTAAGGTTTTTTTGTGGTTACCTCGAGTATACTTTCCTTTTCCACAACTTCAAGGAAAACCTGAGTGATAACATAGTGGCGACCATACTGGGGACCTGAATCATTTTTATTGTTAATATTTTTCACTTATAATCTATAGACAGAGTCTGAAGATCAGCCAAGTAGCCTTTGAAATGCTTTTGCCCTGCAATTGCATAGTAAATAAATGCTGCTTCAATCTATCTCTAATTTAGCTTATACACTGAACCTTAGTTTTAAATGTTTAATCAGATTCTCTAGTTCAATAAATCTTTGATAAAATTTTAATCAAAAATCTTAAATTTCTTGAAGATTTTGCTGAAGTTTTACTTTCATTTCATTTTAAAACAAAAAATCAAAAAGAAAAAGTCTAGGAAAACTGGCTTCAGAAAGGATTCGTCATACCAGGTCAAATCCTGACCCTAATCCACCACCGATATTTGAAAATCCAAATCTGATTCCTAAGATTCTTAGAAGACAAGGAAGTCAAGAAAGTTCTGAAAGAGGAAGTCAAGAGAGTTCTGGAAGTTCCAGACCTCTTTCTAGATCACATTCCTGTCCTGTGAAAATCATATATTTTGACGAAATCCCTTTTGATGAGCGATTTGAAACATCTCTGTTTGTGAATTTTTCTGAATCTGAATTGTCTAAGCTCATTCCAGACCCACTATTTCTGGAAGATTTACAATTGATATTTGTTTCATATCATCTTGACAGACATTTACAAAATTCCATTCAATCTAAACAGACCTTTAATGAAAGTTAAAACATTTCTGTAATTACTAAAGCTTCCCCAAGCTCAGCTACCTTTCCTCAAACTTCTCAAAACCAAGCCACTCCTTCTAATCCTCCACCCACTCCTACCAGACCATCATCACTTGTTATTCCATTACACCTTCCAATGGCCAATATATATGCCCCGTTAATATTGCCAGGCAACCCTGCTACTTTGCCACAAGATTATCAGAGTAAAATCACCCCTTTTGATGGCTCAGGTACTTACACAGCTCAACAACATACCAAAAGGATGACTGATTACTTTTAATTTTATGAAGTTGACGCTGATGACGTACGCATGAGAATTTTTGTCCAGAGTCTTACTGGGGAAGTCAGGACATGGTTTAGGGCCCTTGCTCCAAACAGTATTGCTGACTTACCAGCCCTGTATAGGTCATTTTTAAATAGATGGGAGAAGAAGAAAGACCCTCTTCAGATCCTATCTGACTTTGGAAAATTGAAAAGAGGACCTAATGAAACAATACAAGATTACATCATCAGATTTAACGAAGCCTACTACGATGTTCCTCAAAACCTTAGACCACCTCCAGATTAAGTATTGGTTAAATTTCCTAATGGTTTTGACTCAGACATAGCATATTCACTTAGGAAAAGAGCCCCTCAAACCCTAGAAGAAATGCAAAGCATAGTGGTTAGTGTGGAAGCAAACCTCATAGAAAAACGAGCTAGAGTTAGGGCCGAAAGAAGAATGCCTATGAATGAAGAACCTTCAGCTTTTGAAAGAAAGCTGGATGCAATCATCAAAGGTATGGAAATACTAGGAGACAGAGTGGAGAAAATCAAAAGAAAGTCTTCTAGTGATAATCAAAATGTTGTGAGAAACCCAAACTTTAGAAGAAATTAGAACCAAAATACTCGGAAAAATGTCCTGACCAAAACATCAGGCCACCATTCCAGGAAAATTTTGTTGAAGGTTCAACTTCTGAAGAGCCTACTGAGGATGTTGAAATAAATAACGTGACTGAAAACAAAAATGAACCAGAAGTTTTCCTATCTCAAGATGATCAAGAAATTCATATTCTTGAAACATTTCAAACTCATTCAGGAGAGACTTTTGATTTTAAAGAAGGCTATGACACAGCAATTTATGAAGTTCATAAACAATACAATTTGAGAAGAAGACGGATTTATGTGCCAGAGAATAGCAAACATAAAGCTGTAAAACAAAATGTCAAAGGTAAAACTAACATTCCTCCTGTACAAAACATTCCTCCCGTGCAAATTTTGTCTAGGACAAGTCCTAACCCCGCAAATCCAATAATTGAAGATGTCTCTGACAATCAACTGAATAATAAACGAATTTCTAATAGTTCTCCTTTTTCAGGAAATGTAGAAGAACCAGTAGAAGTTAATTCAGAAACACCTTCAAATCATAATCCCACTCATGAAAAAAAGAAAAACGTTGAAGATCCAAAAAATAGAGAAAAACCAACTGTCCAAAACACTAGAGCTCAAACAGAAAAACCCTTCAATCTAGAGGCTGAAATAGGAAAAATAAAGATAGTTGTTCCCTTATCAGAATTGGCTAAACATGATGTCTATAGAAGCCAAATCAGCAAATCCTTTAACATTAACATTACTGGATTGGATGATTCAGTAAATATTCTTGATGATCAACCCAAACTCCTTTTTGGCCCTGAGGTAAATGGAAAACCATAAAGTGGAGGAACCCCCCCCATTTTATGTGAGCTTGAACGTTCATGAAAAAATACTCCATAATGCCATGCTTGATTCTGGAGCATCCCACAATTTGATGCCAAAAGATGTGATGGAAATATTAAATTTAGACATTACCAGACCGTATAAAGATCTATTTTCTTTTGATTCGAGTCAGGTAAGATGTTTAGGTTTGATTAAAGATCTGTGTGTTACTTTGGTGCAATACCCTATGAAATCTGTTTTGATGGATATAGTAGTAGCCGATATTCCTCCCAAATATGGTATGTTGTTGTCTAGATCCTGGGGTGCTAAACATGGAGGATCTATTCAATTAGACATGTCATATGCCACTATTTCGGTATTTGGTCAACCTAAAAGATTATACAAAGAGACCTTGATGAAATATTTAGTCAGTAGCCATGAGAAGCCTGAAAAATTCCATGTCTATTCAGTACATTCTGATATGGACTCTTTTATCCTTTATAATGCTGAATTGGACCTTCCTACCGAGCTAGAAGCACTAGAAACGGAAACTGCAAATAAATCCACTGTTTAGATCGAAGAAATTTATGAAAACAAAGAAACACCAGAAAAACAAGAAATTCCAGAAAGAACTAAAAAACTAGCTCTTGTTAAGAAACATGTTAAAACATTTGATGAAGATTATGAACATGAAATTCCGTGGCATTTAGAATTTTATGGCTCAGTAAACAAGTTAGGAGCAGGAGCTGGAATTTGGATACATAATGTTGAAAATGATCACGCCGAAGGCCATGCTTATAGGTTGAACTTTAGATGCACTAATAACATGGCAGAGTATGAAGCTCTTTTGTTAGGGCTTAAACATGTCAAAAAGTTATGAGCAATTAGAGTATCAATCATAGGAGACTCTGAGTTAATTATCCAACAGATCAATGGGGAATGTTCAACGAAAGACCCTAGGTTAAGAGAATACAGAGGAACAGTTGTGGAAATTCTCAACACTTTTCTACAAGCTCAACTTGCCAAGATTCCTAGGAAACAAAATTTGCATGCTCACAGTCTTGCAATGTTCGCTAGCACATGTAAATTACCTTTTGGACCTAATCATCAATTCATAGCTGAGATTAGACATAGACCTGCTATATCGGACAATCTCATGAATTGGCAAGTATTTGTAAATAATAATTAGATCAATAGTTTTTTGACACTAGAAAATGAGTTTTCTAACAGTAGTATAGATGAAGACATAACAATCAATGAATCTGATCAAGTAGATGAACAAGAAACGAATATTTCAGAAGAGACTGCAATTCACATGCTTCACCCAACCAAATTCACTGAAAAAGATATGCAAGATTTGAAACAAATGGAATTTGATGAGATCATAGAATATGAACCTGACATTATTAATCTGAAAGATAATCATTTACCTAAAGGATTAACTCCTTTAGAAGATATTTTTGACTCAAATGACATTCCATTTAAACCCAAAATGGAACCTGTAAAAGCTGACATTGAAGAATACAATTTAGGAACTGAAGAAAATCCCAAGATGGTTAAACTATCTAAATCTCTGCTAGAAGATCAAAATGTTAAATATGTTGAACTTTTAAAAGAATTCCAGGATGTTTTTGCCTGGAGTTATGAAGATCTGAAGTCATATGATACATCAATCATTCAACATACAATACCTTTGAAACCAGATCAGAAACCTTTCAAACAAAAACTTAGAAGGATCAATCCTATTTCACTACCTTCAATTGAGAAACAAATTAAAAGAATGTATGAAGCAGGAATTATAGCTCCTATTAGATTTTCTGAATGGGTTTCTAATTTGGTACCAACAAGAAAAAAGACTGGAGAGATTAGATTGTGTGTCGATTTGAGGAATTTGAACAAAGTTTCTTTAAAATATAACTATCCTTTGCCTAAAATGGACCATATCTTACAGAGGGTAGTGGGATCTTCAAGGATATCTCTTCTGGATTGATTTTCAGGGTATAACCAGATTCTGGTGCATCCTGATGATCAAGACAAAACAGCATTTACAACACCATGGGGTACTTTCAAATATGTTAAGATGCCATTCGGTCTAAAAAACGCAGGGGCGACCTTTCAAAGAGCTATGGATATTGCATTCGCCAAAGAAATCCATGATTTTCTGGTAATTTATCTAGATGATTTAACTGTTTTTTCAAAAACAGATCAGCAACATTTAGATCATCTAAGACAAGTGTTTATAAAATGCAGAAAGTATGGTATTTCTTTGAATCCGAAAAAGTCATTGTTTGGTTTGGAAGAAGGAAAGCTCCTAGGTCACATTATTTCTAAAGATGGCATTAGAATTTATCCTGAAAGAATACAAGAAATTTTGTAGATACCTCATCCCAGAAACATTAAAGAACTTCAAGCTTTCATAGGAAAGATCAATTCCTTGAGAAGATTTATTTCTAGTTTAGCTGAATTACTTAGATTGCTTACTAACATGTTAAAAAAAGATTCAAGTATTGTCTGGACTGTAGAAGCCAAGAAATCATTTGAAGAAATCAAAATGGCTTTAACTAGAACACCAGTTCTTACCAGTCCAAAGTTTGATAGAGATTTCATCATTTTTTCATTTGCTTCTGAACATACAATTGCCGTTGTTTTACTACAAAAAGATGATCAGGGATGTGAAAAACCAATAGCCTTTTTTATTAAAGAACTTAGAGATGCATCTTTGAAATACAATATCATGGAGAAACAGGCTTTTGCACTTGTGAAAGCAATTAAAGATTTCAGAGTTTATATATTATATTCTCACGTGATAGCTTATGTACCTAATTCTGTCGTTAAAGACATCTTGACTCAAGATGGTATTGAAGGAAAAAGAGGTAAGTGGATAGCTACCATATTAGAATATGACATTGAAATAAGACCAACAAAACTCATAAAAGGACAAGGTTTGGCTCAACTCATGACTGAAACTAATTGCCATGCCCTGGACATTAACGAACTGGACGACGAACAGGAGATGGCGACTCCACAGATCAGTCAAACCTTTTTAGATTCACCCTGGTACACTGATATCATTTATGTTTTGTTAAACCTGCAAGCTCCTCCAGGGTTGTCCAGAACGAAACAAAGGTTCTTAAAAATGACATATTTAAAATATTGTATTTTAGATAGTGCTCTTTTTTGGAAGAATCATGATGGAATTCTATTAAATTGTTTATTGAAAGATGAAATTGACAAGGTACTTAATGAATTTCATGCAGGGGATTGTGGTGGACACCTCTAATGGAAGTCAACTGCAGATAAAATCTTAAGGGCTGGTTTTTACTGGCCAACCTTGTTTTCAGATGTTAAGAAATTTGTAACTTCTTGTCATAAGTGTCAGATCTTTGAGGGCAAAAGAAAGTTGTTACCTTTACCGTTAAAACCAGTTTCCACCGAGAGACCCTTTCAACAATGGGGACTAGATTTTATTGGAGAAATCCACCCCCCTTCTTCTGGGCAACACAAATGGATTCTTACTACCACAGATTACTTTAATAAATGGATTGAAGCGATCCCATGCAGACAAGCCAATGATTCTGTAATTATAGGGTTTTTAGAAACCAATATACTTTCAAGATTTGGCTGTCCAGAGAAGATTATAAAAGATAATGCTGATGCATTTAATTCTAAGAAAATGATCAGTTTCTGCAATAAATATCACATCACTTTAGGCCATTCAACATCCTATTACCCCCAGGGTAATGGACTGGCAGAATCTTCCAATAAAATCCTTATTAATATCATTAAAAAATTATTGGAAGAAAATAAATAGAATTGGCATAAGAAACTTACCAATGCATTGTGGGCAGACAGACTTACAACTAAGAAATCAATTGGGACCAGTCCATATGAATTAGTTTATGGTATTGAGGCAAGATTTCCATCATCTTTAGGAATTCCTGTTATGAAGTTACTTCAGGAGGCTCAAGTAGAACCAAATGATATTCAGAGAAGAATAAACCAGACAATTCACTTGCAGCAAACCAGAGAAGAAGTGTATCAACGATCCCAATTCTTGCAGGAAAATTTAAATAAAATGTTTGACAAAAGAACTAAAGCAGAAGATTTTCAATTAGGAGACAAAGTTCTAAGATGGGATTCTAGAAGGGAAGATAAAGGGAAACATGGGAAATTTTATTTCTTATGGAAAGGACCTTACATCATTTATGCTTTACAGGGGAATAACACATACTTTTTGAAGAATTTGGATAGTTCAGAAGCTGAGGATGGACCAGTCAATGGTCGAATGCTAAAGCACTATTTTGATCCTATTTACTAGGATGTTTTGATTTTTTCTAACTTGTACATAATATATCCTTTCTAATGCATCAATTTTGATTGGATGGTGACTTGTTGGAGTTGAAGCCCGAAGTGAAGGCCCTAAGCTTCAGAATTTGCACTATCATATATACAATAAAGCTACCAGAAGAAGGAGATTACATGGTTTAGTTTGAAGACATTTTGAGGCATCTGACCTGCTGTTCTTGACTTTTCACAAGGAAAAGCCATCCCCAAGTGGAGCCAGTGTTAGATTACTATACCAATAGGTGTCATTTTTCATGATTGTCTTGATTGAAATATGCAATATGTTCAAACTTTTTTCTTGTGCAAAGGTGTTCCATATTCTTGAAAAATCAAAAAATCAAAAAATTTTAAAAAATGTAAAGAGGGTATACCCTAAAAGAAAATCAAAGGGTAAAAAGAATAAAATGGTCAAAAAAGTGAAAGAAATGAACCCCAAACAAAAATAGACCAGGAAAGTGTGCAAGTCTAAATGCCACTACTATTTCATTTTTTGTAAATAAGCAAAATTGTGTGCAACTTGTCAAACTTTTGCCACAATTTATGAAGAGTCAAACTGTTTAAAGTTGACTCATTCATTTTTCAATTTCATGTTGTAGAATAGAGAATAAATATCTGACCAAACAGTTTAATCTTGGCAGATAAGTAGATAGGTAGAGTTAATAAAAGGTGCTCAACAGTTTAATCTTAGCCCTTGGATACAATAAGTGTAGGATTAGATAGATTTTCCATGTAAAAGAAAAAGATTGATAAGGGTTTGCCAGCCTAAGTGCACCCTAATAAAGAAGAGAAAATGGTAGAGTAAAGTAGATAGGGTAGGTAGATGGTGTTGCAAAGTTTCATGTGATGAATGATGGTGCTAAATGTGTTTAATCCTTTATTTTCATAACCAAGTGCAGAGAACACTACATTGGTAGAATTTCAGAGTAAAGAAAATTCAGAATCATTAACTTCCCATCTCACTTTTTCCCTAAAGGTTTTACTAATTTCCCTTAAGTACTAAGGAGTTTGAAAATTAAAGGGGCTCAAGGCATTTCCTTGACTTTTGGAGGGATCGGACCCTCGGCCCAATAATTGAAAAGCCCCTAGTACTTGAAGTTATTCATCATTACACTCATTCACTTTTAATCCTTTCCTAAGTAAAATCCTATTTTACTTAGGAAAATCATTCCATATTTCATAAAAGCCCCTCAAAATTACTTGCTATTCTAAAACTAAGTGTTGAAGTTGCTATAATGCAATTTGCTTCAGAAATCTTCACTTTATTAGTTGTGTAGATTATTTTGAGTTTTCCTTATCCCTTTGTCATATTAACATTCTAATTTATATATTAAATCCCCATGAAAATCACCTTTTCCTATTAATTATAACTCCTCTTATGTAATAACCCAAAAAACCTCCTTACTATAAGTTTTAGCCAAAGTATTTAATTCTATATGTTTGAAACAAAAACCCCAATATATATGCCCTTTGGCTAAAAACATACCCTTATAAACTATCCCCTCCCACTATGGTTAATAAATTTCATTAATTTATTACCATATAATAAAATATTGAAAAAGAGTTTAAAACATACGTTTTTTATGTTTTAAACAAAAAAATAAATAAAACCAGAAGTTTTAATTTAAACCAAAAATTTGAAGAACACCATTCGTAACCCCGACCCGTCATTGGGATTAATTAATCATCTTGGTTAATTAATAACCTCCCCCTCCGCCAATCAAAAGCTTCCCAGAATGATTAACTCGTGATAAAACCCGTTGGGCCCGCACATTAACTTCCCCGCTACTTCCCTTTCGAACCACCGTTTGATCCTACCATTCGAGATCTACAACCCACCATGATTCTGCTACCCACCCCTTGTCCGACAATTAGCATGCGAAATCAAAGTGGTTTCCAAACAGTGTCCCTACCACTTGTCATTCAACCAGTGGAATCGCTGCCATTTCACCAAATACCACCAACTCCCGAAAGCGGTACGGAATAAAAATGCTTACCACCCGACCCCGGTGACATGTCTTTCCCGTACACTGATGACGTCATTCTAAAAAATAATAAAAAATTCCTTTGACTTCCCAAATAAAACCATATTCCGTGCATTTTTTATCATTCTGTCTGATGAAAGTGATTGCGCCCTTTACTGAGAAATTTGAAAAATCCACTATCAAACTGTTGTCAGCTAAAATTGCTGGACGCCATTGCTAGACCAGTGCACAAGCATTCATCCGTCGTTAACCAGCGCCTGTTAATTTCGACATTCTTCATAAAACAGGTATTTATCCGACTTCCTGCTAAAAATCTGTGAAAAATCCTCATTCCACTGTTAAATTCACGCCATAGTCTGAAAGGAAGTTTAATATCGGTCTGTTTTGGTTCCTACAACTGAAATAATACTTCCAAAACTGAAATTGTGCCCGTTTCTATGAAAAAACCCCCGAAATTTCCACCTTGAATACACAAGAACAAAAATGGAAGTTCCTTTAGCCTTGAATGTAGCTCCATTAAATGCCCCCCATAGAGATTTGGATTACTTATGATTAGTCGACAAAGATTTTCGAATAAAGGACTTGAAATTTACTGAAAATCCCCTTCAAATTTATTGTCGCTGCAGAGACAATTATTTAAATGGCTCAGAGATTATTGGGTTATGGGAGTCTGGTCTTCCTAGATAAATTTTCCCGTCAGTCCATATATCTCCTGAAATTATCCACTATTGCCATGCCAATTATGATCCAAATCAGAGAGCAGTATTGTCTCCAAGCCAGAACATCCTTTTTCCCATTACTGCTCAATCCATCAATGATATGTTACATTGTCAGCCTGGTGAAGCCCTTACTCCTTTGTTAATGGAAGAATTATTGGAGAAATCCACTAAATTATCCCAGGAGGAGTTAATTCGCACTTGCCAAGCTTTCATGTGGCCAAAGCATCAGCCTACAGGCCCTCCCCCTTATGCTAGTGTTTATTTTACTGTAGAAGGGAAAAATATTTTGAGTATGATATCTTTCATAATGGGTTTTAATACCAGTGAGTATGTTGATCATTTAACCCTGGTGTTATTATGTATGTTTACCCCTGGACAACCTCCTGCTGTCAGGTATGACTTTGCATCTTTCATTGTAGATAAAATGCATGACCAATTCATGAGATTGGAGAACGAGAAAGTCTTCAAATATTCTACTGTCATTTACCATCTCATGCTTTATTACCTGTCTGAAACTTTCCCTTTCCATATCAGAAAACTTAATGCCCAAGGGAATCCAAGATCTGTTATCTTTTGGTCAGCCATTACTCATTGTTCCATAGACTCTCCCTATTCTTATAATGAGTTCATTGACCTTTTTATACATCCTGCAACTACCTTGTTGACAAGAGTTGCCCCTCCAAGACTCAGCAATGAAATCAGGAAAATCCTTCAGCTTTCAAAACATTACAAGATAGGTGACTGGTACTTCTATCAGAATCATACTGAAATTAGAATTTATGGATGTGAATTGAGCCCTTTCAAGTTACCCAGATATGTACCAATGAGACTTTTTGCACTTGAGTATTTCAGACAAATGAAAAATTCAGATATAATTCACTTCTGTAATGCCAAGAAAAAGGCTCAACTCAGGATAAAGAGCCAATTAGGTCCATTCATCTGCAATTCTAGAGATGGAGGGGAAGAAGCTCAAAAGATATTAGAGGATCATTACAGATTGCATAAAAGTTTCCATTGGGTACCCTATGACCCATTCAACTTTATTTGTGACAAAAGGATGAAAAATAAATCAACACCCTACATGCATCGAAGAATCCCTGAAATTGAAAAGTATGCTAATACAGATGAGTGGGTAGAAAGAACTTTGATAGAGCAGGATAGTGAGCAGGTTGATATAAATAATGTTATGAAAGATCTTGCAAAAATGCTTGACTTGGATTCTTTTACACAGGTACAGAGACCAGATATTGGTACTTCTTCAGTTGGTATTATTCAGCAGAATTTACAGGAAAATATTATGTCAATTGCAGTTGAATCCAAAGGAAAAGAGAAAGAACCGGAAGTACAAGTCATTGAAACATTCACCATGACAGAAAAACCTCAAACTTCCAAGGCACAAGATCAGGCACAGGTTTCCCCTATTCAAGTCAATCACCCTGAAGTTTCAAATTTGTAGACTCCATCCAATGTGGAACAAGGCAAGAAAAGACAAGTTAAAGATCCTACTCCTCCTAAGGAATCTTCAAAACAACCTCAAACTAAAAGGTAGAAACTAAATCCACTTCCAGAAGTGGAATCTATTGATGAAATCATTGATGAAGAAAGGAAGGATAGTCAGCTTACTGGTTCAGTTAGTGAAGCATATACAGGTCATAAAGGAAAGGAAATACAAAGACAGTTAAGTATTGAAGTGTCTTCATTCAAAAATCCAAAGACAGATGCAGGAGACATTAAAAAGACATTTATCAGCATAAAAGCAAGGAATGATCCACTAAGGGTCCAGGTGTATAATCAGTATCTTAAAATGGCTCCACAAAATCAAGAGAGATTAATGTCAGCTTTTGACATTCAGCAAGGGAAAATGTTAATGAGCCATTTCAAATCTAAAGTGCCAAAACCATAGACAACAGCTGACTACATCAGGACCAATTTTGAGGTCCTAGCAAAAGATATTCATCCATTGGACCAGATAGAATTACACAAGAAAACTGGAGAAATGATATATTCTACCCTTACTGACAAAGAAATGGGAGCTCATAGATTGCAAGATTCTTTGAATAATACAAGTTCCCAGTTGCGGATTGAGAAAGCTTCTTCTCAAGCAAAGGATAACAGAATAAAATCTTTGGAGGAAATAATCATCAGTTTGGGTCATAATCCCAAAGATATAAAAGGCATTGAAGCACTGCTTAAAAATAAGGATGATGAAATTGCTGCATTGAGGAAGCAATTGAAATTACCAGCTTCAGGGCATCCTCAAACTGAAGAAGTATTGAAGAAAAATTCAGAAGAAGAAATGATGGAATTGCTCCTGAAAATTAATGAGAAACTAAGTGAAACAGAAAAAGAACTGGAGCAAGCATTGAAAGAAAAGCAGTCTACTATTCAGTCATCCACAACAGAAACTACTACAAGTACAACTACAACAGCAGCAGATCAGCAAACAGACCCATCACAAGTGAATACTTCTAGTTTAAGTTCTGAAGAATTTGTGAAAAAAATGGAAATTTTGAAACTTAGAGTAACAGAACTTCAAACTACAAAGTTACAGCTCATAAATTTGGAACAAAAATATGATATGTCAAAAAAGACTGTTGCTGACCATACAAGAGAAATCAAAAGGCTGGAAAAATTGGTTAAAGCTTTAGAAAAAGATCTCTCATTGGAGAAGCATTTGAGAGAAATCAATGAAATTCTTTGGAATAACATTATTCAGTCAATAAAGGATATTTGGTCCTTCATTCAAAAAATCTTTGAACAAAATGACTTGGTCAAAATAGCTCTGGAGGAAATTGACAAAACAAGAGAAGAATTGAGAGACATACCTGAACAAGAAAATCAACTGATACAGTTCCTAAACACCCAGACCAGATAGCAGCTTGCAAAGCTTGGAATTGAGGACAGAACAGGTACAATTTTAGAAATACAAAGAGTTTTTACTAAGAGAACTGTTATGAAAAATTTGGAACGTAAGTGCTCAGATATTCAAGAAGAGATCATTGCCTTCAAAGAAAGGTTTAATGTTTTATTAGCTAGTGGGTTGCCCAGTCCTATGATTTCAGAAGAAAAAATAATGGACTTGAGAAATTATGTTAATAGATTGGATATACATGCTCACAATGTAACCTGTTCCTCTATCAGTTCATCAGAATCGACATTGCCTATAGGAAAGAATCTGTATGACAGATTAAAGAATTTATTTCATCTTGAGCATGAAATAAGATATTTGTTCCCAAATCTTCCCAATTTCTTCAGATACACAGAGGCTGATCAAACATTAAGAAAACTCCAATGAACCAAAATAGCAGAAGACGAATGGTGGGAAGGCCTATTAGAAATTTTGTAAAATTTATCTTCATATGGGAAATTTTGGCTTTTCACTATAGTGTGAAAGATAAATAGATGAACAAAGGTTAAAGAGTATCAGCTTGGCAGTTGAAAGAGTATCAGTAGAAATGAAGAGTATCAGTGAAGTTAGGCAGTCAGAAAAGAATTACCAAAAAGGACAGCATCGAGCCAGATTGTAGGACTTGCCTCCAGCACATGCACAAAAGGAGGAAACAGCACACTAGCAGTTGCTTTGTATCCTATCTACGAGACCATCTGTCTCCCTTTTGTTGTAACTTATTCATTAGTCACCCTAGATTATTTCCTAGGTTATTGTGAGATATTTTAAATCATTTTTTGTATAAATAAACCCTCGAAATGAGTAATGAGGTTGGATTCTACTACTTTGCTGTGACATTGATGTTTTTGGAATAAAAGTGCTTTGGAGAAATTTATTTGTGGCTTGCTGGATGACGATTTGAAGCTCAGGACTTTTTGCAGGATTCATGCGTCGAACTTCAGTTCAATAAGTCTTTCTATCTTTTGTTTTAAGTCTTATATCTGTTTATAATATCATTGTGTTTCCATTTTAGAATAATTGACATAAAAGAATAAATCAGAACTTACTTAAATGTACTCTGATTTTCAATTGCAGTTATTCCAAATGTTTTCTTCCAAAATAGTTATAAGCAACGAATTCTTAACTGCTCTTGTTTCGCTGGTTTGAACATTTTGATTACTATAATAAAGAATTCTTAACTTCTTTTTGTTTGTAATCATTCATTTTCTTTCTTTGAATATGTTTAAAGATTTTTGAGTTCCTTTCATCCCTTCAAAACCCATTCCATCCATTTTAATTCCTTAAAATTGTTCTCTGTTTGGCTATCTTGCCCTGCAAAGCCATCTTGTGTGTAGAATATTAATTCATTAAAGCCATCCCTTTGACTCCATAGCCCAATGGCCTGAAAATATTCAACCTTGCCCTTAGTTGGCGAATTCCACCATTTTCAAACAAACTCTTGGACCTATAACTAGCCTAAGATTTTCCAAAAATAAAGTTAAATTATAAAGAGATAGCCCTCTCTGGATACAGATTGGATAGATTATGTATCCTAAGGTTGGTTTGTGGTCACCTCGGGTATACTTTCCTTTTCCACAACTTCAAGGAAAACCTGAGTGATAACAGGTGGAACTAAATTTGGCATGTGATTGCACGATATAATGTTTTGTTTTTATTTTATAGTCGAACTAAATTTGGCATGTGAAGTAATGAACTGTGATATAATGTTTTTTTTTTTAAACTCAAGTTTTGGATGGTTGAACTACATTTTTCATGTGAAGTAATGTTGTGAGATATAATTTGTTTTGTTTTTAAAACTCAATTTTTGGATTGTTTAATTACATTTGGCATGTGATTGCATGATATAATAATTTTTTTTTTATTGGGTAGTTGAACGACATTTGGCATGTGAAGTAATGTTGTGATATAATGTTTTGTTTTTAAAACTGAAGTTTAGGATGGTTGAACTACATTTGGCATGTGAAGTAATGTTGTGAACTATAATTTTTTTTTTTTTAAACTCAAATTTCGGATGGTTAAACTACAATTGGCATGTGATTGCACGATATAATGTTTTTTTTTATTGGATAGTTGAACTACATTTGGTATGTGAAGTAATGTTGTGATATAATGTTTTTTTTTTTAAACTCAGGTTTTGGATGGTTGAACTACATTTTGCATGTGAAGTAATGTCGTGAAAAATAATTTGTTTTGTTTTTAAAACTCAAGTTTTGGATGGTTGAACTACATTTGGCATGTGATTATGATATAATGTTTTGTTTTTAAAATTCAAGTTGTCATTTTCCAAACAAAAAAATTTTCACATGAATATATGTACATGTAGAAATTATTTAAGTACATGTTTGAATATATATCTAAAAACAATCATAGGATTCTAGGTCTTCTTAGACATGTCAAACAATCATAAAAATTTAAAATTGCATTCTATAATGTATATATATCCAGTACATGCAACATTTTTCATCAATGCATGTATAGAAAAGCTACTTTCAGTTAATTGCATTCTAGAACATATATATCCAGTACGTGCAACATTTTTCATCAATGAAAATAGAAAATCTAATTTCAATTAATTTCATTCTAGAACATATATATCGAGTACGTGCAACATTTTTAATCAATGCACATAAAAAAGCTACTTTCAGTGAATTGCATTCTAGAACATATATATTATCTAGTACTTGCAACATTTTTCATCAATGCAAATAGAAAAAATAGTTTGAGTTAATTGCATTCTAGAACATATATATCCAGTACGTGCAACATTTTTCATGAATGCACATAGAAAATATAATTTTAGTTCATTTCATTATAGAACATATATATCTATTACTTGTAACATTTTTCATCAATGAAAATAGAAAAGCTACTTTAAGTTAATTGCATTCTAGAACATATATATCCAATACATGAAAAAATTTTCATCAATGCACATAGTAAATCTACTTTCAGTTAATTTCATTCTAGAACATATATATATCCAACACGGGAAACATTTTTTATCAATGCAAATAGAAAATCTACTTTCAGTTAATTTCATTCTAGGACATATATATCTAGTATGTGGAACATTTTTCATCAATGCATGTATAGAAAAGCTATTTTAAGTTAATTTCATTCTAGAACATATATATCTAGTACGTGAAACATTTTTCATCAATGCACATAGAAAATATTCTTTTAGTTAATTGCATTCTAGAACATATATATCCAATATGTGCAACATTTTTCATCAATGCACATAGAAAAGCTACTTTCAGTTGACACTAGTGTGCATCTACCAAAACAATGTGACTATGCAAACACTTGCACAGATAACATAAAAACGAAGGTAAATTTTTAGTTGATTTCTGGAAGTTCTAAAAAATGAATCCAAAGAGAAGAAATTGTTGGGTAGTTCAATAAAAAAAATTCCAATTTAATTCCATCTTCAATCATCCGTTCATGATCGGATTTTGACATTTTCCATCTCTTAATTGTCATTTTTTTCTTTGATTGAACCTCTATCAAATTTATGTGTGTTGCACACACCAAGTGACTATATTGACAATTTATGGCATCAGTTTCATAGTCTTCAAAGTAAAAAAAATCCCCACTTTCATTAGTTTGTCTGAAAAAATAACCTTTCATTATAATAGACCCTCTGTCATATTGAAACTCATGATCATTATAGTTTTCTAATAATTTCATATTTCATTCAATGCAACGCCTCAAATAATACTGCACATTTTCATCATTGATAGTAGGTGAAACTATAGAAAAAGAATCTCCTACATAATAAAACAAACTTATATGTATTCAAGTTTACATCATAATTAACATGAAAAAATAAATTTAAAATAATTTTAGTATCTATTTCTAGATCTCTATTATTTTAAAGCATTTGAAATGTTACCTTCTCTAACAAGATCATAAACTAGATCACCATGAGATGACATTGTAGTCTCCACTGGTTGCATCTATTCAAACATTGCAATGGACACACCTTCCCATATGTATTTAGCTCTGTATGTTTCCATTCTTTTACATACATTTTATTTTCACAAACATCGTTGGATTTTTTGTGGTCTATGGAAAAATGACAAAAACAGGAATATTTTCTTTTATCCAATGCAAACAGATTTGTTTACAACCTTGTTTTAATTGAATGCAATTTTTGAGTCCATTTTATTATTTCAATATCATTTCCAATCAATCTATCTACATATTCGACCCCAATATTCCAAAAAAACCTATATGGAAAATTCAAAGAATAATTTAAATATGATATCAAAATACCATCAAATATAATCATTGTGATAAATTTACACTATTTAAAATTAGATATCCAATAAAAATTAAATTGAATGTACCTTCGCACTTCCCTTGATCGGTTGGTCTCATGTCTTCATGCAGCGATGCACCATTGAACAACTTCTTTAGAGTCCACAAGTCAGTTTGCAAAGGGGTCCATTTTATATCTTCATAGTGCTTGTTTTATGCATGCCCCTGCACTATCACATTCTCCTTTTCCATAATGAGTCTCAAAGAAATTCCAACAATATTTAATGCAAGTTTTCATACGAAGACAACACAACCAAAAGAATGACCGTGAATATTTGAATTGACCTGTGGATCCATCTGACCATATCCAATGTTCATTGAATTTTATTCCATGACTTTTCAAGGAGTCATAAATATTTCAAAAACAATGTTGCATAAAGTATGTATCATGTGTACGATCGTCACTGATATAAAAGTGATATCCTTTAATAACATGTCAATTTTCACTAGTTCTTTCTATATGATCAACGTTTTGTTCAACATGTTTATATATAATATGGACAAGCATGGAGACTTGGTCAGAATGATAGTATTCACTCTGAATTTCTTTTTGTGGAACAAATGTGTAGTTTTATGCAAAATCAATTACTGAAAAAATGGTCCATGGTGGAAAACCTTCACGGGATTTTTTGAATTGCAAGTCCTGCCATTGAGCTCTATGGGAATGCTTGGTGTATTTATAATTTTTTTCTTCAAACTTTCTCAAAAAATCTATCAATACATTTTCTTCTTCTTATAATTCAATTCTTTTAGCACTATTTTAACCTTGAATTGATATATCGATATATTCATATCTCTTCCATTTCACTTTCATGTTAGACAATGATTAATCATTTATATCAGTACGATATTTTTTTTGAAATCTAGTCAAATTTCCACAAGCATCGCATTTTTTACCACCAACACATTTATTTTCATAAAATAATTCATCGCTTTCTCTTCCACATAGAATTTGAGATATGAAATCACCGATAGTAGAAGGAGGAGGTGAATCTTTCCAAAATGTTATACCATAATTAAGGAATGTGTCATAATATAATTTAAATTCCACATGATAATGACAACAACAAGTGTCGTGTACGGTGATAGGTTTTACATACCATGGCTTTTTTGTACAAAAGAATTGATTGAGACATCAATTTCACGATTCTATTCTTTGAACTTGTCGAACAACTCTACCAGAGTGGTGTCCAAGAAATGTTTTGCATGTGTCGTACTGATTTTGTGCTATTATTCTCCGCATCACATCCCTTACATTTGGCGAAACATGTGAATTTTTCTTCCAATATTCATATATTACTTTTTAGAATTCTCTCCAAGTCTATCTTTGTGTGGTTTCCTAAAAATAGCTCTCCAACAAGGGAGTTCATCATTTACATATATTTGCAACCAGAATTTTTGATGTTTATGAAAAAAAATTCATGAGGTTCCTAATTCTCGTGCCATAGATTTTATCAAACGATTCTCTTTAGTACTTAATGAAACCACTTCCATACATATTGCTCTATGTGCAACTGAAACATTTTGTAGTCTAGATATTCTGATTGAATTTATAGCACTATTTATATTTTGTATCACATTTTCCTTCATTTTTTTAATCTCTTTTTATTTTTTTTGAATACCCAATAAAGTCGCATCTTCTTTTAATTTCCTTAACGATAGGATACCTTTCAACATTTGGGCTTGAACT
This sequence comes from Pinus albicaulis, assembly GCA_034641835.2. Lineage (NCBI taxonomy): Eukaryota > Viridiplantae > Streptophyta > Pinopsida > Pinales > Pinaceae > Pinus > Pinus albicaulis. The sequence goes on along the minus strand of CM076584.1, from coordinate 1,344,941,958 downwards.
GCTACATTTTCCTTTATGAGGTACATATCAAAATTGTGATTAACACGATATCATACCACATGGTTATCTCTTTTATCTCCATATGTGTGAGTGTCAACAATTTCTAACACCTCACCATCGACATTTATTTCATATGTACATATTCGAATTAATAGTACATAATAAGTTTACATATTCAATAAATAACTAAATTAATAAATATGCATAATTTCAATAATACGTGTATGTGTTCAACATATATATATACCTTGTGATTCAATTTCTTCACTTCAATTTCTTTCAAAATTTTGTATCTCATCATCAATGTTTTTAGGAATATCTCTCTATGTTTACATTGCAAAGTATTTTTCAAATTATTTCATCAAATAAAAATTATGCTTCACATTTTACACTAGGAAAGTTTTAAATATCAAATCCATAACATTTACATTTACATACCTGCTTCAACTTCTAGTTGAGGTTGATTTTCCCTTTCAATATTTGAGAGTTCTTCTCTCTTTATTTTGTGATATTCTCTCCCATGTTCTCTACGTTCCTCAGGGTCTCTTGTTCAATCATATTTTCTCAGGAAATTCCTTCGATTTCCCATGACAATATAGTATGAAGTTAAAAAAAATTCCTTCAAAAATTTAGACAATAACTCAATTAAAAAAAACATCACAAAATATTTAATTTAAAAAAAAAACTCATTTTGATAATTTTTCAAAAAATACATACTTCAATCCAAAGCATTCTAAAAAATCCGAGAAAAAAATGTACTATAAAAATGAAATGAAACTCAAAAAAGTCCTGCAAAAAAAAATTCATTTAAAAATTTAGACAAAAAATCATTTCAAAAAATCATTATAAAATATTTACTTCAACCCAAAACACGTACTCTAAAAAAATGTCACTTGAAAAAATACCTCCAAAAAATTTCCACTGAAAATTAAGCCCAACTTCTAAAAAAATGCCACGTTAAAAAATACCTCCAAAAAGCCTCTAAAAAAATATCACTTCAAAAAATACCTCCAAAAAATTTCCTTTGAATATTAAGCCTAAAAAGAATCCTTTCGAAATTAAGTCCATTTTTTTTTTGGAAATTAAGCCCAAAAACCTCTAAAAACAAAATACATCCAAAAAAATGTCTTTTGAAAAATAAGCCCAAAACCTCTAAAAACAATGAAAATTAAGCCCAAAACTTCTAAAAACAAAATACCTTTAAAAAAAAATTAAAATTAAGCCCAAAACTTCTAAAAACAAAATACTTAAAAAAAATTTGAAAATTAGGTCCAAAATCTCTAAAAACAAAATAACTTCAAAAAAAATGAAGCCCAAAAAACATCCAAAAAATGTATCACATACCTCCAAGAAATGTCTTTTGAATGTGATGCCAAAAAGAGTCCTTAAACCCAAAAAAATGATTTGCAAAATCGAACCTTTGCAAAATAAAAAACAAAATAACTTCAAAAAAAATGAAACCCAAAAAAACATTCAAAAAATGTATCACATACCTCCAACAAATGTCCTTCTCCAAGAAATTTTCTTTGAATGTTATGCTAAAAAGAGTCCTTAAATCCAAAAAATCCTTTGCAAAATCAAACCTTTGAAAAATTAGACCAAATGAAGAAATGTGAGAAATTATGCGAAAATAATGAATGCGTTTACGTCAATTTATATTGCCGCGAAAATTTTTTTTGGAGGGGCTTCATTGAATTTTCCAGCAGAATGGAAAGTCAATTAAAAGTTTGGCTGAAATTTTGTGTCGTTAGACTTGATGGACTGTCGGGGAAAAAAAAAATTCAGCCGAATGCTTTTTAAAAGTTCAGTAGAACTAACATGTCTGCACTTACACAGAGCCGAGCTCTTGTCATGTCTCCCTTTTTCCACCCCAATTTTTTTTTTTTTTTTTTTTTATATATATATATAGGTGAGTGACTTGTCCTTGAGGGTTGAATCTAATTCATTTTAATGCACCCTTAACTATATATGATTATCTTCGATTTATCTCATATGATAATTTGTTATTTAACTTTCATAAAATATAAGACCACCCTTATATTTTTATAACACACTCGTTAAGTCGTTCTGTCCCACCAAGACCTCAATTGAAGTTTTCAATTTCACTACCTCATAATTGAAGTTTCGGCCTTTACAAAATCCTGATCTTTTCGAAGGTTTGGGGGACGTCGCGCTATTGGAGAGGGGTCTTATTCCCATTACCATGGGTACGCTACATGTATAGCGATGGTGTGAATTACATTTGATAACAAATTATTTTCTCACTTGCATATATAGGAGATATAAAAGACCCATAAATGGTCGACAAGTGTGGGCTTGTCAACCTCTGTCCTCGTCCCTGTGGCATGAAGAATTAATTTGTTTCACCCACCCGGGTACCTTGACTTGATACGAGATCAGTTGTGAAATAGACACGTAGGTTTATGAAATCGAGTTTTGTATATTAGAGATCCACGCCAGCTACGACCTTCATGTGTTTGGGAATTGTCGATTTGTTTAACTGCGTGATAATCCGACTCTGAGTTGTTTACTGACATATGATACTAAACGTACGATTTCCTACGCTGGTGTTTAATGTTTTGATCTCCATCGGGATTTTCATGAGTCCTTGTCTGTGCGTTTGATTTTATTTCGAATACCCTAGAACACCATTCCTATGCCGAATTGACACCGAGCTGATATCGAGCCACGAGCTAGGGTTTCAACCTAACACAAATTTTTCCCAGTCTTGTTATCTTCCAGGTTATTCGTTTCATCTCATTATCCTTTCTCATATGCATCTCTGCTTTTTTCTCCACTCCACGAAGTGCCGCAACTCCGGTGGATTTTTCTTTCCAGTGCGTGGTTCTGGCTTTCGGTGGGAAGGTAACCAAGTTCACATCTGGAATTTTTTCTTCCTATGGTCGATGTCTTTCAGATTTGCTGATGTATATTCTATGAATTTTTCTGTTGGTTGCCATGACGACGCCTCATCCGAACATGCATTGGATTGTTTACCAAGTCTGCAGACTCCAACCCACTGCGTTCTATGGCTATGCTTCTCCCTTTTGCATCTGAGTTCTGAAGAGGGGTGAGGGTTTTGAACCCTGACAGGCAGCCTGAGCGAGTTCAAAGCGAAGTATCTTCAACTCGTTATGGTTAGTTGAAACCCTCACTGTGTTTATTTGTTGTGATAGACATGCATATGGATATATGATAACCAATTGTATTCCGATTTCTACAGATACCATTTGCTATGATGAATGCAATTCTTCTATTTTTCTTCAGGGTTTCTATTCGTTCGTCATGACCTTTACAGGTAACCCTGGTTCCCGTCATTTCCATATCATACCATCTGCTAGTTTATTGACTCGATTTTGGGCTTGTGCCTCTTCAAATGTGTATGGTATATTTTGTTTTCAGGTTATGTGAGCACGCTGGCAAACGAAACTCCCGACCATGCTCGTTTTCCATTTCCTCTGGCAACGACCGAGTCGTTCCTTCGATGCCCCTAATGTCCCTCTTAGGGGTTTCGTTTTACTGTGTGCACAGTGGACTTCCTACAAACTATGTTAGTTTTTCGTTTTGCCATTGTTTTTCGTTGCAGGGTATGACTGTCTAGCAGTCAACGTTGTATCAAGACTATATGATACTGGTTTTTACACACAATTTGTGCAGACACTGCGCCACATTTCTATTTGATTTTATTTATGTATTTAATATCGAGAAAAAAATGGATATGCGCACAGTTTGGTTTATCTTTGATTCTAGGTTTGTCGCTATGCTGACCTCGCCCTTCGCTTGTCGGTGTGTTGGTCATGAAACTCGTTCAAGTGATCTATGGCCGCCCCTTCCTTAACTGCATTTTCTCTCCTACAAGTTTTTTTTTCTCGTTATATAATTCATGCTGGTCTCGCACTAGAAGTATAACCTATCACTACTGTGTATGACATGTTTGCGCACCATGTTGGTTACCTTCTGGAATTTGGTTTTATTTATCTCTAATAAGTTCTGCTGGTGTTGTTATCGATACATTGATTTCCTGGTTCAATTAGTTTAGATGATATAATCTTAGAAAATATCTGTGATGACTGTGCTACGCACCGATCTAGATTTTTAAGTGTAGATCAATATTGTAATTCAATGATTCCATGACCGAAAGTGCTTTCGCATCATACTTGGTTTCTCGTTTCCTCTTTGGAGATTTATCTTGAGGACGTGTAGTATATAAAAGTATTCATTCAGTTTTATATGGGTTTCTAAAATCATTTCCAGTACAATTATATGAAATTATACATGTAAGGCATGAATATGATTAAATTGTTTTTTTCTACATAGACAGAGATGTTTATACACCATTTACATAGTATAATTCTGTTGTATCCATAGATAGACTGCTCACTGCATTAATAGCATGGTGTCTCATTTCTAAGGGTTAATTGACGAACAATAAATTTCTCCGAATATAACTATTGTAATACAATTTCTGACAGTCCAAATATAAGTGTTCTTTCTGGTCCTGCCTTCTTCAGAAATTGCTTTCCCTTCAATTTTTCTTGTGTTGACTAATACTCAAATAAATTTTTATTATGCCAACCACTTTTTACAATTTCAAATTTTTAAGATAAGATTTACAGATGCTTGAACAGTACTAGGAACCTCTGCATATAAAATTTACTTCCTATATACATCTATTATCATATGAGGAATGTACAGATTTCTAGTGTAGGCTATGGTTGTTTTTTTTTAAATTTAATTATGAATTCTCATGCACATTCTTATCTGGATATAGAAACTCTACTACTGCTTTGTTTTATTTCTGCTCATAGAGTGCACTAACATAGGAGAAGTAGATTGATATAAATTCAACTGTTATCTTCTATGGACATACAAGTATCCCGAGATCTGAACAGAGATGGTTTAGAAATTCTGGTGGATTCTATTTTTCACAGCTAATGTCTACAACTATACAGAGTTCAGAAGGTGAATACCTTCTACTGATTCTGTTAAATGTAGCATATATAGTATAATATATATAAAACCTTTATATGTAGCCAATTCATACTGAAGTAAAGAAAACATCAGATAAGTAGCATTTACATACCACTCAGCAAAATGACCAACCTCCCAACCTTAGAGTTCTATTTTTCTCCCAGAACTCATCCCCGAGCTGAGATCGCCTCCACCACAGACTAACCTCAATCTTTTTAGGAGTAGCTTATTTAAGCTATTGTTCCCCAAAGCATGTTTCTAATTCTGCGTCGAGAATCTCAGGATGCTTTTCTTCCTGTTTTCCTAGGCTTCCCAATTTAGGGATTCTTTAAAGCTGTTTTATGCTTTTCCTCAGCTTTCCCAGCTTTTTACCTCTTCCCAACTACTCTCCTCATCATTGGGGAAATTCAGAATTTTCCTCAAAAATCTAAATTTAAAACTTATTGTCTTTCAAGGATTTTTGAAAGATTGTGGGGAAATATTTGCCTCATCCATCCTCACAGATTTAGCAAGTGATCTCATCATCTCATTTTTGGTCAATTTGCACCACAATAATTTATTCATTTCCTCAATAAAATGTTTAATTACATTCACAAAATAATTATCCTTTGGGGTCCACTCCCCTTAGGATGTAAAGTTCAAGTATCTAACTCTAAAAAGAATCACATGAATTGGGGGTGTTACATATTCCCCCTCTGAAAATAAACACTGTCCTCGGTGTTGTTATTCAACCACTGGAGTTTATTTTGCAAACAAAAATGGATATTTTTCCATCATTTTAGTCTCTCGTTCCCAGGTAGCTTCTTCAGCAGTAAAGTGCTTCCACTGCACCTTTACTCTTGCTACCGTTCTGCTTCTCAATTCAATTTCTTCCCGCTCCAATATTTGAAGCGGTTCTGGCAGAAACTCCCCTTCTGGTTCCACCTGTACCACATTCTAATCAAATATGTGAGAAGCATCATGCACATGTCTTTTTAATAATGAAACATGAAAGACATCATGAGCTCTAACATGGGGTGGTAAGGCTAGCTTGTAAGCCACTGGTCCCACCCTTTCTAATATTTCAAAGGGACCACAGTATCTAGGGGCCAATTTTGCACAACTCCTAGCATAAAGGGTGCTCTTTTTGGGTTTAATACGCAAATATACATGCTCCCCAACTTTAAATTCTCTATGCACTCTTTTCTGATCTGCATAACTCTTCTGACGATCGTGTGCTGTCTTGATGTTCTTTTGTATCTGTTTGACAATTCCTTCCATTTCTTGTAAAGCATCTGGTCCCAACATTAGTTTGTCTTCTGGCTGACTCCAACTCAAAGGAGTACGACACTTCCTTCCATACAGTGCTTCAAACGGGCTCATTTTGATGGAGGATTGATATCTGTTATTATAGGCAAACTCAGCTAAATGTAAGAAATCTTCCCACTTTGAGGGTCTATCCATCACATAAATTCTCAACATGTCCTCCAAAATTTGATTAGTTCTTTTCATTTGACCATCAGTCTGAGGGTGGTAGGTAGTGCTAAAATTCAATTTAGTGCCCATTCCTCCAAATAATCCCCTCCAAAAGGCTGCTGTAAATTTAGCATCCCTATCAGAAACAATCACCTTAGGGACCCCATGGAGTCTTACTATCTCCTTCAGGAACACATTCGCTACTTGAGTTGTTCCAAAGGTGGATTTCACTCGTATAAAGTGAGCAGCTTTGGTTAAAGTGTCTACTACTACCATTACAGAATCATGCTGGTATTTAGTTTTGGGTAATCCTGTAATGAAGTCCATGGAAACAGTGTCCCATTTCCATTTTGCAATGGGCAAAGGGTTCAGAAGACCAGCAGGATGCTGGTGTTCCACCTTAACTAGTTGACATTCCATGCATCTACTTAAATATTCTGCTACCTCTCTCTTCATTCCTGGCCAGAACAACTTCTTTTTCAGGGCTATTAACATTTTCTGATATCCTGGATGTCCTGCATAAGGTTTTTTGTGGTATTCATCCAGAATTTCTCTTTTTAAAGACTCCACATTGGGAATATACAATCTGCTCTTATAACAGATCAGCCCTTTTTGGTTTTGAGTGAAACCAGATTTCTCCTTTTCCTGAAATTTTACCAGAAGTGTTTCATAATTTGGATCTTGGTTTGCTGCTTTAATCACTAATTCTTCTACATCAATCTAAGCACTACTTCCAATATTATTGATATTTTCACAAGCATTTCGGCTTAATGCATCAATAACTTTATTTTCTTTCCCTTTTATATGTTTTATGTCCATGTCGAACTCACTTAAAAAGGACAACCATCTGGCCTGTCTGGCATTCAGGTCAGGTTGAGAAAAGAAATATTTGAGACTAATATGATCAGTCATCAATGTAATTTTTTTCCCAAGCAGATAATGCCGCCACATTTTCAAAGCATGAATAACAGTTGCTAATTCTAAATCATAGGCGCTATAATTCTGTTCATGTATCTTTAGTTTCCTGGATTCATAGGCAATCACTGAATTTTCCTGCAAAAGAACTCCTCCCAATCCTTCTCTACATGAATCCGTACATACCAAAAATTCTTTATCAGGATCTGCAATCTTCAGTATAGGGGCTGTAGTAAGTTTCAGTTTTAATTTATCGAAATTGTTTTGGCATTTTTCAGTCCATTCAAACTTAACACCTTTCCTCTGTAAGGAAGTGATGGGATGTGCTATGGCAGAAAATCTCTCCACAAATCTACGATAATAGCCGGCAATCCCCATGAATGATCTAACTGCTGAAACATCAGCGGGCACTGGCCATTCTCTTATAGCCGTTATTTTCTCCGGGTCAACAGCAAGACCCTGTTCAGAAATAATATGACCCAAGTATTGGATCTTGTCCTTATAGAACTCACATTTGCTGAATTTAGCATATAGCTGATTTTCCTTTAGAGTTTGCAACACTATCCTCAGGTATTCTTTGTGTTCCTCTTCACTATTTGAGTAAACTAAAATATCATCTATGAACACAAGGACAAATTTATCCAAATACTTGTTTAACACATTGTTCATTAAACACATAAATGTGGCAGGGGCGTTTGTCAACCCAAAAGGTAGCACTACAAATTCGTAGTGGCCATACCTGGTTCTAAAGGTTGTTTTGCTGATGTCTTCCTCTTTAATCCTAAGCTGGTGGTAACCAGTTCTTAAGTCAATTTTTGAGAATACTGAAGCTCCTCTCACCTGATCAAAAAGATCATCAATTCTAGGCAAATGATAACTATTTTTAATAGTCAACTTATTCAGTTGCCTGTAATCAATGCACATCCTGAAAGTTCCATCTTTCTTCTTCACGAACAGCACTGGTGCTCCCCAAGGAGACACACTGGGTCTGATATACCCTTTATCTAGCAGTTCTTGCAATTGCATTTTTAGTTCCATAAGTTCAGGAGGACTCATTCAATAAGGTTCTCGTGAAACAGGTGTTGATCCCGGCACCAGATCGATTGAGAAGTCAATCTCTCTTTTGGGAGGAAGGTGAGGGATTTCCTTTGGAAAAACTTCCTTAAATTCTCTTATTACTGGTATAGCATCTAGTAATTCTTCTTCATTTTTCTGTTCTGTTTCTTCCACATGCACTGCATAAACTTGGTATCCTTTTCGAGCTGTTCTTTTTAATTGCAATGTTGAAATCTGTCTTATAGAAATAGGTTTTGGTTTCCCTTTGAGAATAAACATTTTCCCTTCCTCATCTACACAGTGCAAGGTCTTATCCCAGCAATTCATCAAAGCTTTCTTCTTTTCCAGCCAATCCATTCCTATTAATAGATCATATGACCCTAAGGGTAGAATGTTCAAATTCACTTCTGTTCGAGACTCATCTAATTGAATTTTTGTTCTGGGCAATTTATGTGTTACCTTTCTTTTTGTTCCAGTGGCCAGTTGTACCAACCATGACTGTTGAAATTTTTCAGTTTTTAAGTTACATTTTTCTACAATATTTGGACTAATGTAACTCAAGGAAGCACCTCGGTCAATCAGAACAGAAACAGGTAGGTCAGAAATCTTACCTTCCATTTCCACCATTGTTGCTTGATGTTCTGCTTGTCGATTTTCCAGGGCTGCACTAATAGTTGGTATGTTTCTGGCTATATCATTTACTGTTGTCGCTTCCCTATCTCTCATGAGCATATGAACGTTTCAATGGGGGCAGTCCCTCAACAGATGGGGTTCTCCATAGCGCCAACATTTTAAGGGCTCCTTCATTCTGATTGTTCCCTCCTTTTTACTGTCTCCATCTATCGGTTTCGATGCCACTTGAGACTGTGCAGTTTGACTTTCTTTGGGTTTACTAAACCTTTTTCACTGATGATCTCTGCCAAAATTCTTCAAATAGGCTGGTTTCTGTTTTCTCCCCTTGAATTCATTCTTACTTACCCAACTTTTTCCTTGATCAGTTTTTCCTTTGAACTGTTGGTAACACAATCTAGCTTTTCTAACAGCTTCGTCCATTGTTTTGGGATTATCAAACTCAATTTTCTCCTTGTAGACCACAGGCAAACAATTCAGAAACCTCTGTACCTTCACCTTTTCCTCCCTTATGTAAGGTACATACCTCAATAGATTGGTAAATTTAGTAACAAACTCTTCGATAGTGAGCTATCCCAATCTAAGCTCATGAAATTATTTTGCTTTGTCATCATAGTACCGCTCATTCAAGTAGCGATTCTTGAATTTTGCCTGAAATTCTTCCCAAGTAACTGTCTTTTCATCTATGGCATGTACCATCTTTGTCTCCTCCCACCACAAGGTAGCCTTACCTTGTAGCTGGTAGACAGCTAATCTGGCCTTCAAATTGCTTTCATATTCATAAACCTGGAAATACTTAATCATATTCAACAACCAGGCTTTAGCATCTTCCTCCTTCTCCCCGTCATAGGAGGGAGGTTTGATTTTGTGGAATTCCCCTTGTAATTCCTTTTTCTGCTTATTCTGATGTCGAATGGCATACTCCTCATCCGATTCATCATTTTTCCTCTTTCCGGAACCTTCGCCTTCTTGGCTGTTCCATGAGGTTAATTCCTTGATGAGCCTTTCTTGCTCCTCACTCGCTAATGACAATCTGTCATTCTGGCTTTTTATCTCAGCCAACTCTTGTTGCAAATTTTGCAACATAGCCATCATGGCCGCATTGGGATCTAGTTCACCCCACAGATCCATGTAAATTTCTCCACCTTCTTCCATTCTATCACTCCACTGTACACTACACAACACAGATTAGTGAACAGGAAAAAAAAACAAACAACAACAAAAAATTTGCTACGGAAAACAGAATTACACAGTGAGTACACAGCAATCGTGAGCACTAAGTCACCAGCCCAGTTTTGTAACTTGGGCTCTGATACCATTTGTAATGTCTCCCTTTTTCCACCCCAAATTTTATATATATATATATATATATATATATATATATATATATATAGGTGAGTGACTTGTCCTTCAGGGTTGAATCTAATTCATTTTAATGCACCCTTAACTATATATGATTATCTTCGATTTATCTCATATGATAATTTGTTATTTAAATTTCATAAAATATAAGATCACCCTTATATTTTTATAACACACTCGTTAAGTCGTTCTGTCCCACCAAGACCTCAATTGAAGTTTTCAATTTCACTACCTCATAATTGAAGTTTCGGCCTTTACAAAATCCTGATCTTTTCGAAGGTTTGGGGGACGTCATGCTATTGGAGAGGGGTCTTATTCCCATTACCATGGGTACGCTACATGTATAGCGATGGTGTGAATTACATTTGATAACGAATTATTTTCTCACTTGCATATATAGGAGATATAAAAGACCCATAAATGGTCGACAAGTGTGGGCTTGTCAACCTCTGTCCTACGTCCCTGTGGCATGAAGAATTAATTTGTTTCACCCACCCAGGTACCTTGACTTGATATGAGATCAGTTGTGAAATAGACATGTAGGTTTATGAAATTGAGTTTTGTATATTAGAGATCCATGAAGGCTACGGCCTTCATGCGTTTGGGAATTGTCGATTTGTTTAACTGTGTGATAATCTGACTCTGAGTTGTTTACTAACATATGATACTAAACGTACAATTTCCTACGCTGGTGTTTAATGTTTCGATCTCCATCGGGATTTTCATGAGTCCTTGTCTGTGCGTTTGATTTTATTTTGAATACCCTAGAACGCCATTCCTATGCCGAATTGACACCGGGCTGATATCGAGCCACGAGCTAGGGTTTCAACCTAACACAAATTTTTCCCAGTCTTTTTATATTCCAGGTTATTCATTTCATCTCATTATCCTTTCTCATATGCATCTCTGCTTTTCGCTCCACTCCACGAAGTGCCGCAACTCGGGTGGATTTTTCTTTCCAGTGCGTGGTGCTGGCTTTCAGCGGGAAGGTAACCAAGTTCACATCTGGAATTTTTTCTTCCTATGGTCGATGTCTTTCAGATTTGCTGATGTATATTCTATGAATTTTTCTGTTGGTTTCCATGACGACGCCTCATCCGAACATGCGTTGGATTGTTTACCAAGTCCGCAGACTCCAACCCACTGCGTTCTATGGCTATGCTTCTCCCTTTTGCATCTGAGTTCTGAAGAGGGGTGAGGGTTTTGAACCCCGACAGACAGCCTGAGCGGGTTCAAAGCGAAGTCTCTTAAACACGTTATGGTTAGTTGAAACCCTCACTGTGTTTATTTGTTGTGATAGATGTGCATATGGATATATGATAACCAATTGTATTCTGATTTCTATAGATACCATTAGCTATGATGAATGCAATTCTTCTATTTTTCTTCAGGGTTTCTATTCGTTCGTTATCACCTTTACAGGTGACCCTGGTTCCCGCCATTTCCATATCATACCATCTGCTGGTTTATTGACTCGATTTTGGGCTTGCACCTCTTCAAATATGTATGGTATATTTTGTTTTTAGGTTATGTGAGCACGCTGGCAAACGAAACTCCCGACCACGCTCATTTTCCATTTCCTCTGGCAACGACCGAGTCGTTCCTTCGATGCCCCTAATCTCCCTCTCAGGGGTTTCGTGTTACTGTGTGCACAGTAGAATTCCTACCAACTATGTTAGTTTTTCGTTTTGCCATTGTTTTTCATTGCAGGGTATGACTGTCTAGCAGTCAACGTTGTATCAAGACTATATGATACTGGTTTTTACACACAATTTGTGCAGACACTGCGCCACATTTCTATTTGATTTTATTTATGTATTTAATATCGAGAAAAAAATGGATTATGTGCACAGTTTGGTTTATCTTTGATTCGAGGTCTGTCACTATGCTGACCTCACCCTTCACTTGTCGGTGTGTTGGTCATGAAACTCGTTCAAGTGATCTATGGCCGCCCCTTCCTTAACCGCATTTTCTCTCCTACAAGTTTTTTTTTTCTCGTTTTATAATTCGTGTTGGTCTCGCACTAGAAGCATAACCTATCACTACTGTGTATGACATGTTTGTGCACCATGTTGGTTACCTTCTGGAATTTGGTTTTATTTATCTCTATTAAGTTCTGTTGGTGTTGTTATCGATACATTGATTTCCTGGTTCAATTAGTTTAGATGATATAATCTTAGAAAATATCGGTGATGGCTGTGCTACGCACCGATCTAGATTTTTAAGTGTAGATCGATATTGTAATTCAATGATTCCATGACCGAAAGTGCTTTCGCATCATACTTGGTTTCTCGTTTCCTTTTTGGAGATTTATCTCGAGGACGTGTAGTATATAAAAGTATTCATTCAGTTTTATATGGGTTTCTAAAATCATTTCCAGTACAATTATATGCAATTATACATGTAAGGCATGAATATGATTAAATTGTTTTTTTCTGCATAGACAGAGATGTTTATACACCATTTACATAGTATAATTCTGTTGTATCCAGAGATAGACTGTTCACTGCATTAATAGCATGGTGTCTCATTTCTAAGGGTTAATTGACGAACAATAAATTTCTCCGAATATAACTATTGTAATACAATTTCTGACAGTCCAAATATAAGTGTTCTTTCTGGTCCTGCCTTCTTCAGAAATTGCTTGCCCTTCAATTTTTCTTGTGTTGACTAATACTCAAATAAATTTTTATTATGCCAACCACTTTTTACAATTTCAAATTTTTAAGATAAGATTTACAGATGCTTGAATAGTACTAGGAACCTCTGCATATAAAATTTACTTCTTATATACATCTATTATCATATGAGGAATGTACAGATTTCTAGTGCAGGCTATGGTTGTTTTTTTTTTAAATTTAATTATGAATTCTCATGCACATTCTTATCTGGATATAGAAACTCTACTACTGCTTTGTTTTATTTCTGCTCATAGAGTGCACTAACATAGGATAAGTAGATTGATATAAATTCAAGTGCTATCTTCTATGGACATACAAGTATCCTCAGATCTGAACAGAGATGGTTTAGAAATTCTGGTGGATTCTATTTTTCACAGCTAATGTCTACAACTATACAGAGTTCAAAAGGTGAATACCTTCTACTGATTCTGTTAAATGTAGCATATATAGTATAATATATATAAAACCTTTATATGTAGCCAATTCATACTGAAGTAAAGAAAACAACAGATAAGTAGCATTTACATACCACTCAGCAAAATGACCAACCTCCCAACCTTAGAGTTCTATTTTTCTCCCAGAACTCACCCCCGAGCTGAGATCACCTCCACCACAGACTAACCTCAATCTGTTTAGGAGTAGCTTATTTAAGCTATTGTTCCCCAAAGCATGTTTCTAATTCTGCGTCCAGAATCTCAAGATGCTTTTCTTCCTATTTGCCTAGGCTTCCCAATTTAGGGATTCTTTAAAGCTGTTTTATGCTTTTCCTCAGCTTTCCCAGCTTTTTACCTCTTCCCAACTACTCTCCTCATCATTGGGGAAATTCAGATTTTTCCTCAAAAATCTAAATTTAAAACTTATTGTCTTTCAAGGATTTTGAAAGATTGTGGGGAAATATTTTCCTCATCCATCCTCACAGATTTAGAAAGTGATCTCATCATCTCATTTTTGGTCAATTTGCACCACAATAATTTATTCATTTCCTCAATAAAATGTTTAATTACATTCACAAAATAATTATCCTTTGGGGTCCACTCCCCTTAGGATGTAAAGTTCAAGTATCTAACTCTAAAAAGAATCACATGAATTGGGGGTGTTACAGCTCTGAACACATTTGTTCAACTTTGGACTAATTAAACTCCATGAAACTTTCTCAATTAATTTTTGGAACCAAGAAAAGCATTTTCAGAATCCAATCTACTTGAAGGAAATACAAATTTTATGGAATTTCATAAATTTTTACTAATTTTTTACTTAATTTTGTAATAAAACGGGTGCAAACAATTTCTGAAGGTCATTATGATTAAGCAAAATCAATATTCTGTATCTTCCAAAATACACTGTAAACAAAATTGAAAAAATTATGGTGCATTAAATTAGTCCGTCATCTTTAATGGGTAGTTTTTAGGTTTTTAGTTTATAACTTATATGTTGAGAAATTTTGTGCGTCTCGAAACGTATTCAAAATATGCAGTTTTTTCATATTGGATCAGTTCAAAATATTATAGTAATTATAATATGAATCAGTTGGTTTTGTACATATAAAAAAACCGAATTAGACTCTGTCTAGATTGTTGTAACACATTTTTTTTCTCAAAAACACAAAATTTTCAAAGAATACAACAGCATGTATTAACATGACTTTTTATGAATCTTTTGATTGTTAAAAACCACACAATCAAAGAAACGCTAAGTTGACGTACCAAATGTGTTTAAAATAAATCCAAAAAATAAGTAATAGAAAGCTAATAAAATTTATGACAACTTTTATTATTATTACAAAATGAAATTCTAAAGAGAAAAATCGTTTTGCCTTGCAGAAAGTTGAAGAACAGAAAAAAAATGAAATTTTTTCCTCAAAAAAGGGCAAAAAGTGTAACCCAACTTCACATTTCCACCTTACAATTTTTACTTTGTATATGATTTTAACTTATTATTTGTTGGACATAGCTTTTTATGTTTATGGATTCTCCCTTATTTTATTTATTTTACATTTTATGTCAGCCATTATTTTTGAATTTTCAACTTTTTCTTGTTATGGTTCCACTCTTATTTTTTATTTTTCTTTATTAGGCATTATTCATCATTCTATCTTGATGATAAATTGAACTAGTTGGTTAGAAATTTTGGAAGGATTAATATCAATTCCATGCATCTGAAGATATAGCTCAAATAAAATTGAATCTTAGGAAACTAAATATGAAATAGGAAAATTATATTTTTTAGCAGAAGTCGGTTAATCGGTAACATTGAAGGACTAATCTGAGAAATACTTATGATCAAATCACATTGGTTACCATTATTCATTTCAATTTCAAAATGTTCAAATGTTTTTTCCTTTTGGGATAATAGGATATTTTCACAACACAAATGTTGACACTATTTAAAATCTTTCATCTTTTACAATTTTTTTGCCACGTGAGATAGCATGTCTCCGAAGAATAAAACTTAGGTGGAGTGGGAATTAAGCCCACTAGCTTCGACTTCAACTATTATCCATAGGAAATAGGATGATTGTTATTAATGAGGGTAACTATTATTGTATAAGGATGAAGATATTCAATTATTAGATTGGCTTCCCTCAATAAAGATAAGTGTAATTTGAATGATGGTAGTTTTCGACTCCTACATCAAATATAGTTAATGTTGATATTTATGGCATGGAATACAATAATAAATGTCTACTAGATGCAAATTATTATGATTTTTTTAGTTTCGAATTAAAATTTTTATTAACGGGGGATGCATGAACCTAACAAAATTCTTAGAGGAAACCTTTTAGAAATATGATTAGATTAAGAAAACCTTGTTTAGTATGAATATTGTGTGCTAACTTCTCTTGACCCAATCTCCTCATTCCATAAAATTTATCAGAACGTAATTTGTTTAAATGAAAGTGTCATTGTCATTTCCCATGCTAGTAAAAATTATAGAGACAACACATAGTTTAAATGAGGGTGCTACTCAATTTAAAGGATAAATATATACTAAGTATATTTTGAATAGTATTGTTTGTGAATCTAATTCTAACAAAAGAAATGTTTTAAGCTAGTTAAAGCTATTGCTTGAATCACAATGGTAGTTCAACATCGGTATTTCACAGAACGGTGTGATCGCTTTAGTTAAATAATTATCTCTATATAATAGGGTAGAATGAATTTATTATTAACAACAGTATGTGGAAGATTAAAATATCTTCTTATACGTGAACAATTTGATTAAAATTTGGAAAAAATGTTAGGAATGACCCAAGTTTTGTTCAAAATAAAACTATTTATTTAAGAACATTTTTTCCAATTTATTGAACCAGAACCTTGAAAAATGTAACGGATTTTGTGATTAAAGGGGAATTTGACTTCTTATTTCATGAAATTTTTACAACCAATTTTTTTTTTTTACGTGATTAGACTACTATGGTGGAAAACCTAGATACGAGTGTATTTATTTTCCTGCAAGTTCACAACAAGCATGCAATTTATAGTAATATATGTGCATATGCATATATTTAAAAATGCACATATACACATATAATATCATTTAATTATGTACTACCAAGTTGTTATTTTCTTCACTTTTAAATAAACATACAAATGAAACTATGCTTCAAAATTTGAAATATATGATCACGTATATTAAAAGAACTTGATATGAAACTAGCTCGAAGAACAAAAGAAAAGATAGATCAACGACTTAAAAATTTTCCTCTTCGAGGGGGAAACCTCCTTTACATTACATAAATGTGAAATTGTTTGATTAAACAAATGATAATACCGCATTGGAATGTGTACGAGTCTAAGGGGTAATAATATAATCAGATTTTACATAAAAATATTAATGTAAGGGAACAACAATAAGAATAGTGGGTTTCTATGGAGCACAATAATAACAACATCGGGGATTCATGGGAATAAAAATACAATAGGGGAATTTTGAGGTAAAAACTGGGCCTCCTAGGGAGATTATAAAATAGTAAAAGAAAATTTGATTACATCATTAGATTCTAGAGGGAGAAAGGAAAAAACTATTTTTTCAACTTGTATTTTAAACTTATCTCCCAAAGTTTTTACTCAAATTTTGAGCAGGAGTACTTGTTTGATGCAAAATTTAATTCCTAATCCAAGTAGTACCCATGTTTCATACTTTTTATGGATCCTTCTACACGAAAAATGAGAATTACATGAAAAACGTGATTGCAATCCTATTTTTTCCTGTATTTATCATTTTTCGTATAGAAGGTTCCATGAAAAGTATGAAACATGGGTACTCATTGGATGAGGAATTAAATTTTGCATCCAATGAGTACTCCAACTCAAAACTTGAGTAAAAATATTGGGATATAAGTTGAAAATACGAGTTCAAAAAGTGGTTTTATTATTTTATTATTTTTTAATATTTTTACCCTTTAACTTAAAAAATGGTGCATCATCTCTCATGGTTGACATCATCATCTTGAATCCTATTGGTTCTTATAAAGTTTATTTTTGTTGTAAAATTTTTGTAGGAGACCCATTTTATACCTCAAAATTCTCCTAATGAAAATAGGGGGTTAGACTACCAATAACAATAAGGGGACTACACTAGTATTATAGGGACATAACATGCCTCTCTCCTTCAAAAAAATGTTTTCCTCAATGCTTGAGTATTTCCGGATGCTTCTGTATAAAATTCTCATCCCCCCATGTGGAGACTTCAATGAGTAAGTTCTTCCACTTAATGAGATATTATGAAATTAATCGATTTTGTAGCGATCGAGTTCTTGTTTCCATGATTTATTTATTTTGAAATATGGTTTTTCCTTCTTCCTCAAGTTATGGAAACACTATTTGGACTGAGATTTTGTCACCAATAACCTTCTTTAAGCATGAAAAATGGAAAATTGGGTGTGCTCAAGAAGATGCAGGAAACTCCAATTTGTATGCCATAGTACCAATATTTTGCAACACATTATAAGGACCATAGTACTTGGGTGATAATTTATTATCCTTCTTAGCTTGTTTGAGGGACATTTTTTTTATGGTTTATAGCCATAAAGAAACTCAGTCGCCTACAAAAAACATTATTTCACTGTAATTTTGATCTACCTATTGTTTCATTTAATTATGTGCCAGAGTGAGGTTATCATTTAATAATTGGAGAACCTTTTTTTTATTCTTGAAACAATTTTCCACTGCTTTAACCTTATAATTTTCTCTTAAAGATGATGTGGTGGATGGTGGATGATATCCTTAAAGTCCAATAAATGGGGTCATTTTATCTGCAATATGGAAGGAAGTGTTATACCACCATTTAGCTAGAGGTGACGACTTGACCCATTGTGTTTGTTTATCATATACAAAGAAATGAAGATACGCTTCCAAACATTTTTTCACTATCTGAGTTTTCCTGCTAGATTGAGGATGATAATATGAACTATGAGCTAATTCAGTACCAAGACAAGAAAATAATTCCTTTCATAAATTTCCAGTGGAAATGAGATATTTGTCACTTAAAATAATCTTTGGGTTTCCATGTAGCTTTTGAATTGTTTCCAAAATGGAGTAGTAATTGTACTAGCTATTAAAGTATGAGATAATGTGCAAAAATGTCGACACATGGTAAGTCTATAAATTACCACCATGATGACACTCTTTCCTTTAGAATTTGGTAAAAATATGATAAAATATATTGATACCTCCTCCCAACAATAACTTTGACTCACTAAAGGTTGTAGCAGACCCAGGGTCTTAATTGTCTCAAATTTATTTTGTTGGAAAACCAAACATTCTTCCACAAAATTATGAATATAAAATTTAAGCCATCCCAAAAAAAATATTTCTTCACCCTATGGTAATTTTTCAAGAATCCTCACTACCCTCCTAAAGGGGTGGTTTGAAATTCCAAAACAATTATTTGTTTGATTTGGGAATTCTTACAAATATATAAGTGATGTTTAAACCATAATGAATTATATATCCAGCTAAATGTAGC
Organism: Pinus albicaulis; assembly: GCA_034641835.2. Lineage (NCBI taxonomy): Eukaryota > Viridiplantae > Streptophyta > Pinopsida > Pinales > Pinaceae > Pinus > Pinus albicaulis. The sequence continues at coordinate 1,344,922,921 of CM076584.1, read as the reverse complement.
ATATGTTTCTCCTACAACAGTTTGGGGACTCTGTCAACATGTTGAACATGATCCTTCCAGTACTTGTTGTATATTAGCATATCATCAAAAAATTCCAATAATTTTTTCTTAAGGGTGGGTTTGAAAATAGAATTCATCAAACCTTTAAATGGTGAAGGTGCATTAGTAAGGCCAACATTAGAGAAATTTTGAGGTGTAAAATCATCCTCCTAAGAAAAATGTACAACAAAAATACACTTTGTTGGAGTTAATGCTTACATTCCATATTAAAGAAGTTGGTTTGTGATGGTTGAGAAATTATCTCAACCTCTCTCTCTAAATTAGGAATAAGTTGGATCTCAGAAACTCTATTTAATAGAGTAATCTTACTGTAATCCGTGTGTGTGAGTGTGTGTGAACATACACCATTTATGCATAATATGTAACTATTCTTCTGTAATTGTGTCATTTTAGCCATTTCTTTTCTGGTATCAGAGCCTATCTGAGCTAACCCTTTATGGGAAAGCCAAGGGACAAAGAGTGTAAAAATTTTTGTTGTTAGACTAGACACTGTCTAGTGGTAATTTTTTTTATCAGAATCGTGTAGAGGCCAATGCGGGTGTCTCACAATTTCCATAGATATCATTGAAAAGCCATGCAAGAAAAGACCTCTTCCGCCTGGTAAAGTGTGCGCATAAGGGCAACCTGTTGCCTTCAATCATAGTGTTATGGAGAAGACAAAATTATGGTTTGAAATAATCAGGCTTTTCTTGCGGTTATTGATGGTGTAGGCTCATCCTTCACAATTCAGCCCTGTTCTGCACAGCACAGGAAAAATTATTTGTATATCAATAATTTCATATGGAAATTTTTTGAGGTGTCCATTCCCTGGATTGTACGTCTGTTTGGCCCAGTCAATACATAAAATAGACGAATGAGACTGAATTATTGATGTTGATTTTCCCAAGTCAATATAGCAGATCTGGATCATAAGAAACAAATCTTGAATTGACACGGGCGAGTAGAAGTTACAGAGGGTAGATGATCGGATCACGCCGTGCATGAAGAAATCTAGTGAAGAAAATTATTGGAGCGTTGCCAGCCCATTTTGTTTAAAACAGATGTATGAAGTGATTGTTTCATTTGTAAACGTGCCAGGGAGCAGAGTTTGAAGAATTGTGGTCAGATAAATGCACATTTTGGAGCAGCGCTATGCATTATGCATATTATTATTAACAAAATTCAATTATATTTGTGGCAGCGTTCTTTACATTGGTTTGTAGTGTTGATCATTGTGATGGAGCATTGTATTCATTGTTTACATTATATATAACAATAACCATGTTAATATATGATATATATTAGTGGCACAATAACAAGAACCTGTTGATATATATTATCGAAAACATCAACAGTGTTTATATGTAGCATTATAGTTGTATGCAGTTTTTATATGCAGCATTTGAAGAGATCAGGTGGCATTAAGGCTCAATATGGATGGTTGTCCAGATAGTATGGAAGTTGCGGATCTAGGGAAGGATCCCTCATTAGTGGTAGACGTGGAAGTGGTCTCCTAATGAGGTTATGCGATAGATTGGGATACTGTTCAGTAATTGACTTCAGGAGGTCCTTGATTCGAGAGTTGAGGAAGTGAACTCGGGAATCCAACTTGCCAACTACACCTTTCCGAGGGTTATGAGGCAAATTGATGGAGCATCTACTGATAAGCTTGATTATTTTATTATTTATGAGTGAATTCAATAAATTCACATAATGTAATCATTAAGGGGGGATGTTGGAGTTAATGCTTACATTCCATATTTGAGAAGTTGGTTTGTGATGGTTGAGAAATTCTCTCAACCTCTCTCTCTAAATTAGGAATAAGTTGGATCTCCGAAACTCTATTTAATAGGGTAATCTGACTGTAATCCGTGTATGTGAATGTGTGTGCACATACACCATTTGTGCATAATATATGACTATGTTTCTGTAATTGTGTCATTTTAGCCATTTATTTCACACTTTATAAGAAATAATAGGATTCAAGATGATGATGTCAACCATGGGGGATGATTCCACATTTTTTTAGTAAAAATGTAGAAAGATTAAAAAATAATATAATAATAAAACTACATTTTCAAATCATATTTTCAACTTATCTCCCAAAGGTTTTACTAAAATTTCAAGCAAGAGTACTCGTTGGGTGGAAAATTTAATTCTTCATCCAAGGAGTACCCATGTTGAATACTTTCAATGGACCCTCCTACACGAAAAATGAGAACTACATGAAAAACCATGATTTCAATCACGTTTTTCATGTATTTCCTATTTTTCGTGTAGCAGTGTCCATTGAAAGTATGAAACATGCATACTCCTTCGATGAGGAATCAAATTATGCATGTAATGGGTGTTTCTTCTTAAAATTTGAGTAAACCCATAGGGAGATAAAATGAAAATAGGAGTTCAAAAAATATTTTTTTCTTTTTCCCCTCTAAAATTTGACGATTTAATCTAATCTTATCTTATTATTTACAATATTATTTGATAATTTCCTTAGGAGTCCCATTTTAGACTTAAGAATTCCCCTAATGAGGCATGACCAACAAATCATAATGACCCTAATCAGTTCTAGATGCTTCTTTTTAGAATTTCTTTAGTATTAATTCTAATTTGATGATATCTTAAGAAAAGAAACAACTTGGTGAATTAAATTGCTCGATGTAATTCATCCAAAAATTCATCAATGACAGGAATGGTAAATTTATCTTTAATAGTGAGCTTGTTGAGATCCCTATAATGCAGACACATGCACCATGATCCCTCCTTATGCACCAATAATAATAGAGAATATAATGAACTTTTACTAGGTTTAATTATACTAGCCTCTATCATTTTTGGAACCATATTTTCCATTTCACTCTTTAGGGTATAATGATATATGTAAGTTCTGATGTTTGCAGGAACACTTCCAGGAATCAAATGAATAGCATTATCATGATAAAAAATAGGTTAGAGGCCTTCGGGAGTCTCAAATACCTTGGAATGCTTGTCTATGAATTTTCAGAGATCTGGAGAAATAGATGATTTTGATTTTTGAACCTCTAGTGAGCATAATTGTGAAATTACACCTCGTTTTTCTTTCTTTAGAAGTTTTTTCATGTTATTAAAATTGATTATCTTTTATGGTTACCTTGTGATACCCATTAATTCAACTTCCTTACCTTCCCAAAAGAAATTCAACAAAGTTCATGAAAACTAAAAGCTATCATCCCCAATCATTCTAACCATTGGATTCCTAGTACAACATTACCACCGCCCATTGGAGGAAAGAATTAGAATATTCAATAGATATTCCCCCATGGTTAGCTTTATATTATAGCACTTTCTAAAGAAATTTATAGTTCCTCTGTTTGAAACCATCACTTAACACTCATGTGTTGTATATAGGAAGCAATTAAATTCGTTGGTTGTCTTACGCTGAATAAAATTATGGGTAATACATGAATCAATAAAAACCATTTCCTTTTTCTTCTTGATAAATCCTTCTAAATTGAGCATTTGAGGAGTGGTAATTCCTTAAAATGAATTGAAATATTTGTCAGATTCATTTATTATTTTTCATAGGTGGTTCCTAGTGTATATCATCATGTCTTTTAATGTTTCTTCTTCCTTTTATTCCTCTTCTTTACAATATATGTAGGATAATTTCTTCTAAGAAGAGTTGTGACATTTAGTGTAGTTTATATCACAACTATAACAAATCCATTTTGCTAATTTTTCCTCCAATTTTTGTGGCATCGCCCTTGTAGGTTATTGAAGTCTAGGAGAAACAACACTTCCATATTTATAGTCATGTAATATTCCTAATTAGTGACAGCTAATTGGAATATTCGATTTTGTTTAGTTTTTCGTCTATAGTTTGTAAATAAATAAAAAGTGAGTGAATAGGGTCTAACTCACTTAAGTGAAATAAGACATCCACCTAGTAGCACAACGTTGTGACTTAAGTGGGAGTCAAGGGGGGCGTAACACCACGTAGAGGAGGGGGGCCTACGTACACTCTAGAAGTTTTTGCAAGCTTCTACACAGATAAGGATGAGTATGTGGAGGAGAGAGAGGCTACGTTGGGTTTTGGACAGAAACCAACATTATAAAAGACGGAGGAGCCTCCTCATTTCATTCATTCTGGAGTTGATGATTTTTGAGTGAGACATTTGTATTCTTGAGCACGCTGGATATTTAGCCTATCTTCAACACTGTTTAGTGCATTGAGTATATCTGGTCAGAGATCTCGCCGTTAGCTTCGGGGGACTTCGAGTGCCTGCTCGGGCAAGGTTGGTTTTTCAGTATTTTATGAGTCGTTTTATTGTTTAGGTTTGTTACGGAGCTGGTGCTTATAGAGACTGCGCAGTCGCTGGGAGAAAGGACGCAGTCCACTATGGAGGAGCTTTGGATTAGGGTTTTTGCAGGTGATTTCACTGGGATTTTGAGCAGAGGGTCAGCCTTTGCCCCTAGGATACTTTTGGCGGATTTTGAGGCAGTATTTCAGCTGTTTCCATCTAGCCATGGCTCAGAGCCTTGGAGGCTAGCGTAATTCACTGGGGAGGCAGTTTCTGGTGATTTCCGGGGTTGGCCATTCTTAGAATGGTTTTTGTATTTTGTCTGGGTTGTCGAGGAGAGGAGGTTTACTGATTTTTAGCTCATTCTGGCAAGGGGACCAACCCCTAATCTTCAGTCCATTCCAGCAGTAGCAGCTACACAGCATTTTTCCAGCAGCTGGGACACAACTCATAAAGCAGCCATTTCCTGTATTTTCTGAGAGTGTTTCTTCACTTGATTTGCACAAGATCTCCTATTGTACTTCATTACATTTCTCAGATTAATAAAATGGCTCATAATTTCCTCTTTATGTTTTCTGGATGAGTTGTCGTAGTTGCCGTGTTCTCTTTCTATGATATTATATGTCTATTATTGTTTTTGAGCGTTCTAGTTCTATACCACTTGGTGTTTTTACCTTTCACTCTTAGAAAGAGTCTGGAAAGGGCCAGGTAGCCTCTGGATCTCGTCCTCTTCTTAGAGGAAAAATATCCAGTAAATGCCCTCCCAGTCTATCTCTGGTTGGAGTTTTCCATGTTTTAGATATATCCCTGAAACGGGATATTACAGTGGTATCAGAGCATAGTCCTAGCTCAGCCTGTGGTCTATGACATCAGGAAAGAGACCATATAGAGGCAGGAAGTATAGAGATCATGAGCGTAGGTTGGAGACCACCTACGAAGAGGAAGACTGTGCCCGGGTAGAGGACGTAGATCAGGAGAGAGTGCTTGTGACGGACACAGATCAGGTGGAACTTGTAGTAGATTTAAGGCAGGAAGAGACAATGGTAGATGACACATAGGCCAAACAGTTTGGAGAGGCACTCCTCAAGTCAGTGCAGGATTTAGCTATATAGATTGAGGTGATGGGACAGAGGTTCAAAGCTTTTTAGGCTAGGCAGCGTGAGACTCCACGGGTTTTCCAAGTCGGAGAGGGATCAGGTACATCCCACCATTTTCCAGAGCAGGATGCTGCTCAGCGTGATATTCCTGAGCCGATGGCTTCTACCCGCTCTACCATGCCCACTTTCTTGGGAGCAGATACAGGGGCAGGAGCCCAGCAGGAGGCAGAGCCTAGACACTTATATGAGTATTTTGTAGAGTATCAGTCTTATGGGCAGGAGTTCAGGGATGCTCTCACATTCAAAGATTTTGTGCAGCTCCAGCGGGACAGTAGATCCCGCGACCATCATAGAGGGCACCGGCATTATCGTGATGGAGATTCCCACCGTGCCTCTAGTAGGTTTTATTTTCCTATGTTTGATGGATCATCAAACAATTCGACAAGGTCTTAGGTGGAGAAGCTGGATATATGTTTCCATCTTAACCAGATGTTGGAGATGGAGGCCATCAAGGTGGCGACATTACATTTGGATGGTGAGGCTTAGGACTGGTGGCTCCATGGGATGGTTACACTCAGACACTCTACAGTGATGACATATGCTGATTATACCAAGAGGTTGATGGAATGTTTTGTCCGGAGGGATTCGAAACAACATTTTGTTGAGCTGACAAAGCTCGAGCAAACTGGGAACCCATAAACATACATCGTAGATTTCTTGAGGGTTTCAGTGATGGTGCTAGGTCTATCTACAACATGGATTATCTATATGTTTGTGGAGGGATTGGCAGAGCCACTTCGAGGTCTAGTAAGATCTACTAGACTAGCTACACTCGAGGATGCTATCAGCAGGACCAGGGACTTACAGGATGCATTGCCTAGGATGTGGACACCATACCCCCAAAGAGAAGGCTTCCAGCCCAAGGGGAAGGATGTGGGGGTTCCTCCTCCAAAGGGGAATCTGGGACGGGCAAAAATAGATGATGATGCCAGGAGGGAGTTGAGGAAGAAGTGGTTGTGCTACACATGTCAGGAGCCATGGGAACCATGGAATAGGTGTGCTGCTGGAAAATCACACTTCATTGAGGTATTATCTGATGATATAGGGGAAGAGGATGAGGAGGATGATGAGGAGGAGGCAGGAGATAGTCAGATGGCCCAGGATCAGTTGCCGCCTCCACCTCCAAGGACAGGAGGTGCAACTTTTTCACCCACAGGAGGGGTCCTTGCAGCTTTGTGAGGATTTCCTAAGTGTTTGACACTGCGCATACGAGGGACAGTACGTGGCCAGTGAGTATCAGTCTTGGCTGATAGTGGGGCAACCCACAACTTCATTGATGCGTAGATGGTCAAGTGGAGGGGTATACCGACCGAGAGTTTTGACGGGTTTTTAGTCTTGGTCCCAGGAGCCCAGAAGATGAAGTGTGCCTGGTATGTTCCAGAGTTAGCAGTGACGATGGGTACTTACACCGTCACTGATCACTTTTTCATGGTCAACATACCAGATACCAATGTGGTACTGGGTGTTCAGTGGCTGATTACTTTGGGGAAGGCCACCACGGATTGGGAGGCCTTAGAGATGGAGTGGGATGACAGGAAGACCGGAAAGAATGAGAAGATCCATGGGATGCATACTTACCCACCTCAGATATTTTCGGCACACCAGATGGAGGCAGAATTTTGGAAGGGAGACATAGAGTGGGCAGTTGAGTTGTGGGCATCAGAGGCAGAGACCATCGGTCGAGCAGTTCATCCAGATATACAGGTCATCCTTGATAGACATGAGGTAGTGTTTGGGGATATACCACCAGGTCGGTCACCAGATAGAGGGTTTGAGAATACCATTGAACTTGAGTAGGGTATTCAGGCGGTGATCACTACACCTTATAGGCATCCCAAAGCCTATCGGGATGAGATTGAGCGGGCCATCCAGGAGTTGTTGGTTCTTGGACACATCAGACCGAGCATGACTCTGTTTGCTTCTTCTGTAGTGCTGCTAAAGAAGAAGGAAGACACCTTGAGGATGTGCATTGACTACAGGGCCGTGAACAAGAAGATGCTGAAGAATAGGTACACTATACCCAGGATCGATGATCTAATGGATGATCTAAGAGGAGCTAAGTTCTTCTCGAATATTGATTTCAGATCAGGGTACCACCAGATTCGCGTGAGGGAACAAGATATTCCCAAGACTGCCTTCAAGTGTCATTATGGGCACTTTGAGTTTTTGGTTATGCATTTTGGGCTAACCAATGCACCAGCCACCTTTCAGTCTTGCATGACCATATCTTCCGCAGTCATCTGAGGAAGTTTGTTTCGGCATTCTTTGATGACATAATCATATATAGCAGGACTTGGGAGGAGCATCTCCAGCATATAGAGGCAGTGCTACGCATCGTGGAAGAGCAATAGTTCTATGCTAATCTCTCCAAGTGTGAGTTTGGGATGACAAAGATGATATATTTGGGTCATATTATTGGAGTGGAAGGAGTGAGAGTCCATGAGGAGAAGATTAGAGCCATCAGAGAATGGCCAGAGCCGAAGAACGTGAAGAAAATTCGAGGGTTCATTGGGATATGTACCTATTACAGGAAGTTTGTCAGAGGTTTCTCACAGCTTGCTGCACCCCTTACAGATTTGATGAAAAATGGGGCATTCAGTTGGTCAGATACAGTGCAGCGAGCCTTTGATAAGCTCAAGGAGGTGATGAGTAGCTGCCCAGTGCTTTCATTGCCATATTTTACGTAGCCATTTGTCTTTGATTGTGATGCGTCAGGAGAGGGGATCGGAGCAGTATTGATGCAGGGGGGACACCCTATAGCTTTTGAGAGCCGAAAACTCCTTCCGCATGACAGGTTGTATCCTATTTACGACAAGGAGATGTTGGCCATCATGCATGCCTTGGCCAAATTTCGACAGTATCTGGTAGGGAACAGATTCAGGGTGAGGACTAACCACAACAGCCTTAGGTTCTTTTTGGAGCAGAAACAGCTATAGGAGAGGCAGCAGAAGTGGATCAGTAAGATCCAAGCATATGAATTTGAAATTGAGTATTTCAAGGGTAAGAATAACATGGTAGAAGATGCCCTTTCATGTAGACCAGCCATGTTACCTCTTACGAGCTTGGATGCGGACTGGAGGGCTTGAATTTTGGTTGAGTACTCCAAGGACAGATTTGTGTGTGAGGTGTTGGATGGATAGGCGGCGGATGACAAGTACAGATTGGTTGATGAAATCATCTATTATAGGTATGGGATCTTATTGACTCAGGGATCTCATCTTAAGAAGAAGATAATCTAGGGATCACGCAATTCTCCATTGGCAGGCCATCAGGGGTTTACCAAAACCTACCGGGCCATTAGAGAGAGGTTCCCCTGGAGGGGCCTCAAGGAGGACGTACTCCAGCACATCAGGGAGTGCAATGTTTGTCAGAGGAATAAGGAGGAGATGAGCCATCCCGCAGGACTATTGTACCCTCTTCCCATTCCGGAGGGGAAATGGGAAAGCATTTCAATGGACTTCATCACAGGGTTTCCCATGGTGTAGGGCAAGGATTGCATCTTTGTCATCGTTGATCGACTGAAAAAGTATGTGCACTTTTTCGCCATATCCACGCATTACACAACATTACAGGTGAACGAGCTGTTCTTCAGAGAGGTTTTCAGGTTGCATGGTCTTCCTGTGACCATCATCAGTGACAGGGACAGTCGTTTCATGGGCGGATTTTGGTAGGATCCTTTCCAACTGGTGGGGACGGAGCTGAGACCGAGTACCAGTTACCACCCACAGATGGATGGATAGACAGAGATTGTTAACAAGTGGCTAGAGGGCTACTTGCGTAACTATGTCAGCAGGCAGCAACGTGCATGGTTGAGATGGTTGCATTTGGGGGAGTACTGCTACAACACGACACATCACATGTCTATTGGTATGTCACCATTTTATGCTTTGTATGGGTACCATCCTTTATCTTTTGCTGATGTGATGTTCGATGCTAGCAAGGCTCCTAGAGCCAAGATTTGGATCCAAGAGAGTCAAGACATCCTCCGAGCTCTCAAAGACAATATGGCTACAATGCAGAACCAATAGAAGCTGTATGCTGATAAATGTTGTGTGGAGAGACAGTTTGAGGTAGGGGACTTGGTCTACCTATGGTTACAACCATACCGACAGTCATCGCTGAAGAAAAATGGATTTGAGAAGCTCAAGCCTCACTTTTACGGGCCATACAGGGTGATACACAAGATTGGGTAGGTTGCATATGAGTTGGAGCTGCCCCAAGCCAGCAAGATCCACAACATTTTCCATGTATCTTGCCTGAAGAAGGTGATGGGGCAGCAAGTGATAGTGACAGAGGAGCTACCACCTACAGATGATGAGGGGCACTTGGTGTTGCAGCCAGAGGCCATTATTGATACTAGGGAGAGGCGATTACGGAGCAGGACTATCCGGGAATTCTTGGTGAGGTGGAAGAATTTGTCGGATAAGGATGCCATTTGGGAGAGTGAGAAGATTTTGCAGCATCCATCACTTTAGTTGCTTGAGGACAAGAAATTTTTTGCCATGGGAGACTGTAATATTCCTAATTAGCGACAACTAATTGGAATATTCATTTTTTTTTAGTTTTCCATCTATATTTTATAAATAAATAAAAATTGAGTGAATAGGGTCTAACTCACTTAAGTGAAATAAGACATCCACCTAGTAGCACAATGTTATGGCCGGTAGAGTCATGGGGCCTAGTCACACAGAGGAGGGGAGCCTACGGGCATCAGGTGTTGCAGCTTGCAGGTGGACAGGCGGAGTATCTGAGGGTGCTGCCAGGTTTTGTAGTGTTTATTTATAAACAGAGGTTTCTCATTTCATTCATTCTGAGTTCAAATTTTAGCAGGTTTATTTTTGGAAGCACAGCTTGATTTTGGTCTTGCTTTTTCAGTGCATTGAGGTCATCACAGACATTCCACCAGCCCAGACTTTCTTGTGTACCACTTACATGTATAGGTTATTTTTCAGTATTTTGTGATTCGTTTTATTGTTTGGGTTTGTTGCAGAGCTGGAGCTTGTAGAGACTGCACAGTCACTGGGAGAGAGGATGCAGTCCACTATGGAGGAGCTTCAGATTATGGTTTTTGCAGGTGATTTCACCGAGATTTTGAGCAGAGGGTCAGCCTTTGCCCCTAAGAGACTTTTAGCAGAGTTTGAGGCAGTATTTCAGCTATTTCCATCTAGCCACTACGCAGATCCTTCGAGGCCAGCGTAAATCACTGGGGAGGTATTTTCTAGTGAATTCCGGGGTTGGCCATTCTTGGAATGGTTTTTGGATTTTGTCTGGGTTGTCGAGGAGAGGAGGTTTGCTGATTTTCAGCTCATTCAGGCAAGGGGATTAGCCCCTAATATTCAGTCCATTCTAACAGTAGCAGATGTTAGTTCCCAAATCCACCTTGGGCTGAAATAAGTCAGAAAAAGGACAACACCAAACCATGCTCAACCTCGTAGCTAGCCCTACGAGGATAGGAGAGGGCCCTCTCCGGGTAAATCTCAATGAAAATATTCAAAGGGGCTTGAGATGACTAAAAAAACAACTGATCTTAGGCTATATAAACAAATAGGAGGGTTTGATTTTGATTTTTAGGGTTTTTTGTTGGAAAAAGGGAAAAACAATTTTCGGGCTTGGGGATGAGGCCAATTTCTTGCAGAGTTCAAGTTGGGGCGAGGTAGGCAGCAACTTTGATGTCTGAGATAAAATGAATGGATTGAAAAGACTATTGAGGAGCTGAATAGTGCAAGGATCCTCTTCAAACTGACGAAAAACATATAAAACTAAACAAAAGTCTAAGGCAGAGCACCAGCAAATCAATGAATTCTACCTCAATTACTCATTTGTTTAATTCAGAAGTAAAGAGAAGGGAGATGGCATAAATATAACATTAATGAAACTTACAATAACATGAGAAGAACATCATAAAAACTCAGAAGCCACAAGGATCCCAACAAGTGATGCAAAACTCTGGTCTTTCCTTCGGCAAAAATCTAAAATGAATGTACAATGTGGTGCCAAAATTTTCCCAAGAGTCCAACCCTGAAAATGCCTCAAAAGATAAAATATATAGAATATCCTAACCCCTTCCCATGCCTCTAGGGGTCTAGCTCATCTTTATACGAGCTGTTTCAACCAATTCTAAACATGGAACTGAAATCTGGGCAATCAAACAACTTGCCTCTATATGCTAGGAAACTGATCCATTCACTTAATTTTCACTTTTTAGTGAATGAATCCTCTAAAAAAAATTAAAACATGCCAAATTTACATCATAGCCACAAAATTACATTAATATAGATCAATAATTACATCCAAAAGTGAAACTAGTCAAACTGGCCGAATTTCTGAGCTGAAAAGTGAAATTTGTGCAAAATTCCTCTATGCGCCGCGCCCAATTTCTCTATGCGCTGTGCCACTTTGAGCCTGATTTTGGGGCACTTTATGAAGTCCAAATTGAGCTCATGATAGCTCGATGGAAAGCCCTGGATGTATGCTATCCAACCCAAGTGGAATTTTTCAATTTGGAGTTCATTTTACCCTCCAAAATTGCAATCTCCCAAGACTGGTGCCTGCTGGTGCAAAAAGTGGCAGAAAGGCCATTTTTGGAGTGTTTTTGACCTTTAAGACCACCCAAAACTTCATGAAATATCTCAGAAATTCCTGAGCATGCATAATTCACCATAAAAAACCCCAAAATATCAAATTTTCCTCCAAAAGATGTCCCAATCATAAGCGCGCGTCGGGTGGCGTGACGCGTCGGGCAGAAAAACCTGTTTTGTGACCAAAAATTTCAAAATTGACAAAATTTTCTCCAAATTCCTTGAGATTTGGACTGAAGGTCCCCCATCAAGTGTCATGCTCAGAAAAATAAGCTTCAGCCAAGATTCAGAGTCTATCCTCCCTTTTACGCCGTTTTAGTGCCCTCCTGGTGCATGCAGTTCAGTGGTGAAATCACTATCTCGGTTGTATGATGTGCCGGTGTCTGTCTCCATGGTTGCAAGTCTATGCCAAGTGTATGTTTAGTTTAATGAGAAATATATCCAAAGCTTTGTTTCAATCGCTGTACACATTCCAAGTAAAGGACTGTGGTAAATAAGGAGAGTGAGTATAGTGGACTGTGGGAAAAGTATGGTTCAACCAAGTGAAGTTTATAATGTGAATACAGTCACTTGATTATGTTTGGGGAATGTGGGGTTTGGAGATTTTGGGAATCTTGGAAATGATATGGGAAAGGGGAAAATGATAGTTCTGTAGGGTTTTATAGAGGAAGAAAATATGATTTAGGCACAATTGATAGAGCGATAAATGGAATTATGAGGGAAGAGAGACTATAATGATTGCATCGTTGATGGGAAATGTTTAATAAGGTATAAGGATAGGGAAGGTGTGAACATCAGGATACATACATAGTCTTGCCGAGGATTAGACCATCCAAGAGAAATTACCTCCAAAAACCCAGGAGAGGGAAATGGACCTTTACTAGGCGCACAACTGAAGCATGAACAAAGTGTAAAATGACCCTTTGGAATATTAAATGATGATGAAAACCCTCTAAATGATGGTACACTCAGCTGAATGGTGACATGGACCGACATTTGGACAACTCTGGAAGAAGTGAAAGCAAACCCTAGACCTAGTACTTAGTGAGAAAATTTTGCTTGAAGGCTCACTAAAATGACAAAATTTGACCCTGACACCTCAAAATCACTTTGTAAGAGCATGTTTGATCACCGGAGGAAGGCTGCAAGGACTGACACTAAAATTGGCTCCAATGGGGATGGTAGCTCCTTGGAGGTGCCAAGAACTACAGATCTTTGGAAAGAAGACAGTGCCTTCATCCATTGGGTAATGGAATCAAAAACTCAAGCTGAAATGCATGACTGAAAACTGATGACACAATTTGACTCTCACTCAACTAAGAACTGACTCGATACTTAAACACAACCGAAAAACTGGAAATATGCTCAATATGAAGCTTATTCAATACAACCTACTCTAATTGTTCCATTCATCACCTGATCAAGTGAAATGAAAAAACCAATGCAACCATGTAATTATTCCATCTACTGTTTGAATTCTCTGCAAGTGCTCATTTATGAATAACAAGAGAGAAATACTGAAAGGAAACTCCCATGAAAACTTGTGAACAGATCCATTGAATACTATGGATTCTCTATCCGCCTCCAAAAACACTGCATAAGGATCTTCAAATTCATGCTGCATAAGGATCTCAAAATGCACACTAGGACTTAGCTCATCCAATGTATTACTTCTCTTCTCCTCATACCATGAATGCAAACTTTGATCTGAGCTTTTTGATGAGCTTTTTGACAAGAATCCTGTTGAAAATGACAAAGAGACTGGCTGTTGGATCAAGTCTATATCAGCACACATTTCAACCGTACATAAATTCAATGGAGAAAGACTTTGACTGCAAACATCATCCAACACATCAGCAATAGGATCATAAAAAACTTGAGAAGACTGCTGTGATGTATCCATTGAAACTGTCTGACATCCTACTAGCTTTTCATCTTTTTCTTGAGAGATATTACGAAGATTTTTCCTTATAAACTGAAATGATTCGAAAATAAAGGGTACAAAATCCTCTTGCATCATTAAATCATGTATTTCAGCTTCCACGACTTCATCTATAATCTGACCTTCAATTTGGAGTTCATTTTACCCTCCAAAAATGCAATCTCCCAAGATTGGTGCCTGCTGGTGCAAAAAGTGGCAGAAAGGCCATTTTTGGAGTGTTTTTGACCTTTAAGACCACCCAGAACTTCATGAAATATCTCAGAAATTCCTGATCATGCATAATTTACTATAAAAAACACAAAAATATTAAATTTTCCTCCAAAATATGTCCCAATCATAAGCGCGCGTCGGGTGGCGCGACGCGTCGGGCAGAAAAACCTGTTTTGTGACCAAAAATTTCAAAATTGACAAAATTTTCTCCAAATTCCTTGAGATTTGGGTTGGAGGTTCATAATGAAGTACCATTCTCAGCCAAAGAAGCTTTGGCCAAGATTCAGAGTCTATCCTCCCTTTTCCGCCGTTTCAGTGCCCTCCTGGTGCATGCAGTTTCAGTGGTGGAATCACTGTCTCTATTGTATGATGTGTCGATGTCCGCCTCCATGGTGTTGAAATTCTATGCCAAGTGTATGTTTAGTTTGTTGAGAATGAGAAATGAGAACTTTTTTCTTGTTTCAATCGCCAAAATATGCCAAGTAGGAAGGGACTATGGTAAATAAGGAGAGTGAGTATAGTGGACTGTGGGAAAAGTATGGTTCAACCAAGTGAAGTTTATAATGTGAAGACAGTCACTTGATTATGTTTGGGGAATGTAGGTTTTGGGGATTTTGGGAATCTTGCAAATGATATGGGAGAGGGGAAAAATGATAGGGAATGGTAGGTTTTAGGATAGGGAAAATATGATTTAGGCACAATTGATATGAGCGATAAATGGAATTATGAGGGAATAGGGGAGGGATTATAATGATTGTATATCAGTGATGGGAAATTTTTAATAAGGTATATTAAGGATAGGGGAAGGTGTGTGAACATCAGGATACAATTTTTGCCGAGGATTAGACCATCCAAGAGAAATTACCTCCAAAACCCTAGGAGAGGGAAATGGACCTTACCTAGGCACAACTCAAGCATGAACAAAGTGTAAAATGACCACTTGGAATCTGAAATGATGATGAAAACCCTCTAAATGATGGTACCCTCAACTGAACGATGACATGGACCGACATTTGGAAAACTCTGGAAGAAGTGAAAGAAAACCCTAGACCTAGTACTTAGTGAGCAAATTTTGCTTGAAGGCTCACTCAAATGACAAATGGACTGACACCAAACAATTTTTGCAGTTAGCATGTTTGACCACCAGAGAAGGTCAGAAGACTATACCAAACATTGGCTCCAATGGGAGCAGAAGCCCTCTTGGAGGTGCCAAGAATCATGGATATCTGGAAAGGATATTCTCTGTCCATCAAGTAATGGAATAAAAACTCAAGTTGAAATGCAAGGACTGAAAAATGATGACTAGATGACACAAACTCGGCTCTCACTCAACTAAAAACTCGACTGATACTTAAAACAACTCGAAAATGGAAAAAGATGCTCAAAATGGAGCTTATTCATCAAACCTACCCTAGACCAAAACCTCCATTCATCACTCCGATCAAGTGAAATGAAACAACCAATGCAACCATGTAAGTATGCCAGCCACAAGGCTTGACTACAAGTGCCTGCGATGAACAAAAATTTGAGAATTACTGAAAGGAAACTCCCATGAAAACTTGTGAACAGATCCGTTGAATACTATGGATTCTCTATCCGCCTCCAAAAACACTGCATAAGGATCTTGAAATTCATGCTGCATAAGGATCTCAAAATGCACACTAGGACTTAGCTCATCCAATGTATTACTTCTCTTCTCCTCATACCATGAATGCAAACTTTGATCTGAGATTTTTGATGAGCTTTTTGACAAGAATCCTGTTGAAAATGAAAAAGAGACTGGTTGTCGGATCAAGTCTATATCAGCACAGGTTTCAACCGTACATAAATTCAATGGAGAAAGACTTTGACTGCAAACATCATCCAACACATCAGCAATAGGATCATAAAAAACTTGAGAAGACTGATGTGATGTATCCATTGAAACTGTATGACATCCTACTGGCTTTTCATCTTTTTCTTGAGAGATATTACGAAGATTCTGCCTTATAAATTGAAATGATTCGAAACAAAAGGGTACAAAATCCTCTTTCATCATTAAATCGTGTATTTCAGCTTCCACGAATTCATCTATAATCTGACCTTCAATTTCATTTGGTGGCTGCAAATATGATGCTACAGGCCGCACAAGAATTTCATTATCTGTCTCATCCTCAACATTAACACTGATAGATTGCTGATTTCTTACAGGCTGCTCATTTGAAGATTTACCATGCAATTTACCCTTCAAAAACTGGAATTATTCAAAACAAAATGGTACGGAGTCACCTTGTATCATTTGATCATATGTACCAGCTTCCATGTCTTCATCTACAGCTTGACAATAAATGGGTTTCGAGGGCTGCAAATCTGAATATGAGAAATCTTGAACAAGGTTTTTATTTCCCTCAAGTTGGTCCAAACCATGAATTTTCGACAGTTGATTTCTGATTGCATGGTAGTTGGTTCTGATGAACTGAAATGAATCAAAACAAAAAGGCAAAGATCCTGCACTTTCCTCATAATTGTCATAGCTGATATGTAATGGTTGATTACTGTACTCGAGCTGCTGAAAGTGAACTTCCTCCTCGCACAAACCAGTTGCTGATTTGTCTGCAAGATTAGCTTCTGTTTGCAGAACATAATCATCATCATACTGATCAAACTGAGGAAAATAATCAGTATAAAACACATCATCAAGCATACATGTCATATCAACAGCTCTCTCTTCTTCAAGATGATCTATAAAGAAATCACTATGACAACTGGGATAAGAAACCAAATGTTTTGGATCAGCCACTTGTTCTTCTTCAATCATCAAGTCATGGGCTTGAACATTATACTCATTCCTTGCGGTGATATTTTACATCATCTCTTCAACTGCACTTACCAGCATGTCAAGCTTTACGTCTAGAGATGTTGATTTCTCCGGATCTATGTTTTTTATGTATTCTTCCTTCAACCTTGCCCTTCGGATCAGAAAATGAGCCTCTACATTTACTGCACGGTTCTGCATCTTGTGAAGTGTTGAAAAATTCCTTTCCCTCAGCTGAAACTCCATTTTCGAATCAAAGGCACCCGGGTAATGTAATAGAGCAGATCTAGGAGAAGGTCTTATATCTACTGGAATCGAATAATAAACTTGGTTAAATCTGGCAGAAAACTGTTATACTGTCTCCCCTGGTAGTCTTTTCAACTGGGCATACTCTTCTAAAATAAGGAAAGGGTTATGTCCAATCATCCACCTGTCAAGGAAAGCTTTGAAAAACTACTAGAAATATGAAATGCTCGCATCAGGGAGGGCTTTAAACCAACTCTTCACTTGGCCTTGCAAGGAAAGAGCAAAAATCCTAATACTAACATCTTCTTCATCAACGTCAAAAAGATCAGGAAATGACTCAAGATGCTGAACATGTTGCTCGGCGTTGACATTGTTACATTCACCGTCAAATCTTGGTAGATATAGGTCATAATATTTAGGGAAAGCATGAAGAACAGAAGGTAAAACAAGAGGCTTATACCTATCTGGGACTATATAAGGTGTAGGAGTATATACAAGAGCTACGGGATCAGTCTTTTTTTCTTTAGGCTCATCACTATGAAGAGAGTCATCATAATATGTGGGAAAAGTAACGAGGCCAGGATCAAAGGGAAACTCAGTATTGACACTTTTTTAATAGTTCAAGTGAAGATTTTGATCATCTTTATCATACAACAAATTCTGAAAAACTTTCAGGACAGCTTCAAGAACAGTAAAGAAATAGTTTACAAGAAAGAATACTAGATCCTGAATACCATTCCACTTCGGATACCTGAACTTAGTGTAAGATCCTTCCATTTTCTCAGAGAAAGAGTTAGTCCTCCAGTGGAGTTTCTACATTGAGTTGGAGTCACCAGGTGAATGATTTCAGCCTTCTAATGTCTGATCGTTGTCCACCATCAACCATCAGATCTGAACTTGATACATGTACTGGGGCAAGACAATCTACAAGTCAAGTGTCGCATTCACAAGCTAGACCGGAGATTGACTGAAGCAACGTTTATCTACTTCCGCTAATGCAAAGCAAAAGCATTTCGAAGGCTACTTGGCATAACTTCAGGCTCCGTCTGTAGCTTATGAAACAAATAACACCAACAAGCAAACCATTTTCTCCCTAGTATGGTCGCCACTATGTTAGTTCCAAAATCCACCTTAGGCTGAAATAAGGCAGAAAAAGGACAACAGCAAACCACGCTTAGCCTCGTAGCTAGCCCTACGAGGATAGGAGAGGGCTCTCTCCGGGTCAATCTCATTGAAAATATTCAAAGGGGCTTGAGATGACTAAAAAAACAATTGATATTAGGCTAGATAAACAAATAGGAGGGTTTGATTTTGATTTTTAGGGTTTTTTGTTGGAAAAAGGGAAAAACAATTTTCGGGCTTGGGGATGAGGCCAATTTCTTGCAGAGTTCAAGTTGGGGCGAGGTAGGCAGTGGCTTTGATGTCTGATATCAAATGAATGGATTTAAAATACTGTTGAGGAGCTGAAGAGGGAAAGAGAGTGCAAGGATCCTCTTCAAACTGACGAAAAACATATAAAACTAAACAAAAGTCTAAGGCAGAGCACTAGCAAATCAATGAATTCTACCTCAATTAATCATTTGTTTAATTCAGAAGTAAAGAGAAAGCATATGGAATACATATAAAATTAATGAAACTTACAATAACATGAGAAGAAAATCATCAAAACTAAAAAGCCACAAGGATCCCAACAAGTGCTGCAAAACTCTAGTCTTTCCTTTGCCAAAAATCTGAAATGAATGTACAATGTGGTGCCAAACTTTTCCCAAGAGTCCAACCCTGAAAATTCCTCAAAAGATACAATATATATACTATCCTAACCCCTTCCCATGCCTCTAGGTTGTTGAGCTCATCCTTCTAGGATCTGTTTCAACCAATTATAAACATGGAACTGAAATCTAGGCAATCAAACAACTTGCCTCTATATGCTAGGAAAATGATCCATTCACTTAATTTTCAATTTTTAGTGAATGAATCCTCTAAAAAAAGTAAAAACATTCCAAATTTTCATCATCTTCACAAAATTACATCAATATAGATCAATAATTACATCCAAAAGTGAAACTAGTCAAACTAGCCGAATTTCTGAGCTGAAAAGTGAAATTTGAGCGTGCCCAATTTCTCTATGCGCCACGCCACTTTGAGCCTAATTTTGGGGAACTTTCTGAAGTCCAAATTGAGCTCATGATAACTCATTGGAAAACATGAAGAATGATTCAAAAGCTACATGGAAGCCCAAGGGTTATTGTGAGCGACAAAGATCCCATTTTTACTGGAAATTTTTGGACGGAGTTATTTTCTTGTTTGGGTACTCAATTAGCTCATACCTCATCTTATCATCCTCAATCTGATGGTCAAACTCAGATAGTAAATAAATGTTTCGAATTATATCTTCATTGTTTTGTATCTTATAAACAAACACAATGGGTCAAGTGGTTACCTCTCGCTGAATGGTGGTATAACACTTCCTTCCATACTGCAGCAAAAATGACCCCATTTATGGCACTTTATGGATATCATCCACCATCTATCACATCATATTTAAGGGAAAATTTGAAGGTTCAGGCAGTGGAAGATCACATCGAGCATCAGAAAGAAGTTCTCCAACTCTTAAAGGATAACCTGAATTTGGCACAAAATCGAATGAAACAACAGGTAGATCAACATCGCAGTGAGAGAAGTTTTGATGTAGGAGATTGAGTATATTTACGGCTACAACCATACAAACAAATGTCCCTCAAGCAAGCTAAGAATGATAATAAATTAACGCCAAAGTACTATGGTCCTTACAAGGTGTTGCAAAATATTGGTACTATGGCATACAAATTGGAGCTTCCTGCTTCTTCACGAGTACATCCAGTTTTCCATGTTTCATGCTTAAAGAAGGTTATAGGTGAAAATCTTCCGGTTCAAACAATATTGCCAGAACTTGATGAGGAAGGAAAAATAATATTGGAACCTGAAGTGGTCATGGAAACAAGAACTCGACAGCTATGGAATCGATCAATTTCAGAGTATCTCATCAAGTGGAAGAACTTACCCACTGAAGATTCTACATGGGAGGATGAGAATTTTATAAAGAAGCACCCAGAGCTACTCAAGCGTTGAGGACAACACTTTTTTTGAAGGAGAGGGGCATGTTAGGTCCCTATATCACTAGTATAGTCCCTTATTATTGTTAGTGTAAACCCCTTATTGTTATTATTGTACCCTTGTAACCCCCATTTTGTTATTATTGTGCCCTTAAATTATTATTGTTAGGTTGACTAGGATTACATTGTGGCCCACTAGGATTACATTATGGCCACATGGACTCCTATATATAGAAAGGAGGTTTTGTAAATTGTATCATCCAAGAATTGTTCATTTATGTAATGTATTGGAGGTTTCCCCCTCGAAGTGGCTCATTTCTAAGGCGCTGATATCTCTTTTCTTCTCTTTTTGGAGCTGGTTACACAACAATATATATATATATATATATACACACACACACACATAAGACCCCACTATAACTATGTATATATTATCGCTATTGCAAAATCTTCTTAACAATTAATCATTTGATTTTACTACCCTTTTAATACCATAGACTTGTACTTTCGAGGTACTATAAAATCTTTTATAGCCTTTCAATTTACATCTATATTGTTAGATGAGTTATTAACCTTAATACGATTACATATATATATATTTTTAACTACGTTATTCTACTATTAAGGCCATCTTTCAAAACTGAGTTAAGCTTGCTTTGATTCTAATTATATATCAACTATGCCAGCGTACCTTAATGGTATGGCATCGTTTTTCAAGAATATGAAATTCACCACTCCCAATTATAAATGTAGGTATGATCTTTCTCATCCTAAATTTGACTACGATACTTATTTAAGGTTTTCGAACGACGTAAATTCATTTCCCTTCTACCCACATACCATACATGATAAGTTTATTATATTTCGTTACATTATAGTAATCAATTTATGCTACAATAATTATTCGGGCAATCAAAATCAGTGATACCCCTTTAACGTCATATCGATATCCCTCATCGACCTTTCAAATTTATAATCATATATTTCTGGCTCTTCTTAAATTATATTGTTACTAAATATTGAAATTCAATACCCTTCCAAAAAATTTTATTGAACTTATAGGTTTATGAAGCTCTTTATTATCCACCATTAATTCGATCCCACTAAATTAGATCCCACCAACTTCCTATTGAAACTTGAGTCAAATATAACCTATGGCCAACTCATAAAATATTTCTTGAGCCCCGAGCCCAATCTTTTAAATGGACATAGTCTTTAGTTTGTCGTCCTGACCTTTGAATTCTCCAATCACTCCCTTTAAGGAACTTGTACCACTTCACGTCATAGACAAAATCTACGAATCCCAAGCAGTGGATCTGAGGGATTTTAACCAATAGATTGACACTTGTAGCATCCAGATTGAATAGGGTTTCTTTTCCCAAACTTTAAGTTAAAACCTCTCACTAGACGTGCCTCATTTTCCTCCTTGATTTTTTTGTTGAGTTGCAAATTTGTTTTTTTGGATCGAATACTTGGAAGGCAGTGTCCACCAAGTGAAGAACCAAAATGGTGCCTTCTTTACAATTCAAGTATGACTGATAATTTTTCGTTGTATCCCTATGCATATCTGAGATTTTTATTCGATGAAATTCAGTTCTATTTCTCAAATTCTTTGGCTAGGTAGCATTATCGATTTATTCTATTCTCTTCTGGCTTTATGTTCTTAACTTGTTTTAAATTTTTCTCATTACTTCATATTCTAATTCCTTAGTTGTAAGTAGTAGGGAATCGGGACAATGGCTTCCTCCCATCGAACTGGTGAGGCAATATAACTAGACTACCCCACCCCGATGTTCTGATTTCTAAATTGCGTCTGTAATAATCGCTTTAACCTCTCTATTTTTAGTTTCGTTTTCATTTTTCTTCCTGGACCTCTTCACCATGATTTTTTCTCTCTGAGTTTACATAGGTGAAGATTTTAGGAGAATGTATTCCCTTCTCTAAATATTTTCTTAACGTATTTCCACAACTTGAACTTGGCTTCCGATACTCATGACCTAAGGTTCGAATTCAACTATGAGTTATTCTATTTTATCCCAATTTTTATTATGCTGGAGTTTTCTTTCTCTCAGACCAATTGCCTTAGAATCTAATGCTCGGTCATTGTATATGCAGGTGAGGGCCTCGGCAATTTTTCCTACTTCAATGTTTTCTTTCTGCTTTGCAAACTGACCAAGGTATACTCGTGAGTTGTTTTGTCATTCAGGTTGTGCTCCAACACTGGGTGAAATTCGATATTACAAATCAAAACTTGATTTCATAGTTTGTTATATAGGTTTAGAATTTGGAATGGGTTTTCAAAACCATTCGATAATATTGTATTAAAGAAGCTAGAACAATGTATTCGATTGTACTTGCGACATACAATATTACATGTACTCCCAAATGCACTGCGTAAAATAACTTTATTTTCACACAGTTTTCCCGGTAAAATATATACATATATAACTCTTTTCTTTCTATTTTTCATTTTTCTGTTGAACTGATATAATTCACAATTCTCTAGGTTAAAATATTAAGCCTTCAATTTTTTTATAGTGGAGCTTCTCGTATCAATTGGGTTTATACCAATTACATATTTTTCAGAGAATCTATATACATATTTGAATTTGAATTATATTAGATAGTTTCTTTCACTGTATTTTTTTCTTAACCCCAAGCATAGGAGAAGAACTATATTGAAATATCAGTTTGTATCTTATCATGCATAGGTGTGATAAATTAGAATTGATTAACTGTATGTACTGATTTTATTCATATCGATGTATAAAAATAATATCTAGATGTACCTAGATTGTTTTTCTCTGAAATTAGAAATTTTATCCATTAATTTCGTTAATATACTACCTAGTTGGATAATGTTTCTTTTCTGGCTCTCAGTCATGGCTATGCATATCAGATATCCATTCTCTGTTCTTAACATATGTGAAATACAGAATACAGATTAATGTACTGAAATATCTTTACTGTAACTATTGTGGTTTCACCTTTTTATTTCACATGTATTTTCGATATCATTGTGCTGAAATATTTCTATTGAGCATACTGTATTCAAAATTTCTTCAGTGTCTTCAACAATAATTTATACAGTCGTATGATGCAAGAAGTATCAGCTGTAACTTTCATATTTCTCACCTACTTTCCGCATTTGAGTTAATTTTATTCATAATCATGTACAACTAGTTGATAATCATTTTCCAAAAACGTTTCAAACTTCTAAACAGAGTAATAGCTTATCTGCGAGGTACCGATCTCTAGACTTAAACCTATTCAATCTTTATACATTCTGGTAGATGGGTCTCGTCAGATTATTACCATGCAACTCTACAAATTTGCAGAAATTATGCATTACTAAAGTCTGTTAAATGTGTGGGTATTAAATAACTCAACATATCAGAATTTTAGGTAATGAATTAAAACAATAATTTAGTTACACATAAGCAATTTCATATAAAGTTGTGAATTAGATTAGCTCTATGTGCATACTAGTTTCTTAGACTAGTCCTCCCAACCGTAGATTTCTATCTCCTTAACTCACCCCCGAGCTGAGATCTTTGCTTCCAGGGACAGAACACCCTTTGTATATCCTGGAGCAACATATTTAAGCAATGCTTTCCCAAGCTTGTTTCTAATTTCTGTGTCAAGAAATTCCAGGATGCTTTCTTCCTATTTTTCCTAGGCTTCCCTCAGTGAAGTACTTTAAAGCTGTCTTTTTCGCTTTTCCAACTTTTCTTTCCTCTTCATTGGAGAAATTATATTTTTTCTCTCCCAATATAATTTAGAAATATTCCTTTTAAGGTTTTCTGAAAGGCTTTGGGAAAGTATTACCTTATCCATATCCTCATGGATCAAGGTTTAAGATCTCCAATCTCAATCTAGTCATATAACACACATAACTTTTCCAGTTATTTTTATTAATTAAAAATTAATCCATTCTCTAGTTATCCATTGGATTCCACTTCCCCTTTGGACTTATTTAAATGTTAATTAAAAAGCATAGAACTAGGGGTGTTACATATTCCCCCCCAACACTAAACACCATCCTTGGTGTTACACTTTGAGGTTGATTGCTCAACTCAAGACGAAGATTTCTCCTTCATCTTTTCTCCCGACTTCCATCAGTTTTTTGCAGAGTACCATTCTTTCCTCTACTTCCACTCTACTTACTGATACCCTCTGGAGTTTTATTTTCTTCCTACTTCATTGCAAGAGGTATCTCTGGAAAAATATTTTGTTTCGTTCTCTCTCTTCATAATTCATACCAATTCATATAAGTAATATCATATACGTATATTGATAATCACAACAACATTCAAAACTTTAATAATTTCAATAAATTCAGTTATTAGCCAAACCGTTCAGGTTCATAGTAGTTTAGTGCACTTTTAACACATCTACTTATCATTCCTTGTTTTTCGGTGAGATTCCCTCCTCACGTAAACCTAGTCTAGCTTGGCTTTCTTGGTTTTCTTGGTGATTTTTCTGCACTTATTTTGACCTTTAACTCCTTTTTTCGGTGTAAAATTTTTTTTACACACTTGGCTAAATAAAAATATAACTTTTCATTAGTATTTCATGAATTTAGAAAGCCAACCTTACCATACGCAGAGGTTTTACTTTACTTTTTTTTTTCAGTTCATTTTTGTACTTCAAGTACCTTCTCGTTGTTTTTTTATTTTTTTATTTTTTCAAACAATCATTTCAATTAGTAATAACCAGGCTCAAGAATAAGGTCTAAAATTCAATTTCTACTTTACACATGATTTTTTTTTTCTTATCAAGTATATCGATTAGTACCATAGATTCTCAACTTTCATCTCAGTTTGTAGTTTCAGCCTTACACTAATTGACTGATTTCTTTTTTTTTTTCTCGAACTCGACAGGAGTTATCAGTAGGTCCGACTAAGGACATCTTCTGGAAAATTTTCCATCATCTGTCCTATACAAAGGTAACATTATTAATGTACCCTGTATTTTTTCCACTATCATTTATTCCTGATTACTAATATTTTGATATTGTGCATTTTTTCTTGGGAGTAATTTCCTACCTTATGGTGACACACATACCTCAAAGCTTTTTATTACTTTAATATTTTTGACAATTTTATGAGTATTCCTCCTTTCCAAACATCTCAATCATCTCTTTCAATTTCTTTCAGACTTTTTTAAGGAATTCCATAGTTTTCTTACCCTTTTCCTTATCTATGCAGAATTTTTTTTGCTTACATTTTAGGGTTTCTGCATCAAAACCCCTTCTCACTTTTCTTCAAGCATACATTTCAGCAAAAACCTTACTACTGATTCAAAATAATTCTTCTTAGGCCTATAATTTTTTTCTCCTTGTGACTGTAGAGAATTTATTTTTGGTTAAGTCATTAATGTCATTTATTTCTTCTCGACTTTTACAGAATTTGGAGAACAATTTTGTGGTTTTTCTTTATAATCTTCTTCAGTTGGATTCCAACTCATAGTTTTTATATCTTGTTTTTTTTTTCAGAAATGTATTTTCTTTTAGAAGTTCCATCCTTCATTTTCCTAACATGACCAGGTACTCCTAGTGGGGATCTACTTGGTTTTTCATTGTTTCTATTCCGTACTTGTTATCTTTCCAAAATATTTGAACTCTGATATGCCAATTCTGTAAAAAATTCCAACTTGCTGAAATCTTCCCGTCTTTGGCCAATTCACATCTATGTTCATTAGTTAGCACAGAACATATTGTTCATATTGTATATCTGAAAATTGATTGTACTTTTTCTCTATTCTCATTTATTCTACCACAGAATTCATATACCTTCCAATAGCATGTCTAACATGTGTATTTATGTATAAATTTATGATTCAATATCCTGTAACTTTTCTTCATGGTTATACTATGTAAGGATTTGTGCTATCCTATTACAGTATTGTTCCCCAGAATTTTAGATTCTCCGTTATGACCGTTTTATCTTATTTTAGGTATCCTAAGGATATTCTCTCATTAAAGTGATTTTATGTCCACATGTTCCTGCATGCCTTTGACCCTTCATGTAGTTATTTTATTATTTAGCTTCCGCTCTATCTTCCTATCGTTTCCAAGCACGTAGGGTTGAATACATTTTACAGTAGAATGGTAAAAAAAAATTTTTTTTTTCATCCATCCATCTAAATTTTGAGAATAATTTCGAACTGACTTTTTTCTTGTCTAGGTAGGTTTGACACTTTAATACCTCCACATATGCCTTAGGGACAGTTATTTTTGTAGCCATCTTCTTCCAACCCCTTCTTCTATGGTTGTTTTGGTTGGTTACTAATTCTATCATTCTGCTATGTTTCGGTAATATAGGAATCTCAAATCATAAAAGAAACTGTAAGAGATAATTCCTCATTTTAGTATTATATAATAATGTTCTTGTCATTCAGCATCAAACAATAATTACATCACATAGCCCCCTTTTTTTTTGTTGTCTTATGTTGGAAATGAATTACTTCTAGAATAACATATAAATCCTCATATTTATTTTCTTCTAATCAACTCACATACTATATTGTGTTCATTTCTCAATTATTTCCGTTTCTCCTTTCAGCATAAGAACATAGTTTTGATATGTTAATATCACGAATAATTTTAGTTCTGTTCGGTTCTTCTTTAGCTATTACAGAAATATTTAACTGTGCGATACTTTGTGCCTTTAGATATAATTATCTAGGTATTATATTTCTGAATATCACCTTATGTTAGAATTTATTTCTAATAAAATGTGTCGCTTGCTAACAAAATTATAGGACATAAATACTTCAAAAATATCAATTTACTGTGCTATATTCCAACTTATTATAATTTCTCAACGATGTGTTCCATTCTTAGGTACTTTTGTCACCCATCACTTTAATTTCTTCAGTATGCTTATTTGCTGATAATAACATATTCAACTTTCAATTACAACTGTCCTCTGAGACATGATTATTTCCCTTTAATTTATATGGATCTGATAGTTTTAAACATACCCCATATTTTTCCATTTATGGAATTAAGGGTTCGGGGAAATTCTTACCACCTTACCCATTCCCTTTCCTATTACAATGTTAAATATTATATAGCTATTTAATCATGGATTATTATACCCAGACTATCAAATTTGGAATAATATTTAAATTTGTATTCCACTCTATATTTTAATATGTATCTCATTTTATAATTTCTTGCACAACCAACAATAGTATAATTCTCTATTTCACATCATAGGAGGAAGGTGATTCTTATCGAGATATGCTCTCTGAATTATACATGTCTATCCATGCATAGGTTGGTACTGCACCACCAAAGATATATTCAGCATCCAATGGCTACAATTGTTTTATATTTATTTGAACTATTATCAGATCTCATAGGGTTTTCCCTTATCTTTTTTCACAATTTCTATTGTAATAATTATAACTTAGAATTTTGGGAATTTCTCCCAACAGGGCTATTGAGATTTAATTAATTACACTCCACTTATGCAATATACAGTCCTATTAAGTCACATATATAGAATTTTTAGTACCCTTTGCTGGTACTTATGTCACATTACTTTTCTCCTGGTAGATAATACAACAACCTTTTTAATAATGATTACTCATATGTATTTTTTGAAGCATACCTGAATCGTTGTAATTATACTGATGATAACTTTCTTTCTACTTTATGATAGCCTTTTTACCTTTACGTGTATAAAGAATAATATAATTAAATTCTTTTCCTAGACTGTACTAGGAACCTTAACCCTCTTGGCTGTTCCGTGAAGTCAATTCTCTTATAAATCTATCTCATTACTCACTGGCTAAAGATAGCTTGTCATTGTGGATTTTAATCTATGCCATTCCTCGTTGCATTCTATGCAACATAGCCATCAATGTAGAATTTGGATCCGGCGTGTTTTCTCCACCACCCAGATCCACATACAACTCGGCCCCTTCCATCATGGTTCGTAGTTGTATCCCTTAGTACTGTTCATTGTACAGTAAAACAACATTGGTAAAATTTTGAAATTCTTAACATTTTTCAGCAACATAAAATTTTATGTTTAAGCACATAAGTTTCCCAGTGTGTTAGCTAATGCTTTGATACGATTTGTAATGTCTCTCCTTCACAATTTTTTTATTTTTTATTTTTTATTTTTATTTTATTTATTTATTTCTATATAAGATATGTATATTAGTTGTCTTAGTTATACAACTTCTATCATTGATTTTATGTTTATCGTTTTGCCATCATTATACACTATATGAAATTTCCATTTCATATTTGTCAACACAATATACATATTGTTTCTTACTTTCAAATTTTTTTTGTTTTTTTTTAACCTTTGAGAATAATTAAACTTGATGCCACCTTTCACTTGGTCACTATAGTTATAGACATTAAGAACCTTTTTCTCTCTTTACCTTTCTATCTACTTATATATATATATATACATAAGACCCCACTCTAGTTATGTATATATTATCACTATTGGAAAATCTTCTTAACAATTAATCATTTTATTTTACTACCCCTTTTATACAATAGACTTGTACTTTGAAGGTACTATAAAATATTTTATAGCCTTTCGATTTACATCTATATTGTTAGATGAGTTATTAACCTTAATACGATCAAATATATATATATATTTAACTACGTTATTCTACTATTAAGGCCATCTTTCGAAACTGAGTTAAGCTTTCTTTGATTCTAATTATATATCAACTATGCCAGCGTACCTAAATGGTATGGCACCGCTTTTCAAGAATATGAAATTCACCACTCCCAATTATAAATGTAGGTATGATATTTCTCATCCTAACTTTGACTACGATACTTATTTAAGTTTTGCGAAAGACATAACTTCATTTCCCTTCTACCCACATACCATACATGATAAGTATATTATATTTAGTTACATTATAGTACTCAATTTATGATACAATAATTATTCAGGAAATCAAAATCGGTGGTACCACTTTAACGTCATATCGTTATCCCTCATCGACCTTTCGAATTTATAATCATATCTTTCTAAATCTTCTTAAATTATATCGTTACTAAATATTGAAATTCAATACCCTTCCACAAATTTTTATTGAACTTATAGGTTTATCAAGCTCTTTATTATTCACCATTTATTCGATCCCATTAAATTAAATCCCACCAACTCCCTATCGAAACTTGAGTCAAATAGAACCTGTGGCCAACTCATAAACAATTTCTTGAGCCCCAAGCCCAATATTTGAAATGGAAATCGTATTTAGTTTGTCGTCTTGAGCTTTGAATTCTCCAA
The DNA here is from genome assembly GCA_034641835.2 of Pinus albicaulis. NCBI lineage: Eukaryota > Viridiplantae > Streptophyta > Pinopsida > Pinales > Pinaceae > Pinus > Pinus albicaulis. The sequence goes on along the minus strand of CM076584.1, from coordinate 1,344,893,302 downwards.
CCACTCCCTTTAAGTAACTTGTACCACTTCACGTGATAGAAAAACTCTACGAATCCTAAGCAGTGGATCTGAGGGATTTTAACCAATCGATTGACACTTGTAGTGTCCAGATTGATTAGGGTTTCTTTTTCCAAACTTCAAATTAAAACCTCTCACTAGACGTGCCTCATTTTCCTCCTTATTTTGTTTTTATAAGTTGCAAATTTGTTTTTCTGGGATTAAGTACTTGGATGGTAGCATCCACCAAGAGAATAACCAAAAGGGTGCCTTCTTTACAATTCAAGTATTATTGGTATTTTTTCGTCATATCCCTATGCATATCTGAGATTTTTATTCGATGAAATTGAGTTCTATTTCTCGAATTCTTTGGCTAGGTAGCATTATCGATTTCTTCTATTCTCTTCTTCTTTTCCATTCTTAACTTGTTTTAAATTGTTCTCATTACTGCATATTCTACTTCCTTAGTGGCAAGTAGTAAATAATCAAAACAATGTCTTCCTCCCATCGAACTAGTGAGGTAATATAACCAGACAACCCCACCCTGATGTTCCTATTTCTGAATTATGGTTGTAATAATTGATTTAACCTCTCTATTTTTAGTTTCGTTTTCATTTTTCTTCTGGAACTCTTCACCATGAATTTTTCTCTCTGATTTGACATAGGTGAATATTCTAGGAGAATGTATGCCCTTCTTTGAAGATTTTCTCAATGTATTTCCACAACTTGAACTCGGCTTCTAGTACTCATGACCTAGGGTTTGAATTCAAATATGTGTTATTCTACTTTATCCCAATTTTTATTATACTGAAGTTTTCTTTCTCTCGGACCAATTTCCTAAGAAACAAATGCTCGGTCATTGTATATGCAGGTGATAGCCTTGGAAATTTTTCCTACATCAACATTTTCTTTCTGTTTTGAAAGCTGACCAAGGTATACTCGTGATCAGTTTTTTCATTCAGGTTGTGCTCCAACGCTAGGAAAAATTCAATATTATGAATCTGAACTTGAGTTCATAGTTTCTTATATAGGTTTAGAATTTGGAATGGGTTTTCAAAACCATTCGGTAATGTTGTATTAAAGAAGCTAAAACAATGTATTGGATTATACTTGCGGCATACAATATTACATGTACTCCCAAATGCATCGTGTCAAAAAAAATTATTTTCACATATTTTTCTCGGTCAACTATATACATATATAACTCTTTTCTTTCTATTTTTCGTTTTTCTGTTGAACTCATAAAATTCACAATTATATGGGGTAAAATGTTAATCCTTCAAATTTTTTATAGCCGAGCTTCTCGTATCAATTGGGTTTATCCCAATTAGATATTTTTCAGAGAATCTATATACATATTTGAATTTGAATTATACTAGACAGTTTCTTTCACTATATTTCTTTTTTAACCCCAATCACAGGAGAAGAACTGTATTGAAATATCAGTTTATATATTATCATGCATAGCTGTGATGAAATTAGAATTGATTAATTGGATCCATTTATTTTATTCATACCGATGTATAAAAAGAATATCTAGATGTACTTAGATTTTTTTTCTATGAAACTATAAATTTTATCCATTAATTTCATTACTCTACTACCCATTTGGATAATGTTTCTTTTCTAGATTTCAGTCATGGCTATGCATATCAGCTATCCATTATCTGTTCTTAACATGTGTAAAATACATAATAGATATTAATGTACTGAAATACCTTTAGTGTAACTATTTTGGCTTCACCTTTTTATTTCAGATGTCTTTTCGATATCACTGTGCTGATATATTTCTTTTGAGCATACTGTATTCAAAATTTCTTCAATGTCTTAGACTATAATTTATATAGTAGTATGATGCAAGAAATATCAGCTATAACTTTCAACTTTCTCACCTAATTTCCACATTTGAGTTAATTTTATTCATAATCATGTATATCTAGTTGATAATAATTTTCCCAAAATGTTTCAAACTTATAAACAGAGTAATAACTTATTTTCGAGGTACCGATCTCCAGATTTAAACCTATTCAAGGTTTAGACATTTTGGTAAATGGGTCTCGTCAGATTATTCCCTTGCAACTCTACAAATTTCCAAAAATTCTGCATTACTAAAGTCTATTAAATGTATGGGTATTAAATGACTAAGCATATCAGAATTTTAAGTAACTAATTAAAACAATACTTTAGTTACACATAAGAAATTTCATTTAAAGTTCTGAATTAGATTAGCTCTGTGTCCATACCAGTTTCTTAGACTAGTCCTCCCAACCGTAGAGTTCTATCTCCTTAAATCACCCCTGAGTTGAGACCTTTGCTTCCATGGATAGACCACCCGTTGTCTATCCTGGAGCATCATATTTAAGCAGTGCTTTCCCAAGCTTGTTTCTAATTTCTACATCTAGAAATTCCAGGATGCTTTCTTCCTATTTTTCCTAGGCTTCCCTCAATGAGGTATTTTAAAGTTGTATTTTCCGCTTTTCCAGCTATTCTTCCTCTTCCCAATTTCTTTCCTCTTCATTGCGGAAATTAGATTTTTTCTCTCAAAATCTAATTTAGTAAGATTCCTTTCAAGGTTTTCTGAAAGTTTTTGGGAAAATCTAACCTTATCCATATCCTCATGGATCAAGGTTTAAGATCTAAAATCTCAATCTAGTCATATAGCACACATAACTTTTCCATTTATTTTTATTAATTAAAAATTAATCCATTCTCTAGTTCTCCATTGGGGTTCATTTCCCCTTTGGACTTATTTAAATGTCAATTAAAAAGCATAGAACTAGGGTTCTTACAGTTATAATACCAAATATTATGCAACCAGCTCAAGGAACAAAAGAAAATATAGATCAACTACATAAAAATCATTCTCTTCGACGGGGAAACCTCCTTTACATTATATTAATGAAAAATTATTGGATGATACAAACGATAAAACCTCCTTGGTATATATAGGAGTCTAACGGGTCACAATATAAACAGAGCCTACATAACAATAATAATTTAAGGGACCAATAATAAAAATATTGCAATTCTATGGGGAAAAACAATAATAACATTGGGGATAGATGGGCACAACAATAACAATATGGGGCTAGACTAACAATACCAATAAGGGTAATACACTAGTACTATAGGGACCTAACAGTACTCATGTCTTCACCAAATTCGTTCAATTAAATATGACGGTGACTTTGAATATATCTAATAGAGAATTTTAGTGATTCATCCATGACTATAATTAATATTAAATAGATTGTCATCTATATCCTACACATATCATATAATTCCCTAAATTTGCGTATATGATTTTTTTAACCTTATAAACCTAACCCTGTAGTTTCCCCCTTGCTATAAGCATGGAATTTTTTCAATGGAACCTAGGCACATTTATCATTAATTTCCTCCCGTATGGCATGTTTTCATTGGCTGAGTTCTTTTACTTACTTATATTGCCATTTATTGACCCAGTGTTTGTTTACATTGAATTCAAGGGGGTTCCTATGAATCCGAGGCATTTTTTGGTCCATCCCATTATGTCAAGTTGAATTCCATTACATTTGTCTCCCTCTTTTATTCCTTATATTGGTATAAGGGACCTATCAATATGGTTTCTCCAATAGATCTAGCCTAACCAACAAAATCTCATTAACTCTTGATATTTTATTTAGAATCCAAATAATTTGGTTTTTTTTTCCATCATTGGTGATTTAACAAGCATATAGCATTGGATTTTCACTATTTATCCCTCATGTAATTGTAACTCCTTTAAATTTTCAACTTCAACACATATTTACATTGTGTCAGTTTTTACTAGCATCTAGGTATATTTTATTATTATTAGTGAGATACCTCACATTGAGAAATAACACACATCATTCATCATTGAGAAAATTATGCCTCCAATTATCAAAAAAAACTTCTTTAGTGACATTATGGATATTTGTACTTGATGATATCAATGTTTTACATGTAGTTGAAAACCATAGACACTTATGTCTCATATTCAAAAAAAAAGTAAGCCTCTAATTTTCCTTATCTTAGTCAGATTTATACATGTTATAGACCCTATTTGAATTTTCCTCCTCTGTTGTAGGTCTATGTTCCTAACGATGACATTTGTCCATCACGAGTGAAAAGGGTGGTTACATTCATTCTACATATAACATGGACTAGCTACTTTTATAACTATACTATCCCATATTTTACATGAATTGACAATGACATAGTAATGTGGATGGCTATATCAATCTCAAAACTAGCATATATGATCATTTATTTCATAACTCATATCCCTCTTTTGAATTTCAATGGTTTCCATCCAATATAGGCTCATTCACTATTTACAGGTTTATGGAAAATTATTCATGCTACATTTCATTTATATAAAATTCTTCCAACATCACACAATATAGGGCATTTGTTATGATATCAATTTCATATGCCTATGAGTTGACTTAAGTGGAACTATCCTAACATAGTTCATATCATCATTAAACATAGTTAATATATATGTAAGACAATGTAATTTTGGTCAATTTCACACCACAAATCAAAGTCAACCTTCAAGAACTATCATTAGAGGAGCCTCTAAACCATTTTTTTACTAGTCATATGATTCATAAAATAATTAATCACTACTCATGCAATCATTGTAGTGGCATGATTTGTGATATTACATGGCCCATTAATAATAGGTGTAACTGGCATAGAAAATTCATAGGTGAATGCTTGACTATAGTCATGGAACTTCTTCATTAAATAGAAGGGCACTTGAGCTCTCCTTGGTAAATCCAGTGAAATGAGTTTTCATACATGAATCTTTTGGATTCCCATTCAATTCATTCTCCTCCAATCCCATATTTGACATATTATGAAAGCCTCTTAGATGCATTATATCATACCTTTTTGTGCTAAAGTGACATTTCCAAGATTATGTGAATGAGTGACAAGTCACTTACTTTCACTCACTTTTCGTAACTTTTCCTTGGCTCCATGCTACCAAAATTCCTCTTCAAAGAACTTATTCCAAAAGAGAAAGTGTTTCTTCACTATTTCATCAAATATAGAAATATCATTGGAGGAAACAAAAGACTCTCCCATGGATAAGGACTAACTATCATATCTATAGGCGACTGTGTAGGTGATATTACTTAGTTTCATGCATTTCCATTGGATTAATAAATCATTCATATCTCCCCCTCTTATATGTTACTTAATTTTTTTAAATTCATAAAAAAAATAAAAATTATCAATTAGTATATATACATAAGGGTTTGAACTAATTTATTAAATGGTTTATTAGTTAGGATATATATATGCATAAAGGTAAGTATAATTTTCGTTTGTTTATTTGTTAATCACATATGCCTACCTCATCTCGTAACAACCAACTGAGATTGTATTTTGACATGATGAATACAAAAAAGGTAACATGACACTTTGAAAGATCTAGGAATGTCACAATTATTTAAAATGTGAGGATGGTAGTCAAGTTGTATTCTAGATCCCCCAATCAAGGTCACTATTGAGGGTATGTACGAGGTAATTGGGGGATGGTCTCACAACGACACTTCCTCACATAAAATTTAAGAGGGGGGTGGCATGTCAAACCCCACCATGTACATGTATGTGAACGTTCCTTCCTTAATTTATGAACATGGAAATTATTCACTCCGATCTCAAGTTAAATTGTAGAAATTTCCCTCTACAACTTATATCGTGCAATACAATCCCTTCCCCACCGCAGGTGGGACTTATCATGGGATATTATAGCATAGAGGGGCCTATGCATGATGTGTTACTTGTAATGTTTGGGACTCCCTTTCTCATTTTTCCTAAATTCTTCCTATTTAGCAGTGTTATGGATTTTTTTATTCCTTGGACTGTTCTATGGATTCTAGATGCTTTGGTTCTTGTATAGAGAGACTCAGATGGAAAAATAATGGGAAATTCTTGTTTGGAAAATGGGACTTCTTATTGGACATTGTGTCTTCCTCTAGAATTAGTGTTTCTTACTGTACTTATTTCCTCAACATCTTCATTCATGTACCATTCCAAAGTTGAACAAAATGGTATTCATACATTAGGGTACTTCTTGAGGTCCTATCCCTATTCACATCATTTTTGGTCAAATTTATTGGTTTTCATCTAGATTATTTTGCATTATTTGCTAGTATTTGGCCTCATTACTAGTGGTGTGGTAGAAAATGTTTGAATTCCTGCCTTAAGTCAGGATCTCTATCACCCCTTCCCCCTCCCATACCCCCACCTCTCTATTCTTATGATCTATGCTGGTATTTTATGTTCAGACCTCCCTCTAATTATTTTTTCAGTATTTCATTTGACATCCCTTGTCTCTTAAACTTATATTGTGGTGTGTTTATTCTTGACCACTTGTTTGGCCCCCAAAAACACCCTTAATTTTTTTAGCTAAAATGCAAGGGTCTTCATTTAAATTTTTGAAATAAAGTCCTATATTTCACTTGATTGGTCATTAGATTAGCATATTTGGGTTGATTGTCTTTTGTGCTCCTTGATCCAATTAAGTTTTTGCATGATGTTTTGGTCACATGGCTCATCAATATTTCTTCCATTATTTTGGGATCATTGCCCCATAAAGGACATGTGTTCATGATCCTTAGAAATTTTCATATATTTTGATTACCCTACCTTTTGATAAATTTTCCAATGGATGATATTGGCATACCTATAATCACGATTTGGAAGATTCATACTTTATGTCACTTTGGCCTCCTACTTCAATTAATTTCTCCTTTTGAATAGCCTAATTCCACTTAACTTGTGTTATATTTACTATTATGTTCTTGCTCTCAATTCATATTTTTAGGTCCCTATAATACTTGTGTAGCCGCCTTATTTTTATTAATAATATAGTCCCCCTATTGTTAGTGTTCTGCCCATGCAGCCCCCTTACTATTATTTGTGTCCCATAGAAGCACATTGTTGTTATTATTGTGCCCTTAAATTATTATTTTTATGTTGGCTCTAATTGTATTGTGACACCTTAGACTCCTATATATACCATGGAGATCTTGTGTCATGTCCCAAATATTGTTTTTCGTATCACTCTTGTTTAATTCTCGTCAAACCTCCTCCACCATCTTAGCTTCTTAGCTAAATTTGATATTTAATTAAGGTTGTTGCACTCATATCTCCCTAGGTAATTATATATGCACTATGGCTACAATGGTTCCCTAACCATCACCTATAATTGTTTTCCTTACCTATAGTTCCTTAGTAATTTTGATGCTTACTAAGTTGGGATGAATCCTAACTTTTTACTTAATTACACACATCACTTATAGATAAATATTATTATTACCATACCTTGACATATATTAACTCTACCTATACTCTATACCCTTACTCCAATTATTTAACATATGTATAGTTCTATTATTCTATAATCTATACCCTTAATCAATTTTTTAACATATACGTAGTCCTACTATAGTTTGATACGAAGCCTTAACACCTGAATCATAAATCTATTTCGCACTTAATGTATTTTCCTTCCCTCATCACGTGTCTCACTCAGACTTAGCCATTTGGCAGAGGCCATGTGTAACCCGTCCTCCTCATACGACCTTCACCATTCTTGATGCCATGGATGAATGACTGAGATCAATGGGAGAAAATATATGGTCCATAGGTGTTACGAAAACCCTAAGGGTTTACTTGCCATATATTTTCTCATTCCGACCATTTCACTACAAGAATTTTAGCCATCAGGCTTGAGGGAGCTATGCCGCCATTGCTCAGACCTGTAAATTGATTTCCTGATGTCATCTCTTTGTGTCAATGGAATGTTGGATGAGGGAGTATGTAGCTCCACATAGTGTTTCCATGCCATTTGGCTCACGTGTAAGTGGTTATGTGGTGATTTATCAGCATTTTCTCTTGGTATGAAAGGTATGGTTGTATTGGTTCTTAAATCTTCCAAATTGACTCATATCTTTTGTTTTTGCTGGTTTCAGAGAGATTTCATGGCGTGGTCAACCTCAGCACTCAAATATCAATAAAATATATGCCATTCATTCATTCTTGGTTATGTTTCCTTATTTTTAGTTTGGTTTGTAAATACCCATATCACTGTGGGGTTTTATCCTACGCAAGAAAAGAACCCCCTGTCTTCACTGTGTGGTCACTTGGCAAGATTCTTCCACCCATCTCAGAGCATTAGATAGGAAATATGACATGGTTTAATTCGATAATCCCTTGGCCCTTTCCTTCAACCCAAAGGTAACTAATTTACACACTCAAGTTCTATGTTTGCATATTTTATGTAGCGTTCAGGTTCTGGTTTAAAATATGTCTTCCACGCATGAAATTATGGGTGAGGAACTACGCATTTGATAGGCTAAATCACTTCTTGGTTATGAGCCATTCTCCCTATTCAATTTCTGGGCTCGATTTTCATATATCTGATATGTTAACCAAAGCATTAGAAACCTTTGTTCGGTTATTTTTTATAATTGCATCTGAATAGTTTCTTTTCTAGATGCCATTCTTCCCATACGATGTTTGGTTCGATTCATGGTTATTTTTATATGGTAACCATAGAATCAAATAATATCCATCCTCTCCTTTTGATTTCTGAGTTAAAATATTCTGAATGAAATATATTAGATAGAGTAATGGCTATCCTTTGTCCCGTTAAATTCTATGTTTTTCATTTAATTTCTGGTTGTAATTCTTCTAAATGAAATATAACATTGAGAGTGTTTACTATCCTCTGTCTATATAAATTCTGGGATTTTCATTTAGAATTTCATTATTCTCATAGAAGTATTTTCGTTCAGGGTTTTTGGCCTCTTACTATTCCACGAACATGCATAATAGTCATCTGGGGTTTTTTCTCCTCATACTGTTCATTGAAATGCGTAAGGAAAATTTGGGTATTTTTAATTCAAGGTTTTGTAAAACCCCTCCAACCTTCGATATATTTATAATTTTGATATTTTTTTTAATTTAAATAGTGTTACACACTTTCTCCTCTGCGTAATACTTTGGTTTATTTTCTGAGTTTATAATGTTGGGTTTTTTCCGCCGAGGTTGAACCTTCGATCTAGATCGAGAATTGGAGGTCCATGAAGATGAGAGCTTATCTTCACATGCATCCTTCTACAGGTAATTTCAATACCTTGTGAAATTTCTAGTTTTCAAATTTGTTCTCTTTCATAATTACTTTGCTGGAGAATTATTTCACTCACAATGTTATTTGTATTGTATGCATAGGTGGAGCAAACTACATCGTGACAACCTACTCAAGTAAGGTATCTCTGTCTCCCTTACACAATAATGTTTTTGGATTTGATAACTTTCCCTTTTTCCCTTTCTAATTTTCACATTTATTATCCTTACAGGTATGACTCTGATGTTTTTGGGTCTGCGTTAAAATCATCATTCCCTTTTTTCCCATACTTACCAATTACGTCCTTTCTCTGGTTGGTAGTATGTTGTTCTTTTATATCTCTCCTTCGGCAAGGTTTTGAGGTTTAATTAGATTAGGCAAGTGCTACTATAACTACTAGGTTCTGGTGTCAGTGCCATACTTGGCCTATGAGATTGATAAACATTTTTAATATATTTTTCCTAATTTATACCATTCTTACACAGATGACTCTGTAAAACTAAGGATGTAAAATATTATTTTTTCTTAGCTTGACAACTTGTTATGTATTTTGGATCTGATTCGCATTTCCTCATATTTTTCTATGATATATACGTACGCATATTGAGTTAGACTCTCATGTTATATTAATGAATTTATCAGTTTCTATCCATATTGGTATACGTCCATATTGTATGTGACTTCACTCCTCTTTGATATTGTTTTCTTTCTTTACTAAATTCAAATGATTCACTTCTCTTTAATACTAACGATATGTTTATTTAGTTTTCTATAAAATGTTAAATGTGTCTATTAGCTTATTCATAAATGCAACTCGTAACTTATTCTATACTGTATCATGCATTCACTTATTTTTATTGCCATAGTAGCTAGAAGTAGCAGATTCAATTTTTTTTATTCTTTCGAGAGAATTGAAATAATATTGTTTTCCCAATTCAAGATTTGTCTTAGGATAGTCTCTAGGTTTTCAAGCTTCTACTACTCATTCCAGCAACAGATTTGTTTTAGCCTAGCTTCTAAAGGCTATCTTATTTTTACTTTTGTTCATATATGAATATATACTGAGTTTACCCTCTCTTCATAAACCTATGTGGGTTATTACTTAAACATACTATATATGTATATATCTATATTACATTAATCTTACTTTACATAACACAATATTGAAAACTTTACATAAACAATATTGACAATGTCACATAACACAGTATTGACAACTATACATAACACAATGTTGACAGAGCATAACAGACTAACATACATAACCATTCCACCCTTGTTCAATATACCAATCATTACCTATTCCAAAGTAGAATTTGTCTATTAAACCTAGACAAGTTTCTACATCTACTCACTTCTAAAACACAAGAATTTGAATGTAAATCATTTTACATGTTGCATACCAACTTGTAAAGACAATTTCCCTCCCAACCACAAGATTCTCCTCAGACCTCTCCCTGAAGCAGAGATCGATTTTCCCAAGTGTTGGAAACCTCTTATCACAATAGTGATGGGACTTTTAATCCTACTTTCGCCATCAAGATTCCATAACGATGTCTCGTTATTCTGGGTTAATTTTTCTCATAGCCTAAGCTTTATTTTTGTTTTTTCAAAAAAAAATTTCTTTAAAACTGGCTTTTCCTAGGCATTGAATTCTCTTACCTCTTCCTAGTAATTCTCCTGTTTACTAGGGATTTCTTAGATATTTTCTTCTATCAAATTTATTTTTTATTTTAATTTCTCTCCAATGGATTTTTTTTGAAGAATTTGGGAAATTATGAAATTCTGTCCTATCATCAAGGAAAAGAGTTTCCAGATCTCCCTATTACTCTTTCTTTACAAAATTGATACAATTTTCATCAATAATTAAAATTTAGTATTTCCTCCAACAACATAATTGTTCCATAGGTCCACATAGTCTTTGTCCTATTTAAATAAACATAATAGTTGTAAATTAAGGGTATTACATAGTCCCCCCCTAAAACAAAGACATTGTCCTCGGTGTTAGTAGATAACTTTTGTTACTATTTTAACAGTGTTGGGAAAGCTTCTTTCATTATTTCTTCTCGCTCCCATATAGCCTCTTCAGGTGTAAAGTTCTTCCACTCCACCTTCACGTGAGTTATTGTTCTATTATGGAGCACGGTTTCTTCCCGTCCCAATATACGAAGTGGTTCTAGAAGAAAGTCCCCTTATGTTTCCACATGTATTAAAGTTTAGTCAGTCACATGAGAAGGATCATGAACATATTTTATCAATAATGAACAATGAAAAAAATAATGAATTCTAACATGACTATGTAGAGCCAATTTATATGCTACTAGGCCCACTCATTCCAAAACCTCAAAGGGCCCGCAGTATCGGGGTGCTAACTTAGCACAAATGTCGATGTGAACGGTACTCTTGGAAGGTTTTATCCTCAAGTAAACATGATACCCAATCTTAAACTCTTTGTGTATTATTTTCCTATCTACATAACGTTTTTGGTAGTACTGAGCTATTTCGATGTTCTATTGGAATTTTCTTACTATTATTTCGATTTCATGTAACGCCTCAGGTCCAAGTACCAGTTTCTTCATTGGTTGACTCCATATAAGTGTAGTATGCTTTTTTATGCCATATAAAGCTTCAAAGGGACTAATTTTAATAGAGGTTTGATATTTTTTTTAGTACGCAAATTCTGCTAAATGCCCAAAATCCTACCACCTAGTGGACCTCTCCATTACATACATGTGAATCATCTCCTCTATTATTTGATTTCTCATTTCAGTCTACCCGTCAGTCTGAGGATGATAATATTTGCTGAAATTTAGTTTTGTTCCCATCCCTCCAAACAGTGTCTTCTAGAAGGTTGATGTCAACTTTGCAGCCTTATTAGAGATGATCATACTTGGTATCCCATGAACTTTAAAAATTTCCTTCATAAACACATTGGCCACTTGTGCTGCCCCAGAGGTATATTTCACTGGAATAAAATGTGTAGCCCTTGTTAGTGTGTATACCACTACCATAATGGATTCATGTTGATACCTAGTTCGAGGTAGTTCTGTTATGAAATCCGTGAAGATCACTTCCCACTTCCACTCTAGAATTGGAAGGGCGTTTAGCAACGCTGCGGGGTGTTGATTCTCTCCCTTTACTTGTTGTCACTCTAAACATATTTCCAGGTAATTAGCTATTTATTTCTTCATTCCAGGCCAAAAAAATTCTTTCACAATGTTGTCACCATCTTTTAGTCAAATAGATGACGTGAATACAGTCTCTTATAGTATTAATTCATAATCATATGCTTTAAAGTAGGTACGTTATGACTATATAGTCTTTGTTTATAAATGATTAATCCTTTTAGATTCATGGTATATCTCAGAATTCTGGATTGTTTTATTTTTTCGAAAATTCAAAATACCAACGGTCTTCTAATAGAACTTCTTGAACTTGTTCTTCAAAAAAAAAATTTACACTGCTACCTGTGTAGGACATAATATGATGAAAGTGTCTACTTAAGGCATCAATAATTTGATTTCTTTTTCCTTTAATATGTTTGATATCCATGTCAAACTTGCTAAGGGAAGCTAACCATCTCACTTTCCTTGCATTCAAATATGGCTAACTAAAGAAATATTTCAGATTCATATGGTCAGTCATTAACACAAATTTCTTACCCAACAGATAATGTCTCCACATTTTTAATGCATGTATGATAACAACTAATTCTAAGTCATAAATTGCATAATTATGGTCATTTTTTTTCATTTTTCTAGACTCATAGGCTATCACCGCATTTTCTTGTAGGAATACTCCTCCCAGTCCTTCTATGCAAGCATCAGTGCACACAGTAAATTTCTTTGCTCGATCAACGATTTTTAAGATTGAAGCAGTAGTCAATTTGTGTTTGAGCTTCTCAAATATTTCCTGGAACTTGGTTTTCCACTCAAAATTCACACCTTTTTTTGCAGAGAGGTAATGAGATAAGATAATGTAGGAAATCCCTCCACAAGTCTTCAATAATATCCAAAAATACCGATGAATGAACGTATTTGTGATACATCTTTTGGTACGAGCCAATTTAAAATTTCTTGTAATTTTTTTGGGTCTACTTCCAACCCCTCTTTGGAAATAACATGTCCTAGGTAATGAATCTTTTGTTTGTAAAACTCACACTTGTTGGGTTTTTCATACAACTGTTGTTATATTAGTGTTTGCAACACTATTCGTAGGTGTTTCTCTTTGTTCTTAGAGTACACCATAATATCATCTATGAAAACTAGCACTAATTTATCCAAATATTTGTGCAGGACACTGTTCATGATACACATGAAGGTAGCAGGAGCATTAGTGAGTCAGAAATTTAGGACTATGAACTCATAAATCCCATACTGAGTTCTTAATTTTTTTTTTTGTATGTCTTCATCTTTTATGAGTAGTTCGTGATAACCAGTTCACAAATCAATTTTTGAAAATATGATTGCTCCCCTTACTTGATCAAACAAGTCATTTATTCATGGTAGGGGGTACCAATTTTTGATGGTCAAATTATATAATTGCCTGTTGTTACACAGTAATTTGTCACCGTCCTTACCATTCCCCATCCCGCACAATGGAGGACCCATTATGTGACCTGTGAACACTGTCATGCCTTGAAAACATCATCAATGCATCCCTCTGAGTATGAGCTTCATTTCCCCTTGAGACATCTCCTTGCAAAATTCATGAAAAACAGCTCTTTTTTGCATTGGCGCGGGTAGACAGTTCACTGCTCGCGCCAATCAGGGAAATCCTGTAAAGAGGTCGCGCCACTTGGCGCTCTGTCATAGAGCAGCAATCGCGCCACCCATTTTAGGGACTATTTTTTAAATATGGATGGCGGAAGTTGAGTTCAAACAAACTCACAACCATTGCCTATCTTGAGTTGGGAGGTTTGGCTGCGGGAGTTCTATGGAAGGGAAGTAGTTTGCCACCTTCTATGGAACCTTCCTTGTTGATAGGGCCAATCCCATAATAATAGGGATCCCAACTCCCTCCTTCCCCATCTATAAAAGCTTGCTCAGATCCATGGCAAGCTAGTCTTGAAGTGCTGAAGCTTTGCATCTCCCTATTCCCAAGTGCCTTTGCGCCGTAAAGAATCCCTTCTTTCCCTTAAGGCCCATTAAAGCGAGGAGACCATTGTTACGAGACTCTGGAGAGGTTTCCCTTTCCTTAGCGAGCTTTGCGAGACGTGGACAACCGGAGACCCGTTCGAAGGAAGCTGCGACGTCAGAACTTGGTTGTAACTTCTATTCGTTTATCACTTTAATAGATGACTATGATTATGGTTCCACTCCTTTTTCTATCATGTTAATGCGAGTAATATCTTTTTTGACCGATGTTTAGTTACGTATGCTGGTTCCTATGCATGTATCTGTTCGTTTCTTCTGCGTGCAGGTGTTCATCCACGGAGATCGTGGAAGGATTGTGATCTGCCAGGGCTGAAGGACGGGGACATCTTCTTCTTCAGATCTAGCATTGGAATCCAGGTAGGCTCTTATCCCAAGTCTTTCATTCGTAACTAGGAGCTTGCGTCATAGCATTGTTTGTTTGTTGCTAGACCCCTGTTGGGCTAGTAGGGATCGCCTCTGTCCGCAGAGGGGATTTACCTCCTCAACACCTGTATTCTATACACATCATGAGGGTACCATCCTTTTTGTTGAATAATAAAACCAAAGCCCCCCATGGAGACACACTTGGTATTATATATCATTTCTTTAGCAGTTCTTGAAATTGAATTTTTAATTTTAACAGTTCCAATGTACTCATTCTATATGGGGCTCAGGAGACTGGGGTGGATCCTAGTACTACTTCAATAGAGAAATAAGTATCTTTCCAAGGGGGAAGATGAGGGTTTTCCTTAGGAAATACATCCTAAAATTCCCTAATCACTGGTAAGTTTTCTATAAGCTCATTTTCTGCTTGATGTCCCAGATCTTCAATTTGTACTGTATACACTGGAAAACCCTTCCTTGTTGTCCACTTAAAGTGTAATGCATAAATTTTTCTAAGAGACACAGGTTTTAGTTTCCCTCTTACTACAATTCACTTTCCTAACACATTTATGCACTTTACTATTTTTTCTAGCCAATCCATACCAACTAGTAAGTTATAAGATCCTAAGGGAAAGATATTTAGATTCAAATATATAATATACCGATTCAGATTTATAGGGTACTTATGCAGTTTAAGAGTTACCTTTTTTTTGGTTCTAGCAGCCAACTTCACCAGCTAAGAGTGCTAAAATATTTTGTCTGCAATTTACATTTTTCGACTTTGTGTGGACTAATATAGCTTAGACTAGCTCCAAGATCAATAAAAACAGATAAAGATTGGTTGGAAATGATACGTTCAATTTCAATCATGGTTTATTTATGTTAATACTGGTAGTCTTATAATGCAGCGCTGATTCAGAGAATACTTCTCACAACATCATTCACTATGGTTGCCTCATGCACTGCTTGAATGTTTTGCATAGCATGGAGGTTGTGTGGCCTATCCCAAAACATGTGAGGTTATCCACACCCCCAACACTTCAGTGGTTCCTTAGGTTTTACCAATGCATCTTATTTTTTGTTCCCTTCCATGGGCTTGGACCCTGTGTGAGAATGGGCTGGCTTATTTTCCCCAACCTTACTGAATATTTTCCGCTGATGGTTTTGCCTAAAATTTTCAGATAGTCTAGTTTGGGTATTTTTAATATTTTTTTAGGCTTCTCTTTTTCCTTATTCTACCAATCTCTCAAATTATATTTCTAGCCCTTAAATTATTGATAGCACGGTCGGACTTTTCAAAAAGCTTTGTCTATAATATTTGGGTTATCAAACTCAATTCTTTCTTTGTAAATCATGGGTAATAAATTTAAAAATCTTTGTACTTTTGCTTTATATTCTCTTATGTATGGTACATAATGAAATAAATTTGTGATCTTTTTCACAAATCCATATATGGTGAGCTACCCCAACCTTCACTCATGAAATTATTTAGCTCTGTCATCATAATACATTTCACTGAGGTATCAAGATTTAAAATTCTCCCATAATTCTTCCCATGAGATTGTCTTTTCATCCAACAAGTCTATAATTTTGTTCAGCTGCCACTAGAGTGTGGATTTTCCTTTCAATTGGTAAAATGCCAGCCTTTCCTTAAGATTTCTTCTATACTCATATGCCTAAAAATATTTCACCATATTCAAGAGCTAGGCTTCCGCATCCTCTTCCTTTTCCCTATCAAAGGTTGGAGGCTTTATCTTGTGGATTTATCCCTTCAACTCCTTCCTCCTTTTGGATTTAGAGTCTCCTTTCTAAGACTCCTCCCCACTCTCAAACTTCTTTGATTTGGTTTTTGTTTCTTTTATTTTCAATTTTTCATGTTCTTAGTCTTTATGACTAAATTTATAGGTTAATTCTCTTATCAACATATATTGGGAATTGGTAGCTTGTAGTAAACGTTCATTTCTATTCCTTAGCCTAACCATTTCCTGCCACAATTTTTTTATAATTTCCAGAACCTTGGTGTTGGAATCTAGAGGGATATCCTCCTCCCCAAGTTCCACGTACAACTCTTCTATCTCTGACATGACAATAGTTGTAATTATGTATGCACCTTGGCTATGATGCACATTAAACCATTAGCATTAATAAACCACAATATGCAACTCATAATTTTTTGTAAAACAATTTTTTACCTATACAATTAAACTTTCCAGTCAGCAAAATCTTTAGCGTTAGGGTCCATACAACTAGAGTTTTAACTTGGGATCCGATACCACTTGTCATGTCCCTAATTTTTCTTTTTTCATGTCACTCTTCTCGTTTAATTCTCGTGAGACCTCCTCCACGATATTAACATCTTAACTTAATTTTATATTTGATTATGGTTGCTGGAACCAAATCTCCCTAGATAATCGCAAATACACTATGGTAACAATGGTTCCCTAACCCACCTATAATTGGTGTCCTTACATATAACGCCTTAGTAATTTTAATACTTACTAAGCTGGATTGACTTCTAACTCCTTACTTAATTACACACATCACTTATAGATCAATATTATTATTACCATACCTTCACATATATTAACTCTACCTATACTCTATACCTTTACTCCAATTATTTAACATATGTATAGTTTTACTATAGTATAATCTATACCCTTACTCGATTTATTTAACATATGCATAATCTTACTATTATTTGATACAAAGGCTTAACACCTGCCTCATAAATCTATTTTTCACTTAATGTATTTTCCCTCCCTCATGACATGTCTCACTTAGACTTAGAAATTTGGCAAAGGCCATGTGCAACCTGTCCTCCTCACATGGAATTCACCATTCTCGATGCCATGGATGAACAACTGAGATTGATGGGACGAGATATATGGTCTAGAGGCACTATAAAAACCCTAAGGGTTTAATTTCCCTATATTTTCTCATTTCAACCATTTCACTCTGAGAGTTGCAGTCATTAGGCTTGAGGAATTTATGCCTCCATTTCTTAAACATGTAAATCTATTTCGTGATACCATGATATCTTGAAACCACCACGATGTCGTCTTTCTCTGTCAATGGAATGCTTGTTGAGGGAGTATGTAGTTGTGTAGAGTGTTTATTTTCCATTTCACTCACATATATGGGTATTTACAGTGCTTTCTCACCGTTTTCTATTGGTATGAAAGGTATGGTTGTATTGGTTTGTAAATATTCCAGATTGGCTCCTAATTTTTGTTTTTGTTGGTTGTAGAGAAAATTCATGGCGTGGTCAGCATCGACACTTAAATCTCAGGTAAATACCTGTCATTCATTTATTCTTAGTTATGTTTCTTTGTTTTTCATTTGGTTTGTAAATACCTATCTCACCGTTGGGTTTTATCCTACGCAGGAAAAGAACCCTCTTTCTTCACGGCATGGTCACTTGGGCAAGGCTCTTCCACCCTTATTCCAACGTTAAATATGAAATATGATGGGGTTTAAATTGATAATCCCTTGGTCCTTTCCTTAATTACAAAGGTAACTCATTTACGCACTCAAGTTTTGTGTTTGCATATTTTATGTATCGTTCAGGTTCTGGTTTAAAATATGTCTTCCACCGATGAAACTTTTGGAGAGGCACTACGCATTTGATGGGTCAAATCACTTCTTGGTTAGGATCCATTCTCCCAATTCGATTTCTTGGCTCGATTTTGGAATATCTGATATGTTAACCAGAGCATTAGAAACTTATTTTATGTTATTTGTTATAATTACATTTCAATAGTTTCTATTAGATGCCATTATTCCCTTACAATGTTGGGTTCGATTCATGACTATTTATATATGCTAACTAGACCTCTGGATAATATCCACCCTCTCATTTTGATTTCTAGGTTAAATTATTCTAAATGAAATATATTAGAAACAGTAATGGCTATCCTCTCTCCCATTAAATTATGGGGTTTTCATTTAATTTATGTTTTTAATTATTCTGAATGCAATAGAATATTCATTTTTTTTACTATCCTCTATCTGATTAAACTCTAGATTTTTCATTTATAATTTCATTATGTTCATAGAAGTATGTTCGTTCTGATTTTTTGGCCTCTTATTGTTCCATGAACATCCGTAATAGTCATCTGGGTTTTTTCTTCTCATACTATTCATGGAAATGTGTAAGGAAAATTTAGGTAATTTTCATTCAAGTTTTTGTACAACCCCTCTTACCTTTGATATATTTATTATTTTAGTATTGATGTTCATTTAACTAATGTTACGCACTTTCTCCTCTATGTAATACTCGGGTTTATTTTCTGAGTTTATAATGTTGGGTTTTTTACGGCTAGGTTAAACCTTTAGTCCAGATCTAGAATTGGAGGGTTACGAAGATGACAACTTATCCTCACATGCCTCCTTCTCTAGGTAATTTCGATAACTTGTGAAATTTTGGGTTTTGAAATTTTTTCTCTTTCATAATTACTTTGCTGGAGTATTCTTTTACCCACACCATTGCTTGTCTAGTATGAACAGTTGGAGCAAACCACATAATGATAACGTGCTCAGGTAAGGTACCTCTCTGTCCCTTACACAATAATGTTTTTGGATTTAACAATTGTCCTTCTTAGTATTTCTAATTTTCACATTTCTTATTCTTACATGTATGAATCAGATGTCTTTGGGTCTGTGTTCAACTCATGGTTCCCTCACTGCCCGTACTTCCCAACTTCGTCCTTTCTCAGGTTGGTAGTAAGTTTTTCCACCATGGCTCTCCTTTGAGAAAGGTTTCGAGGTTTAATTAGATTAAGAAATTTCTACTGTAGCTGCTAGGTTCTAGTGTTAGTGCCATACCTAACCTCTGAGACTGATAAATATTTGTAATATGTTTTTCCTAAGTTATACTAGTATTACACATATTACTATGTAAAATTATGGATACATAATATTATTTTTTCTTAGCTCGACAACTTGTTATGTATTCTCAATCGGATTCACATCTCCTCATATTTTTCTATGATATATGTGTATGCATCTCGAGTCAGACTCTCATGTTATATTAATGAATTTATCAGTTTACATCCATCTTGGTATACCTCCATATGTTATGTGACTTTACTCCTCTTTGATATTTTTTGGTATCTTTAGTAAATTCAAATTATTCACTTCTCTTTGATACTAGGAATCTATTTGTTTATTTTTCTATTAAATGTTAAATGTGTATGTTAGCTTATTTATAAATGCAACTCACAACTTCTTCTATACTGTATCATTAATTCACGTCTTTTTATTGCCATAGTAGCTAGAAGTAGAAGGTTAAGTTTTATTTATTATTTGCAGAGAATTGAAATAATATTATTTTTCCAATGCTAGATTTGTCTTAGCATAGTCGCCAAGTTTTCAAGCTTCTTCTATTCATTCCAGTAATAGAATTGTTTTAGCTTAGCTTCTAAAGGTTATATTATTTTTACTTATGTTCATATATGAATATATCTGAGTTTTCCCTCTGTTCATAAACCTACATGGTTTAATACTTAAACATATTGTATATGTATATATCTACAATACATTAATTTATTGTACATAACACAGTATTGACAATTGTACATAAAAAAATATTGAAAACTATACATAACATAGTATGGAAAGAGCATAAGAGACTACAGACATGATAACCATTACACCCTTGTTCAATATACCAATCATTACTTATTCTAAAGGAGAATTTTTCTATTAAACCTAGAATAGCTATTGCATATACTCATTTCTAAAACACAAGGATTTGAATATAAACCTTTCTACATGCTACATACCTACTTGTAAAGACTATATTCCTCCCAACCACGAGCTTCTCCTCAGAGCTTTCCCTCAAGAAAAGATCGATTTTCCCCAATGTTGACTACCACTTGTCACACTAGTGATAGAACTTTTAAGCAAAGTTTCCATAATGGTGTCTCATTATTTTGGGTTGCTATTTCCCATAGCCTAGGCTTTACTTTTGCTATTTTCCACAAAATGTTTCTTTAAAAATATCCCTCACCATTTTTTTTCTTACCTCTTCCCATTAAATTTCCTCTTTACTAGGGATTTCTTAGATATTTCTTCTATCTAATATATATTTTTTTCTCTCTCCAAGCGAATTTTTTTCTTCAGAATTTGGGAAAGTATGAAATTCTGTGCTATCCTCATTGAAAATAATTTCTAGGTCTTTCTATTACTCTGTATTTACAAAATTTATGCAATTTTCATCATTAGTTAAACTATAATGTTTCCTCCAACAACATAATTCTTCCATAGGTCCACATAGTATCTTTCATATTTAAATAAACATAATAGATGTAAATCAGGGGTATTACATCTTCTCATTTGTATCATCTTTTAATTGTTCATTTATGCGATGTAAAGGATGTTTGTCCCTTGAACATGCTATTTTTAAATTCGCTGATTTATATTTCTTCTATTTTTTTATCTTATTACATAACATTTGGTATTAGAGATTTGGATTCTAGGGTTTCACTGCTTCAAACAGGTCATCTTGGTATTTTCTCTATACCCCTTTTTACACAAGCCTTCAGAAGATGAAATTTCATCCCCATGGAGCCTAAATATCAATGAGACTCATATCAAAATTTCATATATTGGTTCGCTATATTTTCTAAAATATAATCTGAAGAAGTTATGGTTTTCGTGGGCTTGAGAATTCAATATCAAACATGTGACCTAGGTAAAATCATCATAAAATTCTCTCTAAGCATCGGATTTGAATTTCATAAAAAAGTGACTGAAATTGAACAAATTTTAGATTTCTGTGTATCATTTTTAGGGTCGAAATTCGAAACAGTGACACATGGCACTGCATAAAATATTTCTCTATTGAACCAATTTATAATCAGGTCATTGTGAGATATTGCACATAATGTTTTATTGAAGAATCCAATCTTAGTTAGACTTGTTGAATTGGAAAGAAGACCTGAGGGGATACCACAGGAAGATATTTCAGGCCTTGGAAATATAAAATTATAGAGAAAACAATTTCAATATTGAGCTCCTAAAAATAAAGAAAAAAGTGTTTATTTTTTAAAAACTTTGCATAAATTTTGTTTGGAAAATTTGTTTGAAGTGATTCAAAGGGCACAGTGAAGCATAGATATCATTGTTTGATTTTGAAATTCCTCGAAACAAAAAAATGGACACACCGAGTAAGAAACCAGAAATATCTACTATGAAGGATGAAGAAGAGGAATAAATACAACATGATATATCAAAATTACACGGCCAAGTGCAAGAAATTTTTCCCTTGCAAAGAGTAACCAAAAATGAAATGGGAGCTAATATAAATGGTTTGAATTTTTTCTTAAAATAAAAAATGGAAGGTTTGAAGGATGGATTAAAATCAAACATGGAATTTTTGAAGGATGGATTAAGAGAAGACATGGAAGAAAAAATGGATGGTTTGAAAGCAAACATGGATGGCTTGAAAGGAGTTTTAACAAATTTTCTACAATAAATGCCTAGTAATGATGAAAATGTATTTAATGAAACTCATTATGAGAATAAAAGCATTTTCAATCATGATTTCAAGGACTCTACCATTGGATTGAATACCCACAACATTATAAATATAAATATTAGAAATTTTGGTGGAAAGGATCTGGTAAAATGGATACTACATATGGAGCAATATTTTTATCTACATGATGTGCAACACACAGAAAAGGTACAAATTACATCTTTATATTTAGAACCCATTCAATTTGTATGGTATCGATGGATTTTTTCTCATGACCCATTTTTCTCTTGGTCAATTTTTATGGAATAATCGATAGCACATTATGAGTATAAAAAGGGAAACAACTTCCTTAGCTAATTGATAAATATCAAACAAAGGGGATTAATGGAAGAGCACATTGAGGTCATCAAAAATTTGAATATCATGGTAACTGATATTCAAGAGGAGAACATGATTGATGTCTTCAAAGGGATTTTGAAGGATAATATCCAGCATGAATTCCACCTTTGGGATCTGAATTCATTGGAGAAGGCACCACGGTGGCAACAAAAATTGAAAGAAAAATTATGGAAACAAGGAAGTCTACCACTCAAAACTATAAAGATGGAAGTGTTATTTCTCCTAGTCTTTCACAACCTACAAGGTTGCCACCACAAAAATTGGAGGAAACAAGAGAAAAATGGATTTGTTACAGTTATGATATAAAATACTATAAATGCCATAAGTGCGATGAGAAGAAGTTATTCTACATAGATTGTGAAGAGAAGTAAGAAAAGGAACAAGAAACATCAAAAGAAGAGGATATAAACAAAGAAATAACCTCAGATAAATAAAAAATGAATCATACCATATCTTGTAATGCATTGGCAAGAATTGCCACTCTTCAAACTCTCAATAATAGTATTGATTGATTTGAGTAGTACGCATAATTATTCATTGTAATATAGCCAAGGAATTGAATTGATTTCTATATCCAACACCAAAGTGTCAAGTGAAATTTACAAACGGCGGAACTATAAATTTCTTTGGAAAGTTCCATAATATCAATCTAACTATCGGGGAATATGTATTGAATGTTCCAATGATTTCCATTATAAAGGGTGGTGTTGATGTTGTACTAGGTGTCCAACGGTTACAATATTTGGGGATGATAGGTTATAATTTTCAAGAAATATTTTTGAATTTTTTTTGTGAAAGAAAGGAAATTTCATTAAGGGGTACCACAAGGAATTTAGGTAATATAACCAACTCTAATGGCATGAATTTTTTTTTGAAGATAGAACATCAAGGCTTAATTGCATAGTTATGCTCACTAATCATTTAAACATCGAAGTCATCTATTTCTCCATATCTCCAAAAAGTATTGGAAAATAGTTCCAAGGTATTAGAGACTCTAAAATTCCTCCCACCTATTTGTGATTATGATCATGCTATTCACTTTACTATAGGAAGTGTTCCTCTAAATAGCAGGCGTTACAAATATCCATATTCCAAAAAGAGTGAAATTGAGTGTATAGTTGTAGAAATTATATGGGTTGGTATAATTCAACCTACTCATTTTTTTTCTCTAATCCAATAGTATTGGTGCATAAGAAGGTTAGATCATGGCATAGGTGTCTATATTACAGGGAGATCAACAAGCTCACTATTAAAGATAAATTTCACATTCCTGTCATTGATGAATTTTTGGATGAACTACATGGAGAAATTTTATTTACCAATCTAGATCTTCATTCGGGATATCATCAGATTAGAATGAATACTGAAGACATTATGAAAATAACATTAATAACTCATTAAGTTAATTATGAATTTCTGGTCATCCATTTTGGCATTACTAATGCACCTTCCACAATTCAAGGATTGATGAATTCTATTTTCAAATCCTTCCTTAAAAAAATTGTCTTATTATTTTCTGATGATATACTAAATTAAAACA